>OV656873.1:67980670-68530665 GCA_927399465.1 Sarcophaga caerulescens
GATTTCATAGTCAGTTTCAGAAGTTACAAATACCAGTACAATTGCATTAAATTCATCACTTATGATATAAGGGCATTGGGTATATTTATTAAGAAAATATTCAAGAACTATCAAACTTTTTCTACCTATCACATTCGATTGTCCATCCTTTCCAATGTTTACAAACAAATATTTGCTCTTTTAAAAGGCAATTCCTATTTGAACACAATTTCAACACCAGAGACCGCACGCGCTGCCTTTACAAAATTGCTTCACAAAGTGTAAATATGTAGGCGTAAAGATTGTTAAATGCGTCAAGTATGATAACTATTACGTCTCGCTCTCAATACATGTGAACTTCTCTCCCTTTTGCTGTCGAAGTTTAATGACAAAATGTAAAAGGATTTCCAAATACAAATACGAATACAAATACAAATAAAATCGTAGCTAAAGTTTGGCAAGGGCTTACCAAATAAATAATAATGTGTACACACAAATACACATACTCATACTCGTAGAAATTCAAAGGGAGAGGGAAACGAATTGTTAAAATTTTATAGAAATACAATCTTATTGTACATACATACATACAAGTATAGGGTATTCTCTTAAAAGCTTCCTATATTTTGATTAAAATAAAACAAAGTAATTGAGAGATATGATCGAAATTTTTTATTCGTTGGAAGAAATATTCGTTGTCATTATGTATCGAATAAAACATCGTTTAGATGTCTACAAAAGGTTTCGCTAGGTGGAGAGCATTCGAAATGAATTTAGCCCATTAACCTACGGCATAGGCTATGTTGGCTTTGAGTACCGCCAGTTCATAGTTGCCGTAGTCTAGTAGGTACTGTATTGGCTTATTACACGAAAGATCGCGGTTCAACGCCTGGCTTAGACATATCAAACAAACAGAAATATGAAAAAACATTTCTTCCAACGACTTTCTCTCAGCAGATTTTAGCCAAAACTCTGAGAGTAAATAAAATCGCCATGAAAAGTTTCCCAAAAATCTATCGTTTGGAGACAACTTCAAATAGTAGGTCCATTTCGGGCAAAAACGCAGAAAGTAAATAAAATTGCCATGAACCGAATCGATTTAAAACTGTAGGTACCGCCACTCATGTATAAAATTAACACACACAACAGAAGTGTTGTTTGAAGCTACATCGTAATCCTAACTTAGCGACTCTAATAACCATTTAAGTAAGAAAATGCTGAATTCTCCAGAGTTCATACAGCGAATACATGTCGTTGTCTGTGGTTGTCCATTAGACTAAGTAAAGAACAACTGTAGGTCCCGCCACTTATGTATAAAATTAACACACACAACATAAGTGGTGTGAGAAACTGCGGGCTTCTTGGGGACGATTGCCTGTAGACTGTCTAATGGTGAAGGTATAGCACTGGCCATTTTATAGTCACCGAGCAGCAACTCGTTTCCTTGCCGTTCGCATCTTCCCCCTTTCCACCTTTCCAAAAAAACGTGTACAATGCACTGCATGAGTAGGGGCCATCCCCTGAGTGCTGGTTTCTTAAAAAAAAAAAAAAACTAATTTGACAGATGCAGTTACAACAAGATGTCCATTATTACCTGTGAAAGTTTAGAAGTCCCTGTTGTAAGATCTTATACGTACTGTACGTATGCACGTACTGTGCGTACATATCTATGGTAAATTGAACATAATGAATAATTTATTAAATGTTTATTTTGGCATTTTCTAGTTTTTTGCCTTCACTTTATTATTATTTCAGTGTTCGGTTCGGTTTGGTGTTTTTTTTATTTTGCTTTCTTTTATTTAGTTTTTGGTGTTTTTATTTATTTTCGTTAAACAAATAACTGGCAATGATATTTTCGGTATTTGAGATGGGTCGGTTGGCTCTTGATATTGATTTTGTAAAGCTTTTTGTATCCGGTTTATATTTGTACTTTTGAGATTGTTGAAGGAGATGGTGAGCGACAGCGTATATCATAAGGGTTTGCCAATACCACTTCATTGTTCAATACTGTAGAAAAAACGTTCTATCGGTTCGTCCTTTTGACTATTTGGTGGTTTTGCATGTATTTGTACTTGTTGCCTGCCTCTTCAACAGAAACACACAGACAGACACACACCAAATTTTAGTTTTCTAACTTAACTAACAGAGTATATTTATTTCCAACTATCTATCCAACTATTCCATCCATCTATCCGGCATATATATTTATTTAGTTAGTTTGCCATTGAATTACTCGACTATACCATAAGTTTATAGTTTTTAGTCGTTTTGTTTTTTATTTCTTTTCATTTGTGTGGAACTTTATTTGTGTGAGTTTTCCCATTTTCAATTCAAGTGGTTTATTTTCTGAAGCTCTCGTTTCTCTTTTTTTTTTGTCTTTTTTGAGGCTTAAGTAACCAAAACTACCAGCAAACCGTAACAATTGTTCTCTTTTTTAATTTCATTTCAGTTCTATTCTCACACTCTTCACATGGATGAATGAATAAATGGTTGTATAGAATTTGATCCACTTTTTTATTGCAAATTTTATTTTATTTCATATAAAATTTTACTACACATTATTTATACCTTTTCATTTGCCCGAAAATAATAAAAAAAATGTAAATTTTTTTACAGCAAATTAAAGTAGAATACATATAACTTTTATTAGGTACGGTATCATAAAGGGCTATCCATTTCGTGGTTTCAAAAGTATGGGACTGGAATTTGACATCTGTCAAAATAAGTTGTGAAACCAATTTTTTTCTTTTCAGTTGAAAGTCTGAAATTGACGAAAATGGATCGCTTAACTATCACACAACGCATAAAAATTATCAAAACCTACTACAAAAATGGTGATTCTGCCGCAGCCACGTATCGTGCGTATCGGCAATTTTTCGAACAAAATTTTCTTCAGCGATGAAGCACATTTCACGCTAGGTGGGCATGTTAATAAACAAAATTGTCGTATTTGGGGTTCTGATAATCCTCAGGTAATTGAAGAGAGGCCATTACATCCAGAAAAAGTCAGTGTTTGGTGCGCTCTTTGGTCCGAAGGTGTGACTGGACCTTACTTCTTAGAAAACGACGATGGAAAGACTGTCACCGGCAATTCGGAGCGTTATGGTCATATGATAACCGACTTTTTTTTGCCTGCTATTGAAGAATACGACTTGGAGAATATGTGGTTTCAACAAGACGGTGCCACTCGTGCGAATATGGCTTTATTGCAAGAGACATTTCCTGTCAGCGTAATTTCTCGTCGTGGCGATATCAACTGGCCACCAAGACTTTTTTGTGGGGCTACGCGAAAGACCGTGTTTATGCAGATAAACCTTCAACCCTTGAGCACTTAAAAGCCAACATTCGTCAATTTATGGCTGAGATACCGACCAATATGTGTCAAAAAGTGGTAGAAAATTAGCTCAAAAGAATCAATGCTTGCAACACTTCGCGTGGAGGTCATTTAAATGATGTAGTGTTTCACACATAATGTCAACGTTCAAACTTTACAATAAAAAAGAAATATCATGAAAAAAATATTTTATATGTGTTTTATTTACGTTTACTTTTGAAACCACGAAATGTATAACCCGGTACATACGTACCTACGTACAAACATAGTATATATCAAGAGACTGAAAGGAAATGTAGTAAAAAAAGGATATATAATTCCAATGATAAATAAGTTACTGCAAAACTGCAAAGAGTATTCAATAGTCAATTTTCCTTAATATTTGCTTTATGTAATGAAAAATGATTATTATTCAGTAATTTATCAATACACGATTGAATTTCAAAAATTTTCATTTATTGTTTCTGCACATACACATATATTTTCCCAAAGTTTCTATGAGGTATTCCAACAGGGACTTCCTTAATCGGTCATTACAACCCCTTAGTCAGTATCATGACTTAACTTCTCACACCAAACATGTTGTGTGTGTTAATTTTATACATGAGTGACGGGGCCTACTGTTTAAAGTCTACAAATTTTTGAGAAAATTTTCATGGCAATTTTATTTATTCTCAGAGTTTTTGCCAAAAGACTGCTGAGATGAAATCCACGAAGGAATATTTTTTCATATTTCGTTCTGGTCAATATGTATCACCCAAAGGTTGAATCACATGTTCTCGTTTATTAAATCCACACTACTTACTAAACTACCTACTAAACTTTTTGACCCTAATTTTTATCGAAAAATGGATACGTGATCAAATAAAATTGTTGATTCTCATTCGACCAAAGAGCAACGCTTGCTTACCGATTAGGAGGACTAGCTGCCACGTAGTTCATATACCTTAGATATTATGATTAGAACTTACTAACTTAATTGGTTTCTACAACCTTTTAGACAGGATTACGATCTAGTTTCTCACACCACCCATGTTGCATTTGCTGATAGTATACACGGATGGTGGGATGCCGAACGATAGGTTTGAGAAACTTTTATTGCAGTTTTATTTACTCTCAACATTTTAGCCAGAAATATAATGAGAGAAAGCCGCCAAAGAAATATTTTTCAAATTTCGCCTCACAACCAATAAGCCAACACAGTACCTATTAGACTTCAGCAACTTTCCAAATTCAGACAGACATAGATAACAACGTGTGCTAATTTTCATCGAAAAATCATGTTCTGCGTTGAGGCCCATGTCTGAATAAATGGTAACGTAAACCTGAGATCCAAGAGCATCAAATACATGCTGTTACTGTTTGCTATGGATTTTAGGCTGCACCAATGATGTCAGTCTAAGTTTTTTGAGAACGACGGCTGGCGCTATAGATCAAAGACTCTCAACTGCGATTGGCTTGAATTGGATGAACTGGACAACAGTAGGTCAGAACTACGTTTCATAAAGCTCATGTGACATTAGATGTTCTGCTCGAGCAACTAATTTGAGAACCAACGAAATCGTGCGATTTAATCCCATTAGACCTTTTCTGTGGGGTTCTATTAAGCCGCAGGTGAATTCGAGTAAGCCACAGACTACGGCGGTGCTCAAATCCAACATAACATATGCCATCGGTTAAATTTAGCCTGATTTTTCCTCATATATATGTGTCATATTTTTCGAATGCTCTTCATATAGAAAAGCTATGACGGATATTTAATCGATGTTATAAGTATATTCCACATGTAATGACGTCAATAGTACTTTAAATGGAAGAAAAAATATGATACGATGATATTCTCTAAAGGTAGAAAGCTCTTAAAAAATGACCTTCTGTAAGAAAGATTAGTTCATTTTATTCCGTTACAACCCGGCGTGTATTTTTAATTTCAATATTTCTAGGTGTTTTTAATTTTTATTTTCTTTTTTTTTTTTGGTAACTTTAGTTTCTTATTGGATGCGAACAGGTGAATTCTGCGTGCGTCGTCTTCAAACTTTTTGGTGATCTTTCACTTTTCGTTTCTCACATCAAAAACGTTATCTCTGAACCGTCACAACCATCTTCTACGTGTTGCTTCTGATAGAGCATGATCAGCATATGCTTAGACAAGCAATCGATTCTACTATCCAGCACTTTTGTTCACAATACAATAAATTAATGCTTTCAGCAAATCATCATTTTATGGTACAAAATTCGACATCTTTAATACGATGAAAGAGTAAAATGTTGTTTGTTGATTGATTTGATGGATACTAAATATGTTTGACAGATGTCATAGCCTACACAAAAAATGAATAAAACTCGTTCACATACTCATACAAATATGGGTATTAGAGCCTTAACAGATTTAAATATAATGTTAATAAATACTTCTTTCCATAATCTATTTTTCTTGTTCCAATAAAAAGCAATGCTCGAAAAAAATTGGCGAAGATATATACATACATAATATAATTATTCGTCATTACAACTCTTCTGTCAGCATTACGAAATATGTAGCTTCGCACACCACTTAGGTTGTGTGTGCTAATTTTATACAAATTCGATGGGGACCATCCTCTGAGTGGAGAGTTGGTTGGACAAAAGCACCACTTTATTCTGACTTATAAAATAAAACAATCCTTCACGCAAATGGTAAAAACTTTTATAAAAAAAGAGAAAAATTTATAAAAAACGCATGTGTGAATTCCACATTTTTACGTTCTGCGCCAATAAATTCATGGATTTCACTTAGCTTTGTTAATATACAAATAAGAGATTATATTAGTGCTATTATTATTAATCAATTATTGTTAATTACACTATGCGACAAAATAAAAAAAAAATTAAATACACCCAGCTAATGACATAGTATAAATTCTGAGTTTTGTTGAGTAGAACTCAAAAATATATTTTTTATATTTCTTTAACACTCCAAAGTTGTTTTATTTGACAAAAACTGTTCTTTTGGACTTTAAACCTTATTATTAAATCTTATTAGAAAGTAGAGTTTGATGAGGTAAACTTGACAAATGCGAATTTTTTTCATATTTTTTCAAGTTTATTCGTTCATAGTGGCAAACTTTAATTTAAAAATATGAAATAAGTGATGGATGACATTCTGAAAGTGCATTATCTTTTATAGAGATTAAAGTGCTAAAAGTGTTTGATCAAATCGGACAAAAATTACCGTAGTTATTATTTAAAGAGTCTAACAGTCGAGTTATATTTTTCATATATATATTTTTTCAAATGAACTTTTAGTTCAAAAATTTTCAGAATTTTTGATCGATCTTGATTGTTTATCGGAAAATATATCAAGTTCACGTTTGAGCGACCACCAGAAGTTGGCCAATGTTTGCGCAAAGAGAAATAATAATATTTGCAAAGACACAAATGTTAGCCGACTTTTGGTTGTCGTGCAAATGTGAAATAGACATATTTTCCGATAAACAATCAAGATCCATTAAAGATTTTGAAAAATTTGGGACTGAAATTTCATTTGATAAGATGACATATATAAAACATATAACGTTACTGTTATACTACTTAATAACTACTACAATTTTTGTCTGATTTGATCAAACGAAGTGTTAATCTCTTCACAAGACATTAACACTTTATATTTTTGAATTAAATTTTGCAATTAAGTATAGCTAAATTTTAAAAAATTAGAAAAAATCATATTTTAAAAGTTTACCCATCTAAAATTATAACATGTAATTTTGAACCATCCTAATATATATTATAAATCTTTCTGTAAGTCTGTTTTTTTGTTTGTTTGTTCGTTTGTTTGTTAGCCAATCACTCCTGAACTCCTGGAACGATTTTTTTGAAATTTGGGATATAGATCGAGCTTTTGTCGGTGCAGGTTATAGGCTATAAATCTTTCCAAAATTTTTGACAAAAAGGGGAAAAAATGGGACAGAGGGAGAAAAAATGGGCAAAAATTAGTACTTTATGCATAAATGCTGTATTTTATCTGTTTTATAGGAAATTTTTTACGATTTAGTTTGGTTAAGTTTTCCAAATAGCTATTGGAGGTGTTCCATTTCTAAAGTTGAACCAAAAGGTGTCCAAAAAGGGGGAAAGGGGCCAAAAACGGGCAAATTGAGTGCATTTATATTTAGGACTTAGAGTATTTAAAAAACTGGGTTGTTTGTTAAACCGGTCTCCGAATAATTTGAAAAATTGCATTTTTAAGAAACCGGTTTCAAAACCGGTTTCGAAACATATAAACCGTTTTTTTATTTATTGTTATTTTTAATGCAAAAATGACCCAATAATAATTTTTTTTAATTTTTTAAACTAATCCAAACTACATAACCCGCGCAACGCCGGGTACAATCTGCTAGTATGTTTATATATACCATTTAAAAAGCTCATATCGGCGCCTCCGTTCTATAACATTCTAAGTCGAAAAAGTGTGTTTTGAGTTATGAGCTTTCAAAGTTTTCACGCGATATCTCGTAAACTATATAAGATACGCCATTAATTCTTTCACTGTTTTTAGTAAAACTTGAGTAGAATTTTTATAGTAGTTTCTGAATTTACAAATTTTAATTGGATCCTAGCTAAAAATGACATAGAATGTTTTAGCACGGAGAAAATATTGACGAATGGTCGTCTAAGTGTACTTAGCATGTTTTTGATAGGTCTATTTGATTTTTTTTCCAAACTAAAACACACTATGTACACTTACACTCACAAAATTCTATTTTTAATTCGTGGAAGATCCTTGTAACTACACTTACAGACACTGAAAAAAGCACACTGAACGTACCAAGTACACATAGAAAACAATTTTAAGAAATGTCGCATCCACAACATTCAAAGTCAACTTAGATTTCAAGACAATTTAAACATTTCAAAGCAAAAGTATTCTAAGTATACTTACTACATTTTAGAATGGAAAATTTTTACGACTATATGTGTATTCTAAGTAGATTTTTCTTAACCAATTTTTGACAGTATTTAAGTTAGAGAACGTAGAATTTATGCAAGAACATTAAAAACGTTCGAAGTATACTTAGAATGTTATAGAATTCCCTTTCTTTCCCTCCCTGTTCCCTTTAGAAAAAACTTTGGATTTTGAAAATAGTTTAAAAAATATTTGGGTAACCAATAATTTTGTGCGTAAATCCAAAAAATACAGTTTTTGTCAAATTGAACAAATTTGGAGGGTTCGAGAAATATAAAGAAAATATTTTTGAGTTCTACTCAACAAACTCACAACTTACACTATGTCATTAGCTGGGTGTATTTTGAATTTCGAACCGTGTTATTAATATAAATAAAAGAAAAATAAATGATTACTTAATCCATTTTACATGGATTATTATAATATATGGTACCACATATTTGCTCCATAATTTTATTGTAAAAATTTTCTGTTCAAAATGTTTCCCATTAGGCATTTATAAATTCTCTCGCTCTCCCTTCCTCTGGCATTTACACTTTTAAATAACTTTCAATGTGTACTATGGTTTATATTTTTTTCTTGCTATATTCTGCTTCTAAAAAAGAAGGGAAAAAACATCAACTGAGTAGGTTTATTCCTTCACTTAATTTTTTGCCGTTCGTTTTCATAATGTTTGGCCATAAAAACCTTCATTTACAATTTGATAAAAATTAATGGTTCAAATTGCTATAAAACGGTTGAGCTTATTGTTTTCCAATATAATCGTAATTGTAGCTTATGGAAACTTAAATTATTCAACACCATTTTCTTTCTTTTTTTTCTGTTCCATTTATTATTGTTAAACATTTCTTTCTTTTTTCCATTTTTTTTTTTTCAATTTTTTTTAATACAATGCCTTGAGCCATTATTATTGTAAATTATATTGGTTTTGCTAAGCAACCATCATCGCAAAATCTACAAAAAAACCAAAAGAGAACACTTTTTTTAAAGAATAAATAAAAGGTTTACACTGTGGTTTACACGGTTAAGGATTATTTTTTAATGGAAATAATTATTTCGATAAATGACTTTTAATTTTAGCAATAATACAGAGTAAATTGAAATGTTAGCTAAAGGTAAGGCAATGCGAAATAATTATTTGTATTATTTTCCAAAATAAAATTATTTCCACTATTTATGACTTTGAATAAAAGAAAATTTTGTGTGAAATATCATCGACATTTCTTATTCCGTTAGAAAACCTATTGATACCATTTTATGTAGAATATAACGTCGTTCAAATGTCCGTAATGGCTTCTCTGACTGAAGCGCATCCGAAATGCCCTTGACACGGCTTATGTTGACTTTTAGGATCCCTGAGATTTTTGGTTTATTAGCATTCACCTGCGACTGAAGGCAACCTCACAAGAAAAAGGTTAATGGAGTCAATTCGCTTTCCACGTGAGATGGCCTTGCTCCCAAATCGCTCATGCGGAATATCTAATGTGATAAAAGATGTGTTGCACGTAACGCCATTACGTTGAAACCACTGGGTTTCGGTGTCCAAGTTATTCATTTCAGACCAAAAAAAAAATTGGTAATCATTGGTCTGATCAATTTCGTTACCAACGAAATATAGACTGATGACTGAGGCAGGCCAAAAATCACACCAAATCGTGACTCTTCAAAATGAATTGAACGCTCTTAGCTGTCTAGCATCTTAACGTAGCCAATTCAGGTCAAAGAGAGTTGGTAATCATTGGTCGGGCCAACGTCGTTTCCAAAGAAATATGAACTCATGACCGCGCCAGGTCAAAATTCACGCCAAATAGTGACTCTTTCAGGTTGAATTGAATGATCGTCCCAAATTCAACAAATTTCGTTGTTCACATACCCATTCATCCAGAAATGGGCCTCAACGCTGAAGATGATTTTTCTATGAAAATTAGGGTGGACAGCCACTTCTACCTACCTTTATACAGACTGTATAAACGACGAATAATTTAATGCATGTAGCTTGAAAAAGTTGTCAACTGTAAAAGTTTTGTCCGGTTGATAGGAAGAGCCATTAGTAGACTTTTTTTCTTCACGTTTAAAACTAAGCCATGTTTTCAAACTTTGAACTTAATCTGCCAGTTAAAGTGTGTAATGAAGGTTAGGTTAGCCGGTAGCTTGCGCTTCACAAGCAAGTTCACTCGTGTACTCACATAGAAGGTGTTGTATCGATTCATGACACCTTCTGCAGTAATTCTGGTAGGGCAAACCGAGCTTGTCAGCTAAATTGACAATTGTGCACTGTCCCGTTAGAATTCCTGATAGAGTGTGAACCGTTCATAGTCAAACACACTTTCGAAGCATCACTATGTCCAGTATAATCTTTCTAGCTCTCACCACTAAATGGATTCTTACTATGATCACGTCTAGTGGATCGTATGATGATAGTCTCTGTCTGAGCTGGTATTTACCTTTCTAAAAGATTGTTAATGGAACACAGATCTGCAAGGCACAATAATAATTAGATGAATGATTGTACATGTATCAACTTCTGAAATAATTTGTTAGTGACCTGATAACGTTACTTTTTAAAAAATGGTACCAATCTATTCAAAGGATTGGTGAGAGTAACATTATGGCTCTAGTGATATTTATATTATATTACACAGAGCGTAGCAAAGTGTAATATTATCGACACTGATTGGCTTTGTAGTCGGTAGACACTTCTCTCGATTTTTATTGAGGTTTCTTGGATATCGCACAGGTTATTAAACAGTAATTGCGATTACATCAGAATATTTCCAACTCCTCTCTGAATCTATTTCTTACATTCTTTAACGATATTCTTTCTCTTTAACTTCCAATTCCATTTATTCTTTTGCAGATGATAGTAATTTTTTGTAGACTTCCTTAACCGTTTCTGGATCTAAAAATTCGGCTCAAATCTTGGCAGCACAAAAGATTTTATCAAACACTCTGGCTTCGCACGTCACTCATATTGTGTGTTTTAATTTATCTCGAGTGACGGGACCTACTGTTTCATGTCGACTCCGAACGCCAGACTTTAGAAATTATTCATGGAATTTAATTTTACTCTCCACTTGGTCATATATGTGGTCAGTCAAGCAGCAATCAAAGCACTTATTCAGGAGTTGTATTGACTCTTTACAGCTTATACGTCGACACAACATCCGCCTCTACTCTGTTCAGAGCCACTGTGGCATAGAGGGAAACCAAAAGGCGGACGAGCTGGTACGGAAGGCATCGGATAGGGACATCTGAAGAGGAGTCGATAGAGGGAATATATGTGCCTCTACGGGAATACTTTTCAAAATTGAAAAAATCAGCATGGAACTCAACAAACCACGGGTGGTCCGACATATCTGATTGCCGAATTTCAAACGAACGGTTGGCATTCTATTGATAGTTTCGCTGACAAACTCGGTCTGCAGAAGCTGCCATGATAAGGAGGGAAGTGAGTCGGTGTAGTACCTTTTATGTGAGTGCTCTACACTTCAGAAAATAAGTCATCGGTTTTTGGGTGACAGAACGTTTGAAGATCTCCACACGGTGGCGAACGTGCCTGTTAGGGATCGGACCTGTTTCACCCGGAGCCGGGGTGATTCAAATCCACCACTAACGGATCATGATAACGGTTCTTACCTCACATTGACTAACACATACGGGCCAACGAGTAAATTTAACTATGAATGGCAAGCTACTCGCTAACGTAACCCAACCTACCTAGCCAGATATTCGATTGCCAAGTGTTCACAAACAAAACCTTTTTCATTTCTCACTTCGGTGGATATGATACGAATCTATACGTAGATAGACAGTTATCCAAATAATTTTTCTTTCATTTTGAAACTTTCCCATTTGCCTTCTAATATTTTTAGTAAAAAAATATGTGAAAATATTTTCATTTAATAATAGAAAATATAATATAATCCTATAATATAATATAATCCCTACTACCAGATATTGCATTAAATCGAATAACAAATTGTTCCCACTTGCCTGCAACAAGCATTCAATAATCGCCAGAGTTTGAACAAATAAAACCATCAGTTGTTCAAATATCCTTTAAATGGAATTATTTCAATGACACTTTTGTAGGTCTCTTGTGACCCTTTTAGGGGGAAAAATTTCTGAAAACTTTTTTTCGTCTTTCCAACAAATTCAATAACAACACTTACTTAGAATCTAATCATCATCACATATGTTATGTGTTGCTGCTTATGGGGATGGATCTGGTGAAACCACAGTAACCTGGGGAATGGGGTTTTGCACTTGTCTTTTTATGGCTATGCTTTCATACTTTGCCTTGGTATTGGTTTAATTTCATTTGAGTTTCTTTTTTTTTCTTTCTCATTTTGTTACTTTTTTTCTTGTAAATTAGTTTTATTGTTTGATTATTTTGATAACCGTAAAGGGTAAATATTATTTTTTCATTTTGTTTCATGCTTTCAATTCTATACACACTCTTCCTTTCAGAATCATTTCAGAATCATTTCCTTTACTCAAACACTTTTCAATTGTGATGTAGCTTTTTAAACATTTCTTACATTTTCTTTCTCTATTGTTTCGAAAGAAAGAAAAGTTTTCTTTCTTTCACTCTTTTTTTCTTTCACGTTTCAAAAATTCTTGTTTTTGTTACATTTTTTTTCTTCAGCCTTAAATATGCTTGAATTTGAAGGGTGTGGTTGTATACAAAGATGATTGTTTGTTTGAGTTTTTTTCTTCCCATTTATTATTGGACTATTTGATGCATTATTAAATTACCGAAATTCTTAAGTTTTTCGTTCTTTTTTATTGTTTCCATCTTTTTTATGTCATTTCATGTATGATTTCCTCTTTCATTCATTCATTCATTGTTGGCAATATAATGGTTAACTAAAGTTGGCAGCGTAAAGCATAAAGATTCATTTGATGAAAATAAATGCTTTTTTCTCTCTCCTCCTTATTTTCTTGTCAATTTATTGATTTTTCTTTCACTTTCAATAAAACTTTTTCAATCCCAATCATTTATTTACTTTGCTTTGCTTTTATATTCGTTTTCGCTTTTATCGTTGAACTAAATTTATCGTAAATGTATAGGGAAGGTATACCACTGCCTATAAATTGAGATAATCTGGGAAACAACCTCATTAAAACAAATTTTGGAAGTAGACTTACACAAATCTACCGCAGGAAAGCGCTTTATGCTAATGCATAAATTACGAAAATCGGTTCATTTACACAAACTTCTGTACGAGAGAAGATATCTATAGACGGAAGAAGGTTAGGTTAAGTTAGGATAGCAGGTAGATTTCCGTTCACTGGCAAGTTCATTCGATGACCCATATGGCTCATTGTGTTACCCAGTGTAAGGTAGGCGCTATTGTCATGTTCCGTTTGTCGTGAATTTTAATCACCCCGACTACGGATGAAAGCGGCCTGTTCCCTTAATGGCACGTTCACCTCCATAGCCAGACTTTCAAACCTTCTATGACGTCTGTTATAAAGTGTATGGCACTCACATAAAAGTATTGTACCACATCCTGATTGCTTCTACAGTAAACCTGGTAGAGCAGACCGAGCTTGTCAGCAAAACTGCCAATAATGCAGTTTCTCTTAATGATTCCTGTTAGATTGCGAACTATTCTCTTCTCGAGCTCAACTAGTTCCTTGGTTTTCTCGCTGTCCACTGCTGTACACAGGAGTTTTGAAATTCGGCAATCAAGTATGTTGGACCACCTATGGTTTGCTAAATTTCATGCTGCTTTTTCCAATTTGAAAAAGTATTCGTGTAGGATATATCCCCTATATCGTCTCCTTATCAGATATCTTCGATCCCTTCAGTGCCAGTTGGTCCGCCTTTTCCTTGCCCTCTATGTCACAGCAGCCCGGAACCCAGTAGAGGGTGTAGAGAGTCCACAACTCTTAACGCTCGTTGATTTCATGAAGTGGGACCCCAGAACTGTGATTGCTGCTCGACTGTCCACACATATGATCAAGTTCGAAGTAGGCAGGTCCTCGGCTTTTGTCCGTTCAGAGATAATGATGTTGGTGTGAGAATTGAAGATAGTAATAGACCATCAAAATAAGTTTGAAGCCGCCAAATTTCAAACAAATATTGCACAACACACAATTTCAAACCATTTAAAAGCTATGGGCTAAAATGAAAATCTGGATATTGAGTGCCACAGGATTTGAATGAAAGAGAAATGGAAAACCGAAAAACCATTTGTGCAATTTTACCTCGAAGACACGATAGAAAATCAGTGTTGTTACTGGCGGAAAAATTGATTTATTTGCAGAATCCTTAACAGAAAAACCCATGGATTAATGCGAAGCAATGCTGTGTGTCTGGTGGGATCAGAAGAGTAAGGTGTACCACGAGTTAATAAAACCTGACGAAATCATTAATACAAATCGCAATCGACCGCAAATGATCAATTTCAACCATGCCTTCATTAAAACATGGCTAGAATGGGCCACAAGATACGGCAGGTAATTTTTTAACATCACTATGCTCCTGTACACAAAGCAAAACCAGTTCGGGATACAAACAAAGCATCATTCTGAGAACTGCTTCCCCAACCGAGGTATTCGACAGACTTGGCTCTTTCCGCCTACTATTTGGTTTATTTGATTGAACTCGTATAGGCTTAGCACCGCTTCGATTCCTATGAGAAAGTCGAAAATTGGCTGACTAATTGGTTTGCTTCAAAAGACAAATAGTTTTATTGGCATAGAATTCACAAATTGCCTTAAAGATGGAAAATATTTTTAGCCAGTAAATGCTAAAATGGTTTTTACTTTCCCATTAAAAATTAGTGTTTAACCTCCGCCAAAAAATACTCATTTCATACCGGTGCACCTTATAGATCCATCAGAATAAATAAATTTGAGAGAACATCATTCTATAAGGCCAACTTACGTAAATGTTACTTCCTATATAGGTAGTGCTATATAGTTCCAACGGATAGCACAGAAAAAGCTCAAACAACAGACCCACACGGTCAGTATGGAAAAGCTATCAAGTGTCCAGATGAAGAAAGTTTTGAATATTGAACACAAGTGCGGAATATACTCTGTTCGGAATTAAAATCTGGTTTGATTCAAATGTAATCAATCAAAAACTACAAGTATTTCTCTTTGGCATTTGATATTTCGGATTGAACAATGGATGCTTTCTACAACTATCAGAAATTAGTATCACAATAATCCCGCTGGGATAGAATTCTGAATATTTAAAAAGCCACATGCTCTTAAAACCGGTAATAAAAAAAACGATGCTTCAACTCGAAAAAGTCCTATAAATATTTTAGCAATTATTCCTTATTTGGTCAAAATTAGCTCATAGTAACACCCAGTTACAATAAAAAATCTTTCGAATTCGAATGAAAGTGTGCGAGGTTGTGGAATTCATAAATTCTTTACATGGCTGAGTTGTTTTACTACTAAATGGTCATCTGGGTATGAGAAGGATTTCCATAAGTAGTAATACTTGATAACCATTACTGATAAACGTTTTTATGAGAGGATTTCGTAGAGTATTTGAAGTCGCCATAGTACAGTAGACGAGATCCCGTGGTTCAACCCCCGGCTCATATTCGGCGATTTTCTCTTAGCGGTTTTCTGGCAAAACGTATAATAATTCGCTCTCTCATTCACCATATTCCCGGCATTGGTCTTGTTTTCAAACCTTAAGAAATGATTCGTCAAAAGAGATTTTAATCAAACTTTGAAATCAACTTTTAGTAAAAATTGTATTGACGTCATCCATCACATTTTTTTTTGCTATAATAAGTATGAAGAGATATAGTTTGACAGAAAGGAATTTTTTTGATGACTTTGTGGTTACTTTCTCCCATTCGTATGGTCCGACAGAAAGCGTTTTTTTTTTTTTTTATGGCATCAAGGTTACCTTCTCCAAATTCTGGCATCAATTCGTCTTCTATACGTATTTGAGTTTTGAAATCTTCTCAATGCGAATTATTTTTGGCATCATCATTCCTTTTTTTCTGGTTTCCTCTCGACTGTCCAAATCTTGGTTTTTATAAGTGGCTACGAGTATGAGGGCGGTTCCAAAATTTTCTGATGCAAAGTATATATAAAGAGTGGCAAACTTTTAAAACAAATAATTTAAGTCTAAAAGCGGAACGCGGAATTTAAATGAATTTAATTTATTTTTATTTGGTTTTATTTTGATACTATTACAAATAAAACAATCTCAGTGAATTTGTAAACCTGGAAACAATGTAAACCTGGAAACAGTGACTGTTTTCTAATCCAATATTTTAATTGGTGTCAGTTTATATAATATTAGAGTGAGTGGGTAAAAGTGACCGTCAAACCGAGATTATAGACACAGTTATGCCACCTTCCCGAAATTTAAGAACCCTTTATAGCTTCCGATGAAGTCTGTCAGCTTGCTAATGGCCATTCTCGAAAGATAGGTCAGATCATCTGCATAGTAAGACAATGGAAACAATTCCCCCTCTGGTCTCTGCAACTACAGCAGGACTCCTGCTGCAGGAGTCATCAAGATGACGATCAATATCATTATATCCCGATAAAAACATTAGGTAGGTAGGTAGAGGTGGCTGCCCATCCAAGAAAAATTTTGAATGGATTCACTTAGGCCGCATTTGGCCCATTGTGCTACCACAGTTATCCGCTATCCCCTAGTCTCGAAACCACTCGGAGCTCATGATGAAGCGATTCAGGCTGCCAATGTCAATCCTCGACAGACCCTCCAGATCATCCATGTAGTAAATATCCAAGTACTTCCTTCTCTTTTTGCCAAGAGCCGGGCATGTACCCAGCAGGTGAGGGACAGTTTCCTCTTCTTCCTCATCTCTGCAGCTTCTGCAGAAGTCGTTAGCAAGGAAAGAAACAGAAGCGAAAGAGTTTAATTGAATGCTTATCGTGTTTCACAACAATAAGTCTAAATTTTTGGACCAATTCCTGAGTTTGGTCGAGACTTAAGTTAAAGCACTAGCACTAGTATGAAATTAAGCAAAAGAAGGCAAAACTTCTGTAATGATTTATCAATAAAATGCTCAAAATGGTCAATATCAATGAATTAAGGTTCAAGTTCACGCTTTCCATTCGTCAGATTAGCTAACAATAAAGAGGTAGAGTAGGTAGGTAGTGAGTGTGTTGTTTTATTATACGAGAGTTCTAACCCCATCTCGAACATAAGGAAATATAAGAAAATATTTCTTCGGCGACAAATTAGATTAGTCATAAAAATGCTTTTCAAAAATATGTTGTTCAAAACCGACTTTAAACAGAATGTCTCTTTAACAAAATTAACTAGGTTCTAAGCATGCTAAGTTCTAAGAATGACTCTAAGGTGCTTATGACCAATTGAGTAAGTAAGAACAGGTAGACTTAGTGGTTTATAGATTGACTATCGACAGATAATTGAATGTCGCTAAAATAAGGGTATCGATCTAAAAAATGTTTGTTTTAAGGACTAAAGAAAATCTTTTCAAAGTTTGTTGTGGTTTCAGCGTTATGTATGCTGTTTAATTTCGGAATGAACCTCGCATTCTTGAAATCACCAACGTGTTTGTATTTTTTTGTAACATTTTTTGTTCCTTCTTTTTTTGTTGCTGTCGCTCAAGCAAAGTCTTTTTTGTTTTCTTCCTTTTCCATTTCCGCTTTCTATCGATTTGTAACATATTCTTCTAAAATTTTCGTATTATTTCATTAGTTTTTCATTTCTTCATTCGATTTTATTCTTTTTTGCGTTTTTTTTTTCGCTCTTTTTTATTTATTTGTGTTTGTGTTCAATTGCCATTTAGAAACCATTAAGCGTACATTACTTATCACATGAATTACTTTCACAATCATACCTCTGTGCTGCTACAATATTTGAAACAACATTAATGGTTACATACGATACAATTTCTTTCAACATTTAAGTGGCTTAAGAGTATATTGTTCAAGGTGATTACTTTCTATTTTCACTTTCACTATCAGGTTCAGTTTCAACTTTATTCACTTTTATTTTGTATTCCTAATAACGCCATCATAATCATTACAAATGTTTCTCTTACCTTCTACTGAACAGGCTAGTGGATGTAATTTTTAGTGGGCATAAAGGGCATGAATGGGGTAACAAGAAATTGTAAGAGAAAGTCTATATTGTAGCCTGTAAATAGCATAACTTGCCACTAAGAGTGTATGTATTGGTGCCAGGTACCAGCATTACAACTACATTAATATTAAAAATCGCAACAACAATAACACAAATGAATTGTAGTGCTGTTTTCTTCGGCGACTTACTCTCAAAAGATTTCTGGTAAAAAATAAAATTGCCATAAAAAGTTCCTCAAAAAATTTTTCGTTCTGAGTCGACTTTAAACTGTAGGTCCCGCCACTCATGGATAAAATTAACATACACAACATGAGTGGTGTGAGAAGCTAGGTTGCAATCCTGAATAAAAGGGTTATAATGACCAATTATGTACCAATGTTATCTGTTTAATCTTCGGGGACTTCCTCTCAGAAATCTTCTGGAAAAATTCTCAATAAAATTGCCATTAAAAGTTTATCAAAAGATCGGTCGTTATGAGTCGACTTTAAACTATAGGTCCCACCACTGATGAATAAAATTAACGCAGACAACATAAGTGATGTGAGAAGCTAGGTTGCAATCCTGACTAAAAGGGTTATAATTACCAATTATGTTATGTAAGTAAGACTAATGCTGTAGCCTGTACACAAACATCAATAGCACTTCTACGAAAAAGATTGAAGAATTTTGTTATCTGAGCAGCGTTCTAACAACTAACGGTAAATGCCATAGCAAACTGTGCTTGCAACCTCTATATAACTCCATTTTTCGATTTGTAAAGACAGCAAGAAAAACAATGTTATCATGGTAGTCGAGGTCTACAAATGTTGATTAAATTACCGTTTTTTTATTGGACGAATGATATGGGCGATGACATGCAGCCTTGTTCAAGGACCAGTTTATACTGCTGCTATAAACAACTTTTGCTCTTGACACGTCATATAGTGCTTTAATAAAACACTTTTATTTTCGGTGGTATTCCCTTCTTTACAAATGCACGAATACATGGCTTTAAAATATCTTTCATAAAAGTTATGAACATGAGCTATAACGCTCACTAATTAGTATTTTCGACATTGATTGAACTAACCCGAGGCTTCTAATCTACGATTTGTTACGTAACAATGTCGATTTCCTCTTTCCATAACATAACACACATACTTTGTTTTATTTTAAGTTAAAGACAGGAAACGCTTACTGAAAGACCCAATCGGAACTTCTAAAATAATTAATATTATCCTCATACACACAAATATTAAAAAAAAAAAAAAAAAAAAAAAAAAAAATAAAAAAGTATTGAATAAAAATCACAAATTCATGTCACCGTTTCAAATAAAAATCTAAATGAATAGAGTTAACATAATCCCTCCTCGTTTATCGGATAGAAAACTTAGTTTATAATTGAATATGACAAATTATCATAATTTTGTTGATTTAACGAATTACATTAATTTTAATGTATTCAAATGAGTTGAAGAATACATTACAAATGTTTACAAATACTTTGTGGAAAACGTGCAACGTATTCAACCATAATTACTACGAAATTGTTTCTGTTTTTTCTTATTAAACAGAAAAACACGGTTATGCCTATAATGAAAATTCCATTCGATTAGTAATTCATGAATTATTTCGACATTAATTGGTTGTTAATAAACCGATGACAGTAGGAGTCTTACATAAGTTTCGTTTGTTCTATTTTCCGCTGCGTATTTATCAAATATTAGCTGTTCATTGACTTCAAACAAAACAGTTATGATTTATGATAAGCACTTATAATCACCCCTAATATTAAATTTTTTCTTTGTAAAATATCAATACGGTCTGACACCGGCAAATTTTTATTCAGTCAAAGGGTTTCGTCTACAATAAGAATTGCTTGCATTTTACCAATGAACGGATAAATGATAATAAATAAGACTATTTGTTACTTAGTTTTTTAGGTGTAATAAACCGAATTTCTGAATTTATACTGCGGTTGTAGCCTAGCAGTTAGTGTCTTGGCTTATTAGAGAAGAGGCTACGTTTCAAATCACAGGCCAGACATCCTCAAGAAAATTTGCATCGGGGAGTTAATTGAAAGTTTCAATTGTCATGAAAAGTTTCTCAAAGAAAAATGAAAAATTAACACACACAACATAAGTGGTGTGCGAAACTAGCTCGTAATCTAAGACTAATTATTGAGGGATGTAAGGACTAATATAAGTTGCTAATGGAACTTAAAGGATGCATTGTATGATGAGGTTTGTAACGCACGTAGTTTATATGCACTCCTTTATGAAGAATGGAAGTCACAACATTACAGTCAATGGAACAAGGTAACGTACGATGATAACTGATAAGTATTTGTACACCTAAAATAGGACAATTGGAATCGGTTTCCAAACAGTTCCCAATACCACGGGCATAAGTTAAATCTCTTGTGTTCTGGTACAAGGCAGTCACAAATCCAGGATAGGAATATTTTATGATAGGAATATTTTATCATTTCAAATATCGAGATTCCCAACAGGGACCTCCAGTTGAAAGCGCCATCTAGTTGAAGCTACATTTGGCAAATTGGTTGTCATATATTCAGTCTGAAGTCACCGTAGTCTAGTAGGTAGTGTGTTGACTTATTAGATATGAGGCCACGGTTCAAACCCCAGGTCAGACATCTCAAACGTAACGAAATATGAAAAAATATTTCTTCGGCTACATCCTCTCATCAGATATATGGCAACAACTCTGAGAGTAAATAAAATTGCCATGAAACGTTTCTCAAAAATCTGTTGTTCGGAGTTGACTTTGAACTTTAGGTCCCGCCACTCATGTATACAAATTAACACACACGACATTTGTAGTGCGAGAAATTAGGTCGTAATCTTGACTGAAGGGTTATAATGACCAATTATGTTAGTATGTATATTCAGTCTGTTTTGCCAAACTTCCATGAATGACAGCTGGAGCAGTTGGCAATTGATCCTAATTTTCATCGAATAATCGTTTGCAGCAATGAGGCCCATTTCTGAATGAACGAGTTTGTGAGCAAATAAAATTGTCGAATTACGAATAATACCAATCCACCTGAGAAAAAAGTATTTTTTGGTGTGGATTTTGGCATGACAGTGTAAATATTTCTTTGAGAACTATGTTGGCAAGGCTATCGCTATCAACGGCGAGCCACTATAGATTGACGTTTACCTGCTTTTGGCCTGAATTGGATAATCTGGACTCCTACGACACGTGGTTTCATGTGAATAAGTCACACACTGGTCCGCAAAGCTAACATAATTCATATCATCTATCAAATTCAGCTTGATTAACGCCCCAGACATAATGTCAGCCAGTATTCTCTCAAATTGCAAATATTTGTTGATTAGATACATAAGAGTTATAGGCTAGTAGGTCTTGGGTTAACTGTATATTAATAGATTTAAACATTATAAACACATGTGTTAATTTTCGTTGAAGTCAACTATGCGAGTCAAATGGGCGCCACGGCTTTTCTGGTTGGATCTCTTGTGAAATGTTCAATTTTCTAAAATTCTGGAGCGTGAAGCAATCTGAATTGGAAATCGCTCTTATATCCAATGTGAAATGAGCTGTATGGCCCGAAGCACCGTCCAATAGAAACCACAATTCATTGGTATTCAGATTGTTCAACTGAAGCCAAACGAAGATGGTTATCAACGACCTTTAGTGTTCGCCGTTGAAAATGATGACCGTTCTCCAAGAAATACAGGTCGATGATGCTGATAGCCCCACACTCACACCAAGCAGTGTCACACCGTCTTATCAGTTGTCATATTTTAGAGTCACTGTTGAAATATCCTACATTTATGAGTGTTTTAAAATGTTTTTATTCAATTTGTTGTTATATTTTTATAATTATTATTACTTTTCACAAATTTTGTAATTTTCTATTTAATATTTCTATTCTTTTATTTATTTACAGGTAAATATTTTTACAACGATATTACAGCTCTCTGCTAAAAATGAACGAGGTAAGGCAATAAAAAATCCATATGTAGGGCTCTGAGTCTACAGTGCCTCATTAAAAGATCTGTTATCAATCAGAGATTATTATATGACAGTCTGATGCATGACTCAGATCTCTCAATCTCCCATATCCAAGACATTTCCATCTTATCCGTTTGGCTGCTGTTCCGTTCTGTTGTTTGTTATTTTGCCTTTTTTTCTTTGCTTCAGTAATCTATTGTTATTCCAGCTAAGCAGGTGATGGTTCTGCAGTGGCAGGTAACAATAGTGGTGGGAAATTTTGCTAGCCGTTGATTCCTACTCTTTTTTAACCGTTTTTCTTCCACTCTACAGAAGTTTACATCCTTACAAGCACTTCCGCTTGTTCATTGCCGAGAATTCCCACATGATCTGGCACCGCACCGCTTCTCCAGACAGTCTCATATTATATTCGATTTAATCTTATAAGAGCTGAATGCTCGAATGGCGGCCTGACTAGCGGATAGTATCGGTATGTCCTGCCTTTGTACATCCCATCCAATTTGAAGTGAGCAGTAGGTACTGTGTTCGCTTATTAGAAGTGAGCCCATGGTTCAAACCTCAGGTCAGACGTCTCGAACAAAATGAAACATGAAAAAATTGCTCGGCATCCTCTCAGCTGATTTCTGGCAAAAACTCTGAGAGCAAATAAAATTGCCATGAAAAGTTTCTCTAAAAACTGTCGTTCGAAGTCGACTTTAAACTGCAGGTTCCGTCACTTATGTATAAAATTAACACACCAGCATAAGTGGTGTGAGAAGTTATGTTGTTATGACCAATTATGTTTGAAAGGTAGGTCATGGCTTCACCACATGCTGTTATATTTATTGACTGACTAGTGTAGAGCATCTTATGAATGGGGTAATTTTTGCATTAAATTGGATTTCCTTTATTAACCACATTTAAATGAACACTTCATCTCAACCACACATAACCACACATACATAAATTTTTGTTAATTTGTTATTCCTCTTTATAACCAATAAATAACAAACATTTCTCATTTTGCCTTTGCATGTCACAACTTCTGATGTGCGAAGTATTTGTGTCAACTTTAATACGTTTCGACTGAAGCGATGTTAAAAATTTAACATTTACGAGTGTGTGGTTTACCTATACCAACCAACCCTGCTGCGACTGTTTGTCAATTTAATATACGTTTGGAATCGTTATTTCGGTCATTGTTTCTATGTGATGTCATACGTTAAGAGATTAATAATGATGATGAAATGAAAGTTACGCAAAAAATATATTTTCAAATCCATTTATTTTACCAAGGTTTGCGCGCGTTATTGTATGACAAAGGATCGATAATGAACACTGACAGCATATATCCGCAAATATTAAAGGAAAACGGAGGGAACAGAAAAGTAATTTTTGTAAACTACAAAAAAACACGCTAACCAAGAAGAACACACAGTTTTAATATGATTTTCGTCGATACTAATATGGATACATCACAAACATACACACACACTATTTCATCATACATACGTTTCATCGTTCGTATATCTGCGTAATTGTTAATGCTTGAACACGTAAATGCTCTCCATATTAGTGATGACAACGGTCACGCTGACGATGATGATGAGGAGGACGATGACAATGTTAAAGGTAGAAAAGAATATGTAAAATGACATCAGGTTTTAGATATTTTCTTGTTGTTATTTTTTGATTATTTTTTTTTTCGTTCTTTTGTTTTATTTTTCGACAAAAATACCACCATAAATGGCCAAAAATAAAATGGTTTTGTTTGAGTCATATGGGGCATGTTGCGTGTAAACAATGTGTTTTTATTAAAGTGAGCTTGTTAAAGTAATAAAAGTTTAATAAGAGCAATAGAATTTTTTAATATTCTAAATATAATGGAATTCCTTAAACATAAAGTTAAGGATTATGTGGAATATTAAAGTGGCGCCACTTAAAGGTTATTCTTGTTCTAATAAATGTACCAAAAACAAAAAATTTTCATCAAACATAAATACCAAGGAAAAGAGCATTTCTGTTGTGGTAGTGCTTATAAATCAATCGGTAACTAAAAAGACTAAAAGTATACCTTGGACCAATGAAATTTTAATAGGTGCACAATGTTGCACTGATTGAATACAACCTTTCTAACAAATAAAGTTCGATCTTCTTCAAATACGTCATCCAGGAAGATTTCGATACCTGTTCCTTCAAAGGACATCATGTAAAGATAATAAAACGCTACCTCAGGAGAAAGTGTAACATTTAATCAATGATATTCCTCATGTCTAATATAAAGTGTGGTCCAATAAAAACGCGCGTAAATGAAACAAAAAGTTTTCAGAGTATTATCTCAATATTCTTATTATGATAGAAGAATCCATAACATTTATTTGGGTGAAACAAAATAACGGCTACATGCTCGCCAGGACTTCGTTGACAAACCTGAGACATAGTCGAGTTTCAATGTCGTTAATATGAAGAATTATCTCAGCCATTAGCTCTGGAATTGTTCTTGGCCTATTGACGTATACTTTTTGTTTTAAATATTCCCAAAAAAAGTAGTCGAACGGTATAAAATTTCATGATCGTGGCGGTAAATTAACATTGTTACACCGTGGCATACACGTTGGCTCTATGACTAGTAGCAACATCCTGTTGCAACCATATATCGTCCATATCCTCAATTTCTGGCCACAAGAAGTTCGTTAGCATCTCGCTATAGAGAAAATTATTCACAACAACTGCTTAGATGATCTCATTTTCGATGAAGTACGGCCAGACTACACCGCCGGCCCATAAGCCGCACGAAATAGCCACTCTTTGTGAATATATCGTCTTATAACAATCACTCGTAGATTTTCATTTATTCAAATTTGACAATTCCGTTTGTTGACGAATCCACCGAGTTGAAAGTGTGCATCATCGCTGAAAATGATTTTCTTTGAAAATCTCTCTGACTGTTCAACAAACGATTCGGCGTTTTGACGACTCTTGATAAGGTCAGTAGGCTTCAACTCATGCGCAAATTGAACCTTGTTAGCGTGTAAAATCAAGTCTTTTATCAAAATTCGTATCAGTGATGTTCGTGAGATGTTCGAAACATTTTTATATTTCCTGCAGACTCGGGTTGCTGAAATTTGTGTATAAAAATCACATCATTTTTATTTTAACGACCATTTTTATAAAATCGTGTTGCTTGGCATCTTACTGCACAACACTTCACTCACGAAACCAACGCCCGTCTGCAAGAAATTTTTTTCTTCAGAAGGACTCAATTTTTATTAAAAGGGAAAACTTGACTATTACCTTTATAGCCCATTCCAGCTAGATATCATTTTTGTTGAATTAAAGCGTTCTACGTAAAGTCTTGCAATTTCCATCATAAATTCAGGATTCAACACACGACATCCAACATCTGTTTGTATCTAGGTATACTTAAGCGATTACAAATGATCTTCTATGTAATGCTGGGTACACGAAACTGAGAGCTAATTATGAGACTCGCAATCGAAATAAGTTCGTATTGTATTTAATTTCGATTGTATGAGTTTTTCCGATGATGGGACGCGACTAATTTAGAATCGATTTATTTCATAAAGTGTTGTGAAAGATGAAAAAAGTATTTTAATCAACACTTGAACTGCTTCCTCGATAACGAATTACAGAATGCCACAAATAACTACTTCACTTCAAGTAAATTTCGCATGAAATGAACTAAGTGAGTAGGTTTGAATCAGTTGCTATCAACTGATAAGGTTGATGGAGAACATTTCTTTTATGAAATCTTGTCAGATTTCTGACAAACCTTCTGAGGGTAAATAAAAATTGCCATGTAAAGTTTCTCAAAAAATCTGTTGTTGGCAATTGGCTTAAAACTGATAGATTGAAAAGAAAAACACTCACAATATCCTCATACATGGTCATATAAGCATACTTCAGTTAACTTATAAAAAAAGAGAATGTGTTTGTCCCACTCTATATATTGTTTAAGAGTGATATGACCCACATTCTTACAATAAGCTTTTATGGCATTTTCATGTGGTTTTGTGTATATTTTGAGACAATAAAATGGAAGCGCCCATTTCAAATTGTTTGTTTCAGTGACACAGTAACTTTTTCACTTTTACTTACCATAGTCGGTAAAAGTAAACGAAAGCAATAAAGCGGCCTGCAATTGGGCCTTTTCTTGAAAATATCGCTAAAGCAATGAAATTTAATCTGAATAGTGTGTATTACGTTCTTTCTTTTTAATAAAAGTCGGTATTTAGTCCATTGATATGAGTTCATTGATATGTTCATCTCTTTAAATTTTAATAAAGCAAACTCTCACGGCTTCTCTGGGCGAAGCGCCTCCGAAACGTCCAGTTTTTCATTACTCCGGCGCATACATCAGGCTAAATTTAACCGATAGCATGGGCTATATTGGATTTGAGAACCGCTGCGGTTTGTAGATTTGTAGATTGTTCGCATAAAACTGCGACTTAAGAAAACACCACAAGAATAAGCCTAACACAGTCAGATCGCATAGCTAGTTCATATCACCTCCGGGTGAGATGACCATACCCTCGAGTTGGATATCCAAAGTGTCATGATTTGTATAGCTCGTAGCGCCATTTTCTTGAAACCATATGTTGTTAATGCCCATTTCAGCCTTTGACAATGATGAACAACTTCATTCTCAAAAAAATATGGACGAATGACGCCGCCAGCACCAAGTTCACACCAAACAGTGACTTTTTTGGAATGGAATTTTGACTGTTTACGTGCGCATTCATTCAGAAATGGGTCTCATCGTTAATGATAATTTTTCCACGAAAAGTGCATGGTGTGTTGCATGAATTGTTTTATAAAACAATTTTATAATTTGCACATGTTGTTGAATGGCTTATACATCCACGATGATTTGGCAAAGCAGACTGAATAAATGGCAATTAATTTGACAAAAACAGCTTCGCCAAAATCGTCGTTATCAACTATCAAAATTTGAAAGCCGGTGTTGAAAGACCCGATACATTGTCTTATCACACGAGTCTTCATTTGGAAAGCCGTATTATGGACTGGTGGCAATATGCGTAGTTTTATTTCTAGTCACACTATACAGAGGCAAAGTTCTGCACTTTTTGCCATGTTCAAAGCTATCCGTGTATTAACTATCTCCCTCGGGCATTGATTTGACCAAGAAAATCGCTTTGGTATCATTTTAAGATTTTAAAATTTTTAACTGCAGACAACTGACGCCTATTGAGAAATGATAAGACTCGATGAATAAAGTTACTCACCTAAGACAACAACCCCAAACCGAAAACCTTACTTTCCAGGTAATTAAAAATTCTAGGACTTCGTAGTTTAATTACTTTCTTATGTGAAAGAAAGGGGGAAAAAAATAAGGCCCTTTAGGGAGCAAGGCCTTACGATTCAACGTCCACCTTATACTATATCCATATGGAATACTGGCAAGATGTGCTACATTTTATATTTACCACACATATACATACATATGTACATGCACTTAAACAATAACACATTCACATAAGTACGTTCATATAGCATAGCATACCATAGGTGAGACAGGCTGAGCTGAGTAAGTGTCGTCATTATATTCACTTGTGCGTGTCCAATACATTTTAAAAAGCCTCCTCCATGTTTCTTTTTATTAATATTTTATGATTGCAAAAATGTTTTTTCTTTTTCCCTGGGACGTGTTTCAAGCCTAATAAACATTTATGCGTGTGTTTTAGAGTTGTTGGCTAAATTTAATAAAAACCAATGAAATACTCGTAATTGAAATTCATGAGCTTATGAGTGTTTGTTTGCATTCTGTATTGGCTAATCGTGAGAGGTTTTATAAAATTTGTTTTTTGTTTATTTTCTAAAAGGAAAAAAATTATAATTTTTAGCAAAACAAATTTTCGTCCGTCAATATTAATGTTTTGCTTTCATTACAAATTCAGTAAAGTATACCACAAACTGTCAAATGGTAAGAATGTTTTAAATAAAAAAATATAAACTTAAAATATAAAATATACAACAATACAATCGGGACTCTTAACAGGGACTTCCGAACTTGTGATAACGGTCATCGGTTGTATGGCATTAGTGTGGTTGGAAGCCATACGAAAGAGGACCTACTCTCAACGCTGAAGAGAGTACAGAGGTGGGCATGCTTGGGCATCACGGGTGCTTCACGCCGCTGGCTGGCCTCGATCATCTTGTCTCCAAAGACATTTTCCTAGAATTGCAGTGAGGCTTTAGTTCTCAGGTATATTCCATATGCACGCATGAATTAAAATCAAATCACCCAGGTTTTAGATGCGAGTACATGGTACCAGATATTGTTTTTGAAGAACATACAAAACTCACACTCTCACACGCGAAGAATGGGTGACTGAAGCTGTCATCGGTGACGGTGATATAACGATCTGCACCGATGGGTCAAGAATGGAATGTGGATAAGCTGACACTGAACTGCCAGTATTCTTCAAACGCAGATTTTTGCTATTGAACAAGCTAGCTGCTCGTATAATTGAAACCGACCTCCTTCGTGCCTGATAATGTGTTAGGAAAATCGAGCAGCAATAAAAGCGCTGGAATCCTACCTCGTGAAATCAAAGGGCATCAGGCACTGTATGGACTCTCTACACTGAATACGTCGATACAACACCCGCCCCTATTGAATTACTGTGGCATGGAGGGAAACGAAAAGGCGGATGAACTGGCACGAAAGGGATCGGAAATGTGTGAGAAGGAGAAGAATACTTTTTCAAATTGGAAAAAGAAGCATGGAATTCAACAAACCATTGGTGGTCCAACATACCTGGTCGCCAAATATCAAAACTACTGTGTCCAGAAGTGGACATCAGGAAATTCACGGAACTACTTGAGTTCTAAAAAAGAAAGGTTCGCTCTCTAACAGGAATTCTAAAGGGACATTGTGGTATTGGCGATATAACTAATAATTTCGGTTTGCCCCGTCAGTGTTACTGCAGAAACTGCCAGGATGCGGACGAAACAGAATCACCTTTTATGTGAGTGTCATGCACTTCAAAACAGACATCGTCGGTGTTTGAGTGACAGAACGTTTGAAGATCAGGACATGGTGGCGAACTTGCCATTAATAGAACTGACCGGTTTCATCCGCAGCTCGGGGAGGTTCAAACCCATCACTAACGAATTATATCAAGGGGCTTACCTCACAATCGGTAAAATAATGGGCTATATGAGCCACTGAGTGAACTTGTGCAAGCTACCCGCTAAGGTTACGATTTGAAGAACAAAAAAAAATCAATTTGAATTCGCATATGAATTAATTTAATAGCGTCTATAATTTATTCTACCAAGTAAATTATGATGGAGAAAGTATTTTATTTCTATAAACATGCGTTACTCAGGGCTGGTAGTTCTTCTTGTTTTTATTTTAACATAAATTCCCTTAGGATATGCACATTATATTATATTTCAGTGTTAATACCATGTGTAATAAAAAAAAAAAAAAAAAACCAAGAATAACGATAAAGAAGAAATTGGTTGATTTTAATAAGTGTCTGTGCCTTTGCCTGTCAAATGTTTACACATTTGTGTTCGATGTACTCGTACTTGTGGAGGGATATTAAGGAGTTAGAATATGATTGTGTTGGTGTAAATGTTTTATATATTTATTTATTTATTATTATTATTAGTATTTTCTCATAATGTGTTTTTTTTCCCTTTTTTACTTGAATAGGTGTTTACTTATGGGCTATAATTTATTGTACAGTGTAGCACAAAATTTATTCACAAATAAATAATGGTTTTTGTTAACTGTTAGATGTATACGATAATTTCCCTTTGTTCTTTTACACAATAGTTTTACTCTCGGGGAACTGTTTTTAACTTTATTTGTTTCACTTTCTTATGACTCATTGCACTTACTTTGAAATATCCAGAACGTAGTTTTTAAATTTCTAAATCTCCGTAGTCTGGGTAATAGGCTTATTAGACGTCAGGACATGGTTCAAACCGTAGGACAGACATCTGCAGCGAAACGAAATAGATTTCTGGCAACAACTCTGAGAGTAAATAAAGTTGCATTAAAAACTTGTCGTTAAGAGTTGACTTTAAACTCTATGACCCGTCACTCATGTATAAAATTAACTCACACAACAGAAGTAGTGTGAGAAACTAGGTCGTAACCCTGGCTAAGCGGTTGTAATAACCAATTATGTATGTATGTATGCAGTAAATATGAAACGTTTCATATTACTACCTTGTCATTAGAAATAGGAAGAAAAATATAGGTTTTGATCTTCACTAGTACTGAAGCAGTGATTTTCAGCTCTCACTTGTCCCTTTGCAACCTTTCTAGTGACTATCAACCCTGAAAGCTATTTCCTAATGACAATATCTTCTACACTTTCCAAACTTATTTTTTCATTTTGATGGAAGGTTTCCAATGTAACGCTAATCACGAAAAATGATGTGAAAATTACCTGAAAACTACTAATCAAAATATGCTTAACCACCAAACTGCATGTATGTGGAGTCTCTCAACCCAAACAGCAAGGATTAGTTAAAGTTTCCACTTTTGGACTATTGGCATTTCACTCTGAAAAATCCTTCTAAAGATTTGGTCAGGATTAGTCTATCGCTGTAGACATTTCATAAGCATTTTATAAAGTGGGGCGTGGTGCACATTTATTGCAAAATTATTGCTTTCTCGGGTACTACAATAGATGTATTGTTATAGATGGGATTCTGTATGATAAGTTCAGCCTTATTTCGTCGGTACTACAGATATCTGTTTTATCCCCCGTTCTATTTCTCTTTATCCTCCTGCAATCTCTTGCAAATGTAGACAGCATTTGTCATTCATATTTCCTTCTGTTGGGAGATTGAGGCGAAAAGCCTAATATGACTTACAGTCAAATTTCCAATAGAGTTCAAGTTTATTGAGTCATTAGAACATCATTACAGTGTGGCACGTGTCTTACTATTTCATCACTGTTGCAAGAACAAGTTATAAAGGGAAGCAAAGAAATTTGCTTACCCTGCTGTCTAAAAAGCAACTTGCAGAACATGGTTTAGACGGTTCAGATATAACGATTTTGATGTGAGAAATGAAGAAAGTGGAAGGGCTACAAATAACTTTAAAGCTGCCGAATTGTATAAAGCGGACACTTTGATTCAGAAAAAATGGCAGAAATATTAAATGTTGCACAACAAACAATTTCTGGCTGTTTAAAAGCCATGGAAAAGATCCAAAAGTCTGAATAGTGGGTGCCAGACAAAATGAATGACAGAGAAATAGAAAACCGAAAAATCACTTTTGAGGTTTAGCTTCAGTGTCACGATAGCAAATCAGTGTTGAATCAAATTTTTACTGGCGATGAAAAATTAATTTATTTTTAGAATCCTAAACAGGTTATCCTGGTTAAGCCAGGATAACCATCAACTTGAGCTGCAAACCCAGATCGATTCGGCTGGATGACAGTGTAGTGCGTCTGCTGGGTCGAAAAAGATGTGGTGTATCAAGAGCTTCTAAAACCTGTTTGCTATAGATAATAAATAATCAATTTGAACCATGCACTGATCAAAAAACCACAAGAATGGGCCACAAGACAACCAAAGTAATTTGTCAACATGCACAAAATCAAAACTGGCTTAGGATACAATCAAAGAACTAGGGTAGGAGCTGCTAACGCACCCGCCGACACTATACTTAGCTCCTTCCGCGACTACTATTTGTTTTCGTCGATGAGACACACATTGGCTGAACAGCAAGAGAAGGGTTGATTCAAAAGTTGAACAGTTTTGTTGGCGTGGAATTCACAAATTACCTTTTAAGATGGAAAACAGGTTAAGGATACAATCAAAGTGCCACTCACCGTATTCACTAGACTTGGTTGCATTAGACGGCAGGCTGGTACCCGACTACTACATAACATAATTGGTCATTACAACCCTTTAGTCAGGATTACGACCTAGATTCTCACACCACTTATGTTGTGTACGTTATTTTTATACATGAGTGGCGGGATCTACAATTCAAAGTTGATTCCGAACGACAGATTTTTGAGAAACTTTTCATGGCAATTTTATTTACTCTCAGAGTTTTTGCCAGAAATCTGCTGATAGGAAGTCGCCGAAGAAATATATTTTCATATTTCGTTAATTTGGAGATGCCTGATCTGGGGTTTGAACCGAGGCCTCACGTCTAATAAGCCAACACACTAAATACTAGACCACGGCGACTTACTACCCGACTACTATTTTTTCCTATTGATTGAGCTGCACTTTGATTCCTGCGATGAAGTCAAAAATTGAGGGATTAATTGGTTTGCTTCAGAAGGCGAACAGTTTTATCTGAGCGTAATTCACAAATTGCTTGAAAGATGGACATAATGTGTAGCCTCCTGCAATGGCCAATACTTTGAATAGAATGGAATCTGCCAGTAAAAGTTGGAAAGATATTATCAAGTAATATATTCACGATCACACATAATTGGTCATTACAACCCTTCAGTCAGGACTACGACCTAGCTTCTCACACCACTTTTATTGTGTGTGTTAATTTTATCTGTAAGTGGCGGGACGTACAGTCTACAGTCGATTCCGAATGACAGATTTTTGAGGAACTTTTCATGGAAATTTGATTTACTCTCTGCGTTTTTTGCCAAAAATCTTCTGAGAGGAAAACGCCGAATAAATATTTGTTTCGTTTTGTTGGAGATATACATATAACCTGGGTTTTGAACCTTGGCCTTGCGTCTAATAAGCCAACACACTACCTACTACACTACGGCGAAAGATATTATCAACTAATATAGTCCCAAGCACAAGCACGTGATGGACAAGAATATAGAGCAAAGATAGTTTTATTTTGTTAGTCGTATAGCATAGACATTGTTGAGTTCGACAACTTTATTGTTTTTCGTTTAATAAATGATTACTTCATGGTTACAATGCACTTGAATCGTTTTCACATTTCAAAAGTAATGCCCCTAAGCAATTACTCACAAATGTTTGTAGAGTACCTTGAACCAATTTCATTATGACTTTATAGTCAAACAATAATCAATTTTTCCCAAGACATTCATTAACATTAAATGTATGTTTTTCATGCAATGTACGAAGTAATTTGTATGAAAAGTGTTTCAATATATTATTTTGTATTACCCGCTTGGTGCTCGCCAACATGCAATTATATCCCCATCGATTTCCATTCTCTTTTGATAGAAATAATATCTACGTTAACTTCTTAATAAACTTGTAATTATAGAACCATTTTAGAACCTTTGATAAAACGCAATAAATTTCAAAAATTTGACTTCATTCAATACCTCACACTCTTCAGAAGTGTGTTTGAATAGTTAATTGGGTTGGTCGGAAGAGGTGGACGTCTGTCCAAAAGGTTTAGATAGACAAACTACAAAGCTTCTGCTGATGCGGCTTAGACTAACATAATTGGCCAATACAATCCATCAGTTAGGATTACGACATTGTTTCTCACACTATGCTGTGGTGTGATAATTTTATACATGCGCGTCGGGACCTACAGTTTGAAGTCGATTCCGAACTACAGACTTCTTGAAAACTTTTCATGGCGATTTTATGCCAGAAGACTGCCGAGATGAAGTGGCCAAAGAAATATCTTTTCTTATTTCGTTTTACACGAGATGTCTGAGCTGGAGTTTGTACCGCTGGCTTGCGTCTTATGAGGCAACACCCTATCTAATAGACTATGATGATTTTGCCGTAGTATGTGCATACCATATACATATGTATGTATATAATCTATTGATTCATATTAAAAGTAAAGCTTTTCCAAACTATTTGCTGTCTTCATTGTTAGTTAAGACTTCTGGAATAAATAATTTCTGGATTGTCCGCAATCATTGTAATGTTATGCATTCATGAGTGCGTTCATTAAGTTTTTATTTAATTATCCGTGATTGTATTTATGTTCGTATTCAGATTTAATTTTTATTTATTTATTTAAATATTTGTATGTTTGCATAAATTCTGATTGGAGAGATACATACATACATATTATTTGATTTAAATATAATAAAATAATATTTTTATACGATATTTATTAATTGTCAGTATTGGTTTTAAATACTTTTTCCCATAGCAGTTGTGAATGTCATGTTGACCCACATTTTATTTTTTTTTTAAATGGATATAAATTTATATAAATTTATATATATATAACTAAATATTTAAATATTCAAATTGATTAATTTTTTAATAATAATTGTGGTAATTTTGCGTGATTAACAGCAGTTTACGATGCAATATTACAAACATGAGAACAATAATGCAGAAGTATTTGAAAACGTATTAAATTTATTGAATTAATTTTACACTAAATCGTTGGAAAGTAATTTTTTTTTTCTAAAACTTAAATGCAAACAGAAAAGTAACAGCCGGTGAAAACAATATATGAGGTCTCACGGCATGCTAATTGGAAGTACCTACTAAATTTTATTTTATCCTGCAAATGGATACAATCTCTTAATTAGTTGCCTACTCAACATTATACTTAAGAAACAATTAGCAATAGTTTGGAAACATATTTAGTGTTTCCTAAGCTGATTGACACAAATTTCCGGCCAGTGTACTTCAAATCTGTCGTGCGTTCCTTCCAAATCTGCCAATTGCCAACAATATCCGTAATGCCTGTGTCTTCTCTTTCATAGGAATATTATTTATGGCAGTACTTAGGCCCTCATAATATTTTTTTTTTATATTTTTTGAAATGACATTTTAAGTCTTTTTAAGACGTAATGATTTAAGGTTTCTGTGTAAGTTGAAGTTCAACCACTTCGCTTTCTATTTACTTTAGACCCTACCATCGATTAAATTCGAAAGTCCTATCAGAGGAATACGATATACTATGTTAACATTCCCATCCGATATCTGTGAGTAACTGTTGAGAAACTTTTTCATGTCAGTCGCCGAAGAAATATTTTTTCATATTTCAAACCTGGTGTTATATATAAAATAAACGTGGCCTTACGTCTAATAAGCCAAATCTAATACTAGACTACCGCGACTACTTGTAGTAAAGCAAATCTGTTCACTGTTATTTTAAGCCTAAGCAAGTGGCCCAATCTGTTGTGTGATAGCTAAGCGGTTCTAATTATAATTTTTTCAACCAACCCTTATTGCCAACTTCTCGGTTGGTAGGAGAATGCAATAATATCGCTAATGTCGATACCATACAACAGATCCTTCTGCGTACTTTCGTTTATTTAAACCATCGAGTTAAAGATTTGATTCGTGCGCACATTATTCGCTTTTGATGGCATCACCTCAAGCGTTAATTAAAATACTCAACTATTACTTGAAAACTACAAAAATAGAAGTGAAGCGTACTTGGATCCCGATCAATCGTTTCAGTTCGAGTATATGTTACAATGTGAATAACAACCAATTTAACTGATGCAGTCGGATTAACATGTCGAATATTGCAAGCTCCGTACCAGATCATCAGCAATGACATCCCCATGTCCCAGAACCCAATAATAAGACTTACATTTGAATGATGCCAAATTTCTTTGAGAAATACTCGGAATTCATAGACACAAGACGGGCATTGAAAATATGTTTGTTAGAAACTTAATCGCAATTTGGCTGTCAGAACAAATCAACAGCTTTTTAGAGAAAATCCCGTCACTCAACAAGCATTGCGCCGCTTTCCTGGAAAACACTGCAGTGGTCTGGCAACTTACTATATAAACTTTCCATATAACGAGTCTAATATCGAAACCCTTAACAAATATATCACGGTACATTCTATCATACTTTGAATTTCTTTACTTGTAAGAGCAATTAGTGGCGCAGTTAATTTAACTGAAATTTGTAATCAATAGAATATTTATTTCTTGATATTTCATTCGCTCATAAGTAGAACGTATTAGGTAGTGTTTATAGACCGAATTCTAATATAAATTTTGATCCCTTTATTTCTATTCTTGAGGATATTTCCATTCAATATGACGACATTATTATTATTGGTGATTTTAATAATAACCTATTATTCGATAATTGAAGTCGCCGTAGTCTAGTAGGTAGTGTGTGGGCTTATTAGACGTAAGGCCCGAGTTCAAATCCCAGGTCAGACCATCAAAACGAAAATATAAAAAATATTTCTTCGGCGACTTCCTCTCAGCAGATTTCTGGCAAAAACTCTGAGAGTAAAATTGCTATGAAAAGCTTCTCAAAAATCTGTCGTTCGGAGTTGACTTTAAACTGTAGGTCCCGCCACTCATGTTTAAAAAAATTAACGCACACAACATAAGTGGTGTGAGAAGCTAGGTCGTAATCCTGACTGAAGGGTTGTAATGACCAATTATGTATGCATTATTCGATAATGCGTTAACTGTATCAATATCGTCTCTCCATCTTAATCCTATGAATGTGTCCTTACCAACTCACTTCCACTTAACTTCCAGCAGTCTAATCGATCTCGTATTTGTTAATAATGTGACTAAGGTACTGTTATATGACCAAATTTCAGCCTCATGCTTTCCCAATCATGATCTTCTTTTCTCAACTTATGACCTGTTTGTGAGTCCCGATAACAGGCGTATTACATACCGTGATTTTCAAAATATTGATTTTACAATCTTAAGCAGTAATGTTGATAATATCTGTTGGGATCAGATCTACTCAATGGATAATGTAAATGACCAACTGGCACTAATTCAGCCAAATGTTCGTCTGCTAAGTATATGACAGGTGTGTTCCTGTCAGATCTATACTTGTTAAGGCCAATCACCAACCGTGGTTCAATGCTGAAATTAAATCATTAATCGATAAATGTGACATACAGGCGATGTAAAAGGTTCAGAACGGACGATCTGAAAGCCATTCATAAATCTGTTCGTCGCGATGTTACTAAACGCATTAAAATCGCAAAAATATTGTTCTTCGGAAGGAAGTTCTCTTCCGCATTGGTTAATAGGGCTAAATGGAAGGTCATCCGCGACATTGGTATTGGTTAAAAATGTTATGATTCTTCTCCTGATGTTGACGTAAACTCTCTCAATGACAAATTTGTTAATATTAATGTTCCGACCCCTGATAGTAGCATATATGACGACCTTTGTTTTGTCCCGCTAGAAAATCCCTTTAGTTTTCGTTGTGTTAATCAGTTCAAAGTTTTGTAATGCTAATCTTCGGTGAAATCGAATGCGATTGGTTCTGATGACTTAGATCCTTTGTTTTGAAAAGCTTTGTCACCTTTTGCCTTATTTTACTCATTTATTCAATACAGTTCTAACTATGTCATCCTTCCCTGATGAATGGAAGCAGTCGGAAATCATTCCAGTTCCTAAATCCAACAACGAATTCAGGCCAATTACCATTATTCCATTCCTGTCTAAAGTAATGGAAAACCTCATAGGTAGACAAATAAATAATTATCTCGTAAGTAATAATTTCCTATCTGAGAGGCAGTCGGGATTTATAAAAGCTAGGATCTGCACTACTGCCTTAGTCAATGTAGTTACTGACTGAAACTAGATGAAAATTGCATAGCGTTTTTAGTTTTGGAGCACAATAAGGCTTTTGATACGGTTGATGACAAAATATTATTGAAGAAGCTACAGACCCTCTTTAATTTTTTAATTTAACTCAGCTTGTAGTCTTATACGTTATTGTCTTGTGAATAGATCACAACGAGTTTACCTAAACGGAAACATCTCAAATTTGCTAGACATTGGAAGAGGTATTCCTCAGGGATCAATATTAGGGCCTCTTTTATTCTGTAAATGCATTAACGACCTACCTGATGCCTTGGTAAATTGTAGCGTTCACATGTACGCTTTATAGTAGAACTCGTATTGAGAACATTAATCTTTGTCTATACCTGATTAACTATGATTTACGAAAAATTGAGAACTGGGCCACGGCTAATGGAGTTTGTATAAATCCCTTCAAATCAAAATGTTTATTGCTTTCTAGAACAAAGAGAACATTTGTTGTGAATAAATAAATGTTGGGGAATAAAATTGATTTTTTTGAAACAGCATTCAATCTGGGTCTTATCTTCAGCCGACACACTACCTACTAGGATACGGGGTCTACAAAGTTTATATGATGATTATGATGTAGATGGTGTAGTGAGTATTGTGTTGGTCCCTCATTAAACCCCAGCATGTGGTCTTAGTTGATCGGGTAATATAATGAATGAAATAATGAAAAGAATTGTAATGAATTCAATACTGTTTAATAGTATTATTAATGTAATCTAATTAACCAGACTGTATAATTTTACCTACACATACATCGCCTACTTTCAATAGCAATAAATAAAAAATCAATAATTTTATAAATAAATATTTATTTGGCCATACATACACAATGAATAAAATTACTTGCGAGTGTTTTAATATCAAACAATATAATTAATATTCATGTGTATGAATATTGGTAATGAAATAAATTAAATTACGAATATTGATCACACAATAAATTTAATTATTGGTTGCTAACCCAATAATTTATGCAACAAAAATTTAATTTCACTTCAAAGCTAAAGGATTAATATTTAATTAAATTTATTGAGTGTAGTTAGTTACAAATATATTTACAATGATTAATAAAATTTTAATGCCTTTTTAATGTTTGTTTACAATGTAAAGCACTTTAAAATTGCGCTTGAATATCTTCAAAAGTCAAATCATCATCATCATTACACAGAATTATGGTTTTATTATGTATTACTGTTCTGAAGTAGTAATAGTAGTAGTAGTATTTTTTATTTGAAATAAAAAAATAAATAAATAAATTGATTTCATGCTTTAATTATAATCCTTTTAAAGACTGGCATTTTTTCCAGGCAATTTATCACAAATTATATCTAATAAGTACGAGTTGAAGTCGCCGCAGTGTGTTATACTATGTTCAGAAATGCACTTTTATTGTGTCAATATTCGGTTAATTAAGTACAATATTTTAAGTGTTCAGGCATAATAATATACGCAATTCAGCTTACTCAATATTCATTTGACAGCTGGTACACAACAACATTGTTTTTAATTTGGTCGCTAAAATTAGTGTTGTTTGTCGTTGTTCACATTTGAGTTGTCAAATATCAATAGAAAGTATTCGGTTAATTGTAATATGCTCAATTATTGCACAATTATTAATAGAAACTTTATATGAAATATTGAACTCAATAATGGCGTTTATTGCGATTTATGCAAAAAAGGTGCATATCTGAACACCGTATTAGCCTATTTGACGAAAAATCCTGTGGTTTAACACCCCACTAAGACATTTCGGACAGAACGAAATATGAAAGAATATATTTCTTTTTGCAACTTCCTCTCAGCAGTCTTCTGACAAATAAATGGCAAAAAAAAAGTTCCTCAAATTTGCTAATATTAAACTGTAGACCCTGCCACTTATGGATAAAATTAGTACACGAAACATGATTGGTATGAGAAATTGGGTTGTAATCCTGACTAAAGGGTTGTAATAACCAATTGAGTGAGTAAGTGACTACGAGTGAAGTAACAAGGACTATATGGATCGATATAGTGCAACAGACTAGAATCTCTGATTGGTTTTTTGAGGGAGGAAAGAGTTAGTAGTTATTGTGTACATTTGTATCTGTTTGTATTTTAATTGACAGGACAGACCTCTAAAGGAAGATAGTTCCATAAACCAGTAGTCCGACAATCGACTACAAATGTATGTGATCTGCGGGATGGACTAGTGTTTCGTACGAATATATAATTCTCGGGAACAAGCACATGAGAGTAGTATACCATTCTCGGTGGGATTTAACTAATATACGCACCGAAAAACTTGCTTCTCCTAGTGAAAGTATGGCTGACAATCCGCGTTTGCCGATTACTCAACGTTCTCAGTAATCGGACTAATCTTACAGATCATTATGGTGCGTTTTGGATATGGATTTTACCGCTATCCATATTAGATTCGACTCATTTAGACCTCGTTAATAATTTACAAAAATATAGTTATTATTCGAAAATAATTCAGCTCTGAATGTATTGAAGTCGCCGTAGTCTATTAGGAAGAGTTTTGCTTATTAGGCATAAGGCCATGGTGCAATCCCCAGGTCAGACGTCTCCAGCAAAAACTAAATATGAACAAAAATATTGCTTCGGCGATTACTGGCAAAAACGCTGAGGGGAAAGAAAATTGACGTGAAAAAATAATCAGAAATTTGATGTTCGGGGTCGACTTTAAACAGTGGATACCGTCACTCAGGTATTAAATCAACACACCACAGCATAAATGGTGTGAGAAGCTAGGTTGTAATCCTGACTGGACGATTATAATAATTAATTTTGTATGTATATCCATATGAATTGTATTTCACATTTGGACGTTACGTCAACAAGCGAAATTGTCAAATATGAGCATTCTAGTGGCCAGATGTGAATGTGGAAATGCCAGTGAATCTGCAAATAGCCATAGTTTGGTGCACATTATAATCGGCATGTGTCAAAGGAAGATTTCAAAATGCTTTGGCCGTAACATAACCGACTTTTTTTTTGTTTGGTATGCATTTGAGGATCATAAACTGATCATAGACGATGCCACAAGATGTTTTAACATTACTCATGAGAATATTTTTATTGGGTATTGGTTAGGGGGCCCTACAAATATCTTGATTTTCTCTTCTCTTCTTTCTTTCAATTCCTCGATAAACGATCTTAGTGGTGGGAAACTTCGCGACAATGTAAGGCTTCAAACTGTTAATTGCGTTCTATCGGCAATTCCTTTGCTCCGTAACCTTTTATCTGCTCTGGCAATTTTCAACAATCATTCCAGTTGCGATTTTTTCTTTTGCAATTTGAAAATAGTCGTTTTAGCAGACTCTTAGCATTCTTTGTCTATGTGAGAAAATTTATTTGCTTTCGTGTATTTTCTGACGCCAATGGGTTCTTCTGCTGTTCCTGTAACCTATATGGTTATCTACGGCATTCCTTAGAATATTTTTAGCGTGTGTCAATCAATCGTTGCTCTGTTTTTCTCGACTTAAGTCCCTGATGACTTTTGTAATGATAAAGTTTTGTGTTTTCTTTTCAGTTCCATTCGACCTCCGGGTACTGTACTTATCACAGTTGACAAATACACGTCCTCTAACCTAACCTAACCTAGAAATATTTTTTCGTTTTAGAAATGAATTAATTTTTGATGTCATGAGTGTTTAAATTTTAAAATAATTTTTTTTTTTTTTTTTTGTAGGCATTGTTTTTTATTCTTTTTCTTCCTTTTTACATCAAAAACAAAAGACAAATAAGGAAATATTATTGTTTATCCAACATTTCTTTATTTTTCTTTTTATTTCTTTTTGTTCTGTAACACAAATTTAATTTAGATTGACAATCCACATTCAACGAATTACAATTTATCTCGTTTGTCGTATATTTCTATGCAAATAAAATCCTCCCAAAAGCACAACAAATAAATAATATTTTTACTTACAACGAGTATGTATGTACACACATATATAAAGTCATGCGTTCGTTCACATAAAATATTCTTGGGTAATTTTCCGCCTCAAGAATTGTGTACTATTCTATACCATTTAATTTAGAAATTTTATTTTTTTCTATTTTCTTTTCATTTGTTTTATTTTATTTATGCCCTACCAAACAATTGGAATGATGATGATATATATGTACGAGGTGTGTTTGAAAATTGAATGAAATTTAAAAATATTACAATACTCCTACAATCATACATGCATAATTGGTCATTACTACTCTTCAGTCAGGATTCTGACACTACTCATGCTCTGTGTGTTAATTTTATACAAGAGTTTAGAGTTTATGAAGGATCATCAATTCATCATTGATTTTACTCTCAGATTTTCTGCCAGAAGACTGGTAAGAAATTTTTATTTTCATATTTCGTTTTGTTCGAGATATTTGAGCTGTGGTTTAAACCATGGGCTAGACTACAGTATCTTTATATGTTTATTCCAATTATTAAAAATGGAGCGCCTTATGAACCAACAATATGTTATAATTTTGGAAACTTATTGCAAACATTTAAAAATTTATGCTGAGATCGCTCGCTAATTTGGAACAATTTTCAATTATCAGAAAGTGCACCTAATGTGTCAACCTTTCAAAAGAGTTGGCCTGTTCACTAACGAGTACGCACATTGTTATTGTAAGTGAGAATGTCGTCGAAAATATAAATTCGGTACAATCCTTATTAACTTTAAATTTTATAAAGCAATACACTGCCGTAGTCTAATAGGTAGAGTTTTGGCTTATTAGACGTGAGGCCACGGTTCAAAACCTGGGTCAGGCATCTCGATCAAAACAAAATATAAGAAAATTTTCTTCGGCGACTTACTCTCAACAGAATTTCATCAAAACACAGAGACTAAATAAAAGTTTTCATGGAAAGCTACGGAGTCGACTTTAAACTGTAGGTCCCGCCACTCATATATAAAATTATGACACACAAGGTGCGAGAAACTAGATCGTAATCGTGACTGAGGGGTTTTGTAATGACCAATTATGTCTGTACAGCTTATTTCAATCAGCACCTTTAAAAAAATTAAGCTCGTATAATTTCGAAACGAAACAAGATATTAAAAAATTTGAATAAGAGTTTAAAGAATATTAGCTGACCCGACAGACGTTGTCCTGTCCAAGTTAGAAAAAATGTTTGTGTTCGATTTGTGAATTTGTGAGAAGCTGTTTGAATTGTGTAAAAATAGTAAAAAGGGAAAAACCAAGTACTTTTAAATGATAATTTTTATTTATGTAGGTTTGAGGTGTGTTTAAATTACATTTGATTTGAAAATATGTACAATATGGTGTTATATTTACATTTTGATTGAAAGATCGATGTTCAGGAACCAATTAAAATAAAGAAATACTTTTTTCTGTTGCTTTCCAGTGATATCGTAGTTTCCTTCATTGCAATGCTTTATGATATACGACATTTTTAGTTTTGTTGCCTGGCGCGTAAATAAATAATGCTGATGGTGTTCCGACACGGGAACAGGCTACATACAATTGACCATGCGAGAAGCATGGGTTTTCAAGGTTAATGCCGCAAACACGCAATGACTGCCTTTGAGATTTATTAATTGTCATAGCGAATGCAAGCCGTACTGGTCAGAGCCATTGGGATCCGTGGTATTAAAACGTCTTCTCCTTTGTACTTTCCTTTAAGTATTGTTGCTTCGATGACGTTATTCATCAGGTTTTTTACCGCAAGTCGGGTGCCATTACAAAGACGTGGTTGGTTTATGTTTCGTAACATTATGATTACCGATCCGACTTTCAGTTGGAGATTGTGAGGCGGTAATCCGGGTAATTCCAGCGAGTTTAAAAACTCGGTTGGATAGTTGACAACATCATTTTGGGAAGTAACGGAATCCACCGATTTGTACGTCATCAATTCGACAGCAATTTCACTTTGAATCTTAAAATTCAATTCGTCGGCATCAATGTTTTTCGCAGCCAATATAGCACGTTCGCTCAACTAATCATGATTTTTGTAATTTTGTGCAATGTTTGGAAATACCTTTCGGATTAGTTCGGATTTTGATTCGGTGAACTGACAGAAACCGGGGGGAAATTGAATGCAACCGGTCGAAATGTCAACCGGGATTTTGCCGGTTAATTTGATCCACAATTTCGATTGACCACGAATCGAACCAACAACTATCCGACTGCTAGTAACTGTTGCACTCACTACACCACTGCTTACTTATTTTATTGAGCGTCAAATACTGGTTTTCACACAGTAATACTATATTATTTTCTGTTTTTCTAAAAATAAACATGCAATAAAATAATCAGCAAATTGAGAAAAATTAACTATTTATTTGCTTTGTTTGTTTTTTTTTTTGATTTTTTAGACTTTACTACAGTGCACTCTCTATAATATGAACAACTTAATATATGAACACTTTTTACTTGCATTGGCTATTCTAAAATATGAGCAGCTTATTTTTGTTTTTTAACGGATTTTATTTATATGTACATAAAATTACCCGACGATTTAACAAAAGTGGGCGAATAATTGGGAGTATCAGTGGGCGTGGACAATTTTTCTTTCTGTAAGTAACTTTTGTAAACTATTGAGAACATTTTAAAAAAAATAAGACAAATCCGTCCAAACGTTCCAAGATTTTAGATAAATCGAAAAAAGTGGGCGTAAAAGTAGGCGTGGTCAATTATTCTTTTAGTAAAACTATAAATTTGATTACTACGAACATGTTTTAAAAAATTTAGCCAAATCGGTGCAGCCGTTTTCCGATTTTAGATAAATCGAAAAAAGTGGGCGTAAAAGTGGGCGTGGTAAATTTTTCTTTAAGTAAAAACTTAAATTAGATTACTACGACCATTTAAATAAAAGATTAGCCATATCGGTGTAGCCGTTTTCCGATTTTAGATAAATCGAAAAAAGTGGGCGTAAAAGTGGGCGTGGTAAATTTTTCTTTCAGTAAAAACTTAAATTAGATTACTACGACCATTTAAATAAAAGATTAGCCATATCGGTGCAGCCGTTTTCCGATTTTAGATAAATCGAAAAAAGTGGGCGTAAAAGTGGGCGTGGTCAATTTTTCTTTCCGTAAAAACCTAAGTTGGACTATGACGAACATTTCAGTAAAAAAATTGTCCAAATCGGTCTAGGCGTTCTCAACTGATGCAATTACCAACGAACGACAATTGATTTTTATTTATATAGAATAGATAGATAGATGTTTAAAAATTAAGAAAAAAAGTTTTATTCAGTCTCAAATGTAAACTTACAAACTAAAAACCAAAAATATAGGAACCCAATTCGTCACAGCTTATTTCAACTACTTATTATAAACAAACAATTAAATGATTAATTAACTAATAGTTTTCATTTCAAAATTTAATATGACCTCCTATTTACTTAATTACAGCTTTCAGCCTTTTTTGCGTTGATTCCACTTCCTAGTGGTTTGGAGAGTTATTTTTGCCCATTCCTTTTTCAGAGCTGCTATAAGGTCATTCTTGTTCGAAATCTGGTGTTGGCGGACGTTTTGATCACAAATTGCCCATAAATTTGAGACTGAATAAAACTTTTTTGTTTAATTTTTAAACATATTCTATAAACTCTTATTAAATTTTTTTAAAGGTGCTGGTTGAAAAAAGGTGGGAGCCACTGTATGTAATACGCAGCGAATTTAGACAAAATACCTCCAACATAAAACGAATAAATTCAGCTTGCTTAGGAGTTCAAACCATGAGCCCACGTCGGCAATGCGTTTAAAGGGTAGTGGAGTAAACTAAAGTCAGTTAAAATAATTGGAAAATTTTTTCTAACGGCTTAGTGAATACACAAAATTCTCGAATTTGGGTGTTCAGAAAATCCTCCTGCAAACAAAGTTTTTGCCTGAATTCTATTGAGTGGAATTTGCCGACGAAATATTTGTTTATATTTCGTTTTGTTTGAAATCTTTGAGCTGGGGTTTTAACACATTACCTTCTAGAATGCGACGACGACTTTACCTATACAATCAAATAAAAAAATCACGTCCATTTTATAAAAACACTTGTCTTCTTATGTATTCTTAATGAAACACTCTTTAGAAAAGAGCGCATTTTACATTAGGGCACGTAAGCCTAGCTTGAAAATTAATACTGACTGCATAAAATGCTTCATGTTATCCAACGTACCAACGTTTAATAGGGTATCATATAGACCGACTCTATAATATTTTACAGTTCTCTTACTTGTTTTAATATCGTTTACTTTGCTTGTTTTAACAGTGCAGTAAAGAAATGGGAAATTAGAATGGAATGCCTTTTAAAATGCTTTATCACAGGAACATGTTCACAGGAAGTACAAATATTACGAAAAATAAAAATAAAAATGAAAATAAATTTATCAAAACCACTTGCATAGAAATTAAATAAAGTAGAAAAGTTAAAATAAAACAACAACAACAAATATATATCACCGACCAAAGTTTAGAGATGTGGAAAGATGAAAATGGAACAATTGAAAGAATGAGTCACAGAATGGAATAAAAAAAAAAAAAACAAAACAAAAAACTGAAGGAATGTATTGTTGAATGAAGGAATGTATGAAAGTATGAAATTGTATTTATTTTTCTTTAAATAAAAGATGCCATGTCATGTTGTTAGTTGGTTTTCTGCTTTCATATTATCAAACAATAAAAAAAAAACCAAACAGAACAATAAAAAAAAGAAATATTTTTTCAATTTTCCTTTTTTCCCTTTTAAAGTATTCTACATTGTGCTACAATATATGGTTGGCCAGCACAGTGTTGTGCGATGGCGATTGGCATTTATAAGGAATTTTGACAATTATTTCATCGATTTTTGACAAGAATTGGTGGTCAATGTATTTTAATCATTTTGATTTATAATAAATATTTATTTTAAATTGATTTTGAATTTTCCTTTTTTTATGTTTATTTGACAACTTCACCATAACATGTTTAATATACAATAAAAATCAAAAGAACGATAACATCTGACATTTGATAAGAAAACAAATTTTCTACATTGAAAATCTGTTCGGAAAATTTAACCGCACATACATAATATATGTATATTAACATAAATCATATTTATATTAACTTTCATCAAACGTAGTGCCTCTCTCTTACTTAATTGGTCATTACAACGCTTTACTCAGGGTTATAACCTAGCTTCACACACCACCCTTATTGTGTGTTAATTTTATCTGAGACTCTTTTCATGGCTATTTTATAATCTCTCAGAGTTTTTGCCAGAAATCTGCTGAAGAGAAATAATTTTTCATATTTCGTTTTGTTCGAGAGCTGGGGTATAAACCACGGGCTCTCATCTAATAAGACAACACACCGCATACTAATTACGAGGACATCATAGTGCCTTTAATCTGAATTGGATACTCTTTTGTGTACTGGGGACTATTGAGTAAATCGATCAACAACACTACCACAGAGAACAAACAGGACAATGACAGAGGCGGCGTTGTACACTTTGTATTTCATTCTCATTTATCAGTTAACGTTCAGTAATCTCAGCCATATTGCACCGATTAATCATTATTACAGAATCCGTCAGTCTACTGCTAAGGCGGCTGATACTGGCCGTCAACAGCAAACCTTATTGCGTAGTCTGCATTATATCACGTTGCAGTTTTGAATTTGTAGGAGACCTGTCTTCCAACTCGTAATCAGGATACAACCCTGGCAAGTTCATCCACTCTTACATTTAAATGTATGTTCCTTTGCCCCGAGCTCTTACAATACAGTGTACTGTCAAGTGAATTTTACGTAAATCTTTTTATACTGAATTAGGATTGCCCGTTTTTTATAAAATGTTGGTTTTGTGTGTGGTATTTCCTACTCAGTTTGGGCATATAGAGCAGCTATCATGTCCAAATCTGGGCAGGTTTTTGTTCTCCAGCCAGGGCTTATATTAGGGATTTTACCTTATCCCTACCACTTTGCCTTTAAACTGTCTGCCATTTGCACATGGAAATCCGTTGTTTTTCCATTTTTATAGCCGCATTTTATCCTGATCCTCAAAACGGTGATGAAATATCCGCCTATAGTCTATCGGCTTTGTCACAAATGCTGATGACAATTGCTACTATAACCACTCCCAAAAATTATATGGTCTCTTGGAATCTATTTTAGTGTCTCCAACGGTCATCAGTTCATATATTTTTCCTCTGTTTTATGTGCAACAAGTGTCAATCCAGCGTTATCAAGCCATGATCTGCTTTATTTTTCTTATCGTTTTAAAAACTGACACTATGGCAATGCTATTCGCAAAACCAGCAATTGTAGTACCGTTCATTAATTGTACTCGAAGTACTCCATTGTACATAATATTTCGTAAAAATGGTCCAAGTACCAAGCCGACACTACATACTTCTCTCCGTCATTTCTTGAATATATTACTGTCCCTGGTCAGAAACAATACTAAAGTCTGTTTGCGATCATACTCTTGTGAATAAAAGGTACTGCGGCATGTTCGGCAAACTCTAAATATACCCGGCATTTTTGGATAATCTTTTGTGATCTACATACTTTCTAGAGATCTTAAGGTGATTTCTTAACTGGAACTATTCGGAATGGTTCCTTGAGCAACTCAGTCCAAATAACTTCAAGAATACTTCAATATCGCCTTTGGATTTTGCATTCACGCTTGTAACATTATTTATCACCGAAAAAGACGATTTTTTTCTGCAGGCTCCTACCAATTTGGTAATCATGCTATTCGATGTTAATCTAACAGTGTTATAGACTATATATCAATAGATTTTGTGAAATTGATCTGAATATTTATAACTTTTGTTATCCAGACAAGCTCTAGCTACTTCCTCTTCCAAAGATAGTATTTCTATGCCAAGAAAGCATTTAAGCCATAGGAAATTGACACCTACTGCTTCTCAGGAAGGAGCGTAGACTGGCCTTATTCTGATATTTTTTTTATGCACACAGGAGTTTTTAAAAATCATGTTTAAATTGGTTTATGTACTGCTGATTTTGGGCTTAGATTACTTGCATAAGTAGCCAAGCACCTTACCTACATACAAGTCATTACAATCAGTCAAGATTACGACCTACATTCTCTTATGTTGTGTGTTAATTTTATACATAAGCAGCGGGACCTATAGTTTAAACTCAACTCCGAACGACAGATTTTTGAGAAACTTCATAACAACTTATTTATTCTCACAGTTTTTAACAGAAATCTGTTGAGGGTAAGGAATAGTTTATTATAATTCCTTTTGTTGGAAATATGTGACCTGGGGTTTGAACCATAGCTTGGCGTCTAATAAGTCAACACATTACCCCCTAGACAACGACGACTTCAGCATCTTATTTACTACACCGAAATATAAAGTAGAAGACAAAAGTCATTTACTTAGCTGTCGGCACTTGTGCCAAATCATTATCGATGTGTGGAACATAATCTCTGGAATGAAAGAGTTTACTTCTTAGGGACACATTTGATTTCTTCAAATTCTAATTGTTGACAGTATGGGACTAAGTTTAGAGTTCACTTGAGTGTAGTTGTGCTTATGTTAAATGATTTCTCTCTTTTTTCTGAAGAGACTTGACTTTGTGATATTCGTTGCTGATGTTACTCTAACTGGAGAAATCGGGCGTTTCTTATGTTAATTGTGAGAGCAGGTACATTCGAGCATCTTAATTTGAGAAGTTAGAAGACTATGATTTTTTTTCATGTTTTTACTGTATTTTATACAGTCTTTCCTCTACGGAGTTTCAGTTAACACCCTTAAGAGTTTTGCAAAGATCGAAGCAAATGATCTTAAGATGAAAGGTAATGCGTCTCAAGATTTTTTGCTGTTGGATGTTTAAATGCTCTGCCATTGTTATGAATTCAACCACTTTAGTTCAATAGATTTCCTTGATTTAGCTAATTGTTGACAGTAGAAATCAGAATTAATTGCTTGCTTATGTTTGAGAAGCTCAAAAGGACCAATCTAAGCAGATACATTTTTTGGTATCAAATTTAAATTTGTGACTGGTTGCAAAGCAGCGTCTTGCTTCGTTTATGAATTTTTTTTACCCACATTATTACCATACATGGTCCATTCTGTATTATACATAATCATTTGGTTATTAAATGGGTTGATTTTATTACGTTTGAGTAGGAAAAGTTTCCCAAAAATCTGTCGTTCGGAATCGACTTTAAACTGTAGGTCCCACCACTAATATTTAAAATTAACACACATATCATAAGTGATTTTTTTAAGAATTTGTCATGATCATGGTGAGATGCATATTTAACACCAACAATTTTTCAATCGAGAACGAGTTAACCATTCTGCATTTTTGCATTTTTGCATTTTTGAACTTTCGAACAAGCTACTGTGTTGCCGAATGCAATGAACTTTTAAACAAAATTAACACGAAAACAAATATTATATTCTTCTCTCGTAACATAATATAGGCTTGTGTGCGTTGTGGCCAATTGTTATGAATTTATTTATCCTCCTAGCATTCTAAGTGACTCTATACGGAACGCGTGTAGATCATATTTTCCAACTTTTTGTTATTCTTTTCAAAAATACATTTTCTACTCTGCATTAATTTTTAATAATTTTTAAAATTTTCCATATGAAAAGTTTCAATTTATTTTCCCCATTAAACTACAGTCGTACAAAAATTTATGATTTTCAAAAGCTAAGCAAAAAAAAAAAAAAAAACAAATTCCAAACTTGTTGAAAGCCGGAAATTTTCTTAAGAAATATATTGCCACTCAAAACAACTCCCTCACATGCTCATCATCATATATATTGGGTTTAGGTTCTCTTATTATTTTTTTTCCTTTAATGCTCATATAAATGTAAATACAATTGTCCTTAAGAAAAACGAAAGAAAAAAGAAACCTCACCCTTATGTGTAAAATATATATGGTACACAACAACAATAAAAAAAAAATAAAGGAAAAAAATCCTCTCTCCATGGCATTAAGAATAATTTTTCAAATTCAGACCAACACTCCTTAGCCCGCAAACGAATTCGTAGAAATCATACACCAACATATCAACATGCTTAAAATGTAAACAAACTGTCACCCACATTACTGGACTTTTTAGCACTCATACATACTCACATACACTTGAACACCACAACATACATTCTCTATTGCCCTTAAGAAATATCACATTTTTCTTCTTAAAGACAGTACAGGAGTGTGAGCAAATGACATTGTAATGTTTGGTATGACATTCTATTTGTATGTAAGTATGTATGTATTTGTATGTACATGTATTAGAATTTCTGTTAATATACATATCCTTTATTTATTTGTATAAGTGTATATATGTAAACATGTTCAAGAAAGAAAAAATGTAAAAAAATGAGAAAAAAATTGTTGTGATATTGTTTTCTTTGATTCTTCTATCATTTACAGGATTTCTCCGAAAAAAAAGAGAAAGAAAAATTTGTTTTTGCTTGTCCCTGCTCTATATTTCTTTCTGACAAATTAAAGACAATGAAAACATTCATGTGGGTAACTTGCCTAAAACAAGGAGCCTTCAAGTACGTGTATTAACAAGATCTTAAAATGTGCTTTTCCTTGTCGTACATCTAAAACACATTTCAATAGGGTGTACATTATGAATTGTCACAGAACTGTTTTAAAATGCACAGAATTTATGAAACATATTGCGGGCATTTGAAAGAAACGAATTTTTTTTATTGAATTTGACTTCCCTCACCAGGAGACAACATTTCAATTATATCCGTTTACATCTCCGGAGCCAGACGGAATATATCCTGCTTTCTTACAACGGCCGTAACTGGAATACGTCAACTACTCAGAGAAATGTGTCTTGCCAGTATTTGGATGAACCACGCACTATCGGAATGGTATAGAGCGGGATAAGTCTTTGTACCAAAGGTAGGAGAGAATTCTCATACCACATCTAAGAGATTTAGAAACATAAATCTCTCTCCTTTGTGATGACGACCATGTAAAGACTCATTGATGTTAATCTGCGTTAGACCTTGGATGGAAATCTTTTAACCAAAGTACAGCACGCATACAGTAGGAGAAGGTCTGTTGGGACAGCACATGTAAGATAGGGGGATCACTGGCATATAATCACATACATCACATACATAATTGGTCATTACAACTCTTCAGTCACGATCTAGTTACAATTTAGTTTCTCACACTATTTATGTTGTGTATGTTAATTTTATAAATGGGTGGCGGGACCTATAGTTGAAAGTCAAATCCGAACGACAGATTTTTGAGAAACTTTTTTGTGGCTCTTAGAGTTTAGAGTCGACTCCAAACGACAATGTTTTTGAGAAAATTTTCATGGCAATTTTCTTTTACTCTCAGAATTCTTCGTTTTGTTAGAGATGTCTGACCTGAACCGTGGCCTCACGTCTAATAAGTTAACACACTACCTACTAGACTACGGCGACTGCATAAAAAGCTGACTGACTTCTTGGATATTGAGAGAGACTTTGAGAATACGTTACTAAGCTCTATATTCGGCACACTGATTAAGTTTACAGGATACTATGGTGAACTGGAGGTCTAAACAGCAATTCCGGAAAAATTTTGTTAACATTATTAGACAAACGACATACCAATCAGCTACTCAAACTTGAGCGCAATGTCATATCGATCACCGTGGCAATTGTTACAGATAAGACACGCGGAAAGACTGAAGCTCCCATTAAACGACTTTTAACATGGGTGTTGGTCTGTTATTCACTTTTTTTTTGTCAATGTCCATCTCTTGGGAGGTGTAGATTCAGGTTATTTGTCTCACTATTCCTTATCAGTTTAATGGAGTTATTAAGCATTGAAATCAAGGATATAACTCCGTTTATTAAACATTCAAGCTGGTTTCCAGCATAACGTGCAGCCACTGCGCTTACCTCTTTCTTTGATTAGTTAAGCGGAATTGGTATAGGCCGCTATGTGTGGTCAAATGAGCTTGGGTAATCAAAGCTACCACTCCAACCTTCCTACCTACTCAGAGATAGGACGCAGTGAGCATCTGATCGCCACGTCTTTGCCCATTGGGATTATATGGATCATAACTTGATGGGCGGCTGTGAAAGTACAAGATTCCGAAGGAATGAACTGCAAGACGGTATATAACTGTCACAAACATTTGAACGAGATAGTGAATACCGAAACATGACAATATTTAGGTTACTGTAGAGGAGACAAACTACCCAAATGTGGCACAGCAATCGTACTCTTCGTTAAATGCTTCACTTTGGGAATCCCTATGAAGACTTGCATGCTCATAATTGACAATATAGTTATGAACTCCGTAAAACTGTGATATCATAATGGGAATTATGTGGCCTAAGTGTGTCTATTCAAATACTTTGAGTGGACTGAATTTCCATTGAATTAAAATTAATCAACCTGGTATTTCTATTTTAAGAACTCAGTCAATCAATAAAATTTTAAGTAGCCTACTTAATTTAATTAATTTTTTTCTGCCTTTATATTGATATTAGAGTAACACAATACCCTTTTAAAGACGGTTACTTATTTAGCAACCAAGCTTTGATTCTATTTCTATGAATTTCTCACAGAAATGTGGCTGTCTCTCACCAATTACGCATTGTAATTCGAACTTGAATATCGAAATTGTTTCTGGTTATTCACCCGATATTTCAAGAAACTCCCAGGATAAAATATCTTGGTTTTAAATAATGTGATCTTGATCGTCAGTTTGCATCAGAATTTCTTGCCATAATGTGTTTTGAATATTGTTACTGCATTATATCGATTATTATACGTTCATGTTATTGTAACTGCTGTTACTAATTGTCAAGTTGAGACTACAAAAACTGCGTTCTTATATTTCAGTAACAAATGTGGTTAGTGACTGTCAATTTCAGTGTCTTCTGTAAGTAAATAATGCACAATCATTCCGTCTGACCGAAATCTGAACCGACCATTGATAGCTGTGAGTGCACTTATTTCTCTTGGATTGACCATTCACTAAACCATTCAGATGAAAATGATTTTCATTAGAGAAGATGATTTTTTTTTTCATTGCATTGACTTTACTTGCACCATTATCCACTGAACAAATTGGTTAGAGCTCGTGAGTGAGTTGAATTTTGTTCGCATTAATATTTATGTCAAATTATGCTACGTAGTGCAAATGACTGGCGGCATCATAGATTTATTTTTCTTTATCCAGACCACTATTGGCCGATGATTACCAACTTCTTTTGGGTTGAATTTAATGATCTGTACACCAAAGATATGTAGATTCAACAGGACTGCGCTACTTGCCACCTCGTTTAAGTTAAGTAACGAAGTTTTTTTAAATGAACGTGATATACTAAAAAGCATGTATAGTTGGGAAGATTGTATTTACGTTCTGAATGAGAGTTTGTTTGTAGTCACATGCTACAGTAGACCAATCTCTGAAATTAATTAAAAAAAAAAAAAACAATCTAATGACAGTAGCACGTACCTAGACATAACGACTGAAAGAATTAATAAATTCAGTTACCTTTTTATTATTGTAGGAATTATTACATGTTACACTATTCCCATGCATGCGAGTACATAATGGTATTGCACAAAAGGAAAGCCAATGGCAACGCAATTCACATACAATTTATCTTAAATTGAATATATTTCTGAGGGGTATTCCTCACACACACACAGAGATTCTTATATTAATTTATAATATGAATATATGTATATACATGTGTATATATTTGTGCTAAAAACACAAATATCAATACAAATGCGTATACAATATCTGATTTATGGTTCCTAAAAACGAACGAAGTTGTACTCTTTTGGCAATTAATCTGCATTTGTTTTTAGTGAATGATTTTCGTTTACGTTTTTCTCTTTTTATTATCTTCCTTGAGTAACTGTTCTTAGGAATTTCAAAACAAAATTAAGTAAGAAACATCGTTCGTTTCATTTTAATTAATTAGTCTTTAATACATTGTTTATTCATTTGAATATTTTAAATGCTTTTACTGCCAAGCACAATTGAGCATTAAGAAAGGATTATTGTTGCTTGTGTTAGTAGAAATCTTTTGTTTTTAATAATTAAATGTTGATTTTTTAAGTATTCAATTCATTTTAATTTAAAATATCAAAAGAATTTTTCAAGACTCTTACATCTCCTTTATTATCAAATTCCATCTGTCATTGGATTTATATACCTTTGTGGATAAATTGATTTTGTCGTTTCATTAACATAATTTACACATAAGAGATTATTACACTGCCAAAAGAATAAAAGAAACAACATAGTATTACTAAGTAAATATACGATGTTGCCAAAATAAATCTTTCATCCTCTCATAATCTCTGTCACGCATTGGATGAAGCTACTTGATTGGATGAAACTACTTGCCATTAGAGATGTCTGATTCAAAGGGTAGGCCATTTAAAAGTTTAAATTTAAAATTGAAATGAAACAAAAACGATATGAAATTTTTCCAAAATTATTATTTTGTTATGAAGTATAATTGTTCCGGTCAGAAATGGAATATTATTTCATTCATATGGCCAGGACAGTCTGAAATGCTTAAAATAAGCAATAAAATCTGTTTATCCAATTTAATTTTAATATTTTACATCAATTTGCAAAATGTTACATTTAAAAATGCAATAAAATAAAAATGGGTTTGAAATTTTTCCAAATTTATTTTTTTGTTGTGAAGATGTGAAAGATACAGACTATGAAGATACAGCCCATGATGTAGTACCTACTAGAATATAGCCTAGAATTGTGGTTTTCGTATTTACTTTTAGGTTAGGATATCTCGGAAAATTAAAAGTTTTTTTAAATCCATCAGAATTTTCATATCATAGTTTAATTCCAAATTAATGGGGTATACTTTCTTTTTAATTGAATCTATATAAATAAAAATCAATTGTCGTTCGTTGGTAATTGCATCAGTTGAGGCCGGCTAGACCGATTTGGACAATTTTTTTACTGAAACGTTCGTCATAGTCCAACTTAGGTTTTTACGGAAAGAAAAATTGACCACGCCCACTTTTACGCCCACTTTTTTCGATTTATCTAAAATCGGAAAACGGCTGCACCGATATGGCTAATCTTTTATTTAAATGGTCGTAGTAATCTAATTTAAGTTTTTACTGAAAGAAAAATTTACCACGCCCACTTTTACTCCCACTTTTTTCGATTTATCTAAAATCGGAAAACGGCTGCACCGATTTGGCTAAATTTTTTAAAACATGTTCGTAGTAATCAAATTTAAAGTTTTACTGAAATAATAATTGACCACGCCCACTTTTACGCCCACTTTTTTCGATTTATCTAAAATCTTGGAACGTTTGGACGGATTTGTCTTATTTTTTTTAAATGTTCTCAATAGTTTACAAAAGTTACTTACAGAAAGAAAAATTGTCCACGCCAACTGATACTCCCACTTATTCGCCCACTTTTATTAAATTGCCATTGAAGTTGCAAATCAATGAAAATTCAACATGCAACATTTCCAAGAACAGTGCAATGGCCAAAGTTTTGCAGCAAAGCAAACTGATCGTTTGGGATGAGTGTACAATGGCGCATAAAAGTCTTTGGAGGCATTAGATAAAACTTTGCAAGATTTACGAAACAATCAAAGCCGTTTTGGTGGTGCGATGATTCTGTTGGCAGGGGATTTTCGGCAAACATTGCCAGTGATTCCACGGTCAACGCCAGCCGATGAACTTAATGCATGTTTGAAGTCGTCCGTTTTGTGGAAAAACGTCAAGAAACTCAAATTGACTGTGAACATGCGTGTCGAGCTGCAGAACGATCAATCTGGAGAAGTATTTTCCAAACAATTGCTGGACATTGGCAACGGCAAAATCCCGGTTGACATTTCGACCGGTTGCATTCAATTTCTCCCGGTTTCTGTCAGTTCACCGAATCAAAATCCGAACTAATCCGAAAGGTATTTCCAAACATTGCACAAAATTACAGAAATCATGATTGGTTGAGCGAACGTGCTATATTGGCTGCGAAAAACATTGATGTCGACGAATTGAATTTTAAGATTCAAAGTGAAATTTCTGTCGAATTGATGACGTACAAATCGGTGGATTCCGTTACTTCCCAAAATGATGTTGTCAACTATCCAACCGAGTTTTTAAACTCGCTGGAATTACCCGGATTACCGCCTCACAATCTCCAACTGAAAGTCGGATCGGTAATCATAATGTTACGAAACATAAACCAACCACGTCTTTGTAATGGCACCCGACTTGCGGTAAAAAACCTGATGAATAACGTCATCGAAGCAACAATACTTAAAGGAAAGTACAAAGGAGAAGACGTTTTGATACCACGGATCCCAATGGCTCTGACCGACATGCCATTCGATTTTAAACGATTGCAGTTTCCAGTACGGCTTGCATTCGCTATGACAATTAATAAATCTCAAGGGCAGTCATTGCGTGTTTGCGGCATTAACCTTGAAAATCCATGCTTCTCGCATGGTCAATTGTATGTCGCCTGTTCCCGTGTCGGAACACCATCAGCATTATTTATTTACGCGCCAGGCAACAAAACTAAAAATGTCGTGTATCATAAAGTATTGCAATGAAGGAAACTACGATATCACTGCAAAGCAACAGAAAAAAGTATTTCTTTATTTTAATTGGTTCCTGAACATCGATCTTTCAATCAAAATATAAATATAACACCATATTGTACATATTTTCAAATCAAATGTAATTTAAACACACCTCAAACCTACATAAATAAAAATTATCATTTAAAACTACGTGGTTTTTCTCTTTTTCACTATTTTTACACAATTCAAACAGCTTCTCACAAATTCACAAATCGAACACAAACATTTTTTCTAATTTGGACAGGACAACGTCTGTCGGGTCAGCTAGTTTTAAATATATTACTCATACGCATCATATTACATGTACTAGCATAGTTACTCTGAAAAGTATGCAATAAAAAGATCTGCGATTTTGTCATGAATGAAACTAATGGTATTAAATATCACTCATACGTCACATATGTACTTGTCATGAATGAATTTTACCTATTTAATATGAGCATAATGTGAGTAAATATAATTGGTGGGTAATTTAAAAGTTTAAATTTAAAAATGCAATAAAACAAAAATGGTTTGAAATTTTGATAAATTTATTGTTTTGCTGTGAACTACAACTGTTCCGGTTGAAAATGGATTATTATTTCATTTATATGGCTGCATTGGCCGGCCTCACACTACCTCAATTGATCGAAATAATTTCCGTGCACTCTTTCGATTGTATGGAGTCGTATTTCGGCAATGTCATCACGAATTTTGGCGTTCAAATTCTCAGCTATCTCTGGTTTGTCGGCTTCTTGGCGACCAATTCATCATTTCGGCTAATTAAATGGCCATCAAACGTTTGACGCAATAAATCGATTGGCCAAATTTAATCCAGCGTAAATCGATTCATTACGTTCAGTGGAGATAATATACTGAATTTTGTGACAAAATGGAATGACATAATATGAGCAGATTCGAAATAACCGATGAATTTAGACCGATAAGGGCAGTTAAATTTCTTTTCTTTAAAGATACAAATGTCTCTATGAGGAACTTTTTTTTGTGTAGGCGACGACACTTGTCAAAAATATATGCAGTGTACATCAAATCAGTTAAGTGAAATATAAGATATTGTCAAAATAAATTTTTTTAACCTTTCAAAATCCCTATCACGCATTGTTTGACTGTGCAATTGGTTGACGCTGCTTGACATTAGAGGCACACGGTTTTATATGCTAAACTACACTGACAGTTTTGAGATAGCTGTACCAGTATGAAATGAGAGTTTTTTGTTGTGAAAATAAAAAAATTCTATACAAAGTATTGGCCATTGCTAACTGCTCATGGTTCAAATCGATCATTTGTCGTCGGAGGCAATCTGTATTTCACCAGGTTTTATACAGCAACCACTCTGGTTTTATAGCCAAAGTCAATAGTTGTTTCGGAATAACGTATGATTTTTTCGATTAGGACTCTGCAAAAAATCCATTTTTCATCGCCAGTAACAATGTAACATTGATTTTCTATGAAGTAAAATTTTACAATTGGTTTTTCTCTTAAATCCTCCTATATTTTCGTGTAGTTGTGCCTATCATCTACATATCTTGTTAATGCAGGATTAACAATAAATTTAAATAAATAAGTAGCCAAGTCACCTTTCCGAAGACAATCTTGAAAGTGTTTTTAATATCGAATCACGCTTTGCTGACCGACATGCTATCACGTGTTTCGGGTTATGCTTGTCCTAACGGTTTTGTAGGTCACTTACAACCTTCTGTTTTATCAGATTGTGGGTGTATAGTTTTGTTTTTGTTGTTCTTATGCCAAATTTTTCACCTTGAAAATGCAAGAAACAAAATATCTGCCTTGACTAGAATGTATTTCTAGAGGAATACTACAACGACATATTCCATTATTTACGAATGCATTCGCAAACGTTTGGGCTTCATGGTTGGGTTTAATATATACTTCAGGATATTTAGTGAAGTAGACCATTAAGATGAGAGGTTGCCAACAGGAAAAAGGGTCGTAATTTTTAATCGCTATCCATTCGAATGGTGTAGCAAAAGTCGTCCTAGTATTCTCCTGAATGGACCTTCCGCTGCAATAAATTGTGCGCAGTTCGCTATATAATCGGCTACGGCTTGTTGGCATCCAAACCAATAGGACCTTTACTTCAGAGTTTTTATTACACTAAAGTTAAATTAAATAAAAAGTAAATGATCCTAGTGAAGGATCATTGTGATCTGGAGTGCCATAATTGTCCATTTTTGATGTCCGGTTAACAATATTGCGTCTCAGTAAGAGTGCACTTTTTAAATTAAGTGCCGTGGTAATTCTAAACGACATGTGTTTGTAACAATACCGCGTCAGCTACTTTAACTTTCGTCCAGTAATCGTTATATTTCAAGAAAAAAAAAATAAAATAAAGCAATTCAGATGCCAACTGGCCAAGAAGATCGTCCTTTACGGCTTTGTGAAATCTTGAAATTATATGAGTAAGCCAATAACAACTCATGAGTTCATATTCGAATTCTAACGTGTAATCAGAAAACATCTCTGGGAAAAAGTCCTAGAAAATTTCATTCACGGGTATTTAATGTCGGGGAACAGCCGACCAAATATGGGTTTTGGGTGGCACAACGTGTGTGAGGGAACTGGCAGGTTTCATCTAGAACTCGGGGTGGCTGGGATCATAACAAGGCGACTTACCTCTCACTGGGTTACACAATGGGCCACCGAGTGAATTTGCCTGTGAACCGCAAGCTATCCGATAGCCTAACCTAACTTAATCCGAGAATGCCTTCTTTACAATTAAATAAAAGGGTCACAACTATTTCAAAAGATACTTGAAACACTCTTTATTTTTACGATATCAAACAGATGAACTCCAACTACCATATTTCTTTTGGTTACCTTATGCAAATCAAATGAGTTTTCCGATAGTCTAGTGAGAGTTTTGCAATTTTGTGGGGACAATTCCTATCCAAGTCATTGGATTGTTAATTTTAATTTGCTTATTATTAAAAAAAACGTTATTAGTTAAGGTATAATACTGGTCATAAGCAAAAAATAATAAGCCACACTGCTACCCCTCCTCTTATAACCTATTTTCTTACACACAATGTACTTCATGAGTAGAGGCCCTCACGTAACTATAGTTTCATATGAAAATTTATTTTCCAATAATTATAATATTTTCGTATTCATTTTTCATCTCAAAACTGTGTGTGTATTGAGGAGTTAAAAGTTTGCTGGAAACAAACTTGTGTGTGAAACTTTAAAACACTTTGAACAACTTCGATTTTCCACTTTCCAATTAATTGAAGAGAAAAACCAAACTTTTCCTTCTTATTCATAGTATTTCTCTTCGCTGCTTAAGGCATTCATTGAAACTTTTTACGGATTTTATGATGAATTTATTTCTTAATTAAAATTGTCATATAACAGGCGATAAAATTATCTGCACCAGTAAAATACAATTTTAATTGGCATCATTAAGAATAATTAAAAACCAAAGAAAATAAAAATAAAAACGAAAAAATAAGAAGGAAAAGAAAACTTTCATTCCATTGTTAAGTAGTCGTAGTAAATAAAAAAAAAGAAAAAGACATTGTAATGCTTATTTTAAATTGTCATTATATTTAATCGCATTCATAAAATAAAGTGTCGAAAGTCCTGACATTAAGTTGTTAATGCGCTCTAAAAGAGCCAATGAAGAGAACAATAAAAGAGAAAGGACGTAATTGCAAGATAATCTCATTAATAAGGTTTCATTAAAAGTGTATAAAAAGAAAAACAACAGGACTAGAAATTAAAAAAGAAATTAATTTCGTTGTAATCTGTAAAAATCTGCTGATACGTTTTGGATGCTATTAGGCTATAAGTATTCTCGGTAGCTTTAACTTTCAAGAGGTTAAATATTCTTAACTAACCGTTTAAACTTTAGTCATAAATCCACCAGTTTTGCTATCATGCTATATGCTTATCGTGAATAGTTATATCATGATAGCATGCTTGATTAAATATTCTTAAATAATCGTTTAAACTTTAGTCATAAATCCACCAGTTTTGCTATCATGCTATAAGCTTACCGTGAATACTTAGATTATGATAGCATTCTCATTTAATCGTTTAAACTATTGTCATAAATCCACCAGTTTTGCTATCATGCTATAAGCTTACCGTGAACAGTTAGATTATGATAGCATGCTTGATTAAATATTCTCAATTAATAGTTTAAACTATTGTCATAAATCCACCAGTTTTGCTATCATGCTATAAGTATTCACGTTAGGCTTACAGCATGATAGAAAAACTTTTAAATTTATGCTCTTCACAACAATAACAATATTAATGAATACAGCAACATAAATCCTTTGGAACTGAAAATTCAAGCTTGCCTTGCCTTCAATATAAATCCTCTGTTTCTTAACATCTGGTACTAAAGAAACCACTTACACCTCTGAAAGAAGAACTACTTGTTTAGTTTTTGCCAGACATCATTCTATTTAAATATCAACAACTATGATATGTGATTTTGTTAATGGTTTGGTTAGGTTAGGTTAAGGTGCAGTTATAAAACGGATATTACATATTTCGTCCTATGACTCCCTCTCAACCATATCGAGTGTCTTATGAGGACGTGAATTTTCCCAAACCGCTTTTGGTTAGACATGTTTTATCAATTTTGGTTGTATAATAATTCTTCTGCTGTGGATTCCAAGCGCTGGCCAACGACAAAGAAGATGTTCTGTGGTATTCAATTCTTTCTCGTCTTTGCAGGTTCTACAGAAGTCACTGTGCGGTGTTACCAGTTAACTGGAGTGACAACCAGAAACCAGTGTACCATTATCACTGCTGTAAAGTGTCTTAGATAGAAACTTAATAGTGTCAATAAAAATTCTGTTCAACATATATTTCTCAGCAGATTTCTGGCAAAAACTCTGAGAGTAAATAAAATTGCCATGAAAATTTTCTCAAAAATCTGTCATTTGGAGTCGACTTTAAACTGTAGGTCCCGCCACTCATGTATAAAAATTAACGCACACAACATAAGTGGTGTGCGAAACTAGGTCGTAATGATAGCTGCCACATAAATGAAGCATCAAATCGTCAAATATTTTAGAAAAAATCGTCAAAATCGTCAAAGAAGTTCATTGAAATCGTAAAAAAAATTGTCAGAAAAAATAAATAAATATATTAAAAGGTTTTAAAGACAAAAACATATAAAGTCAATGTTAAGCAGCAATAATATTGCATCATCTATACCCATGTGTGGTGTAAATATTAGGGAGTCAGAAGATCTTAACGTTATGGGCATGAAAATTCAATGTGATGTTCGCTAGAACTGACACATCTGTCAGTGCCTTGGTTTCTTAAGACGCTTCATTTCATCTGATCTACTTACCATTTACACCATTTATAACCGAATACAATATGGAATACAACTCTCATATATGGGTTGGTCCTTAACGTCTATTTTGAGGCTTCTCTACCATTTACAGGAGAGGCCGTAGTTCAACACCATTGATTCATTGTAGCATCGTTGCAATGTGGCTTGTGTTTCACTGTTCTATCGCTACTACAATGGATATTGCTCGAGCAAAATAAGGGGACTTGTTTATGAAAATCATGTATTCCTACGTAACACTAGTCTTTCTCGGCCAGCACATTCGTATGTGGTCGATTGGCCAGTGTATAGCACACTGCATTACAGAGAAAGTTAAATTTGTTAGACGGACTATTCGTATGTGGAACTCCCTTCCTGCAGAGATCTTTCCTGATACTTTTGGTATAAAAATATTTAAACCTAGTGCCCATAAACACTGCTTTCTCTTTCCTGCTTCCTTTAACATAAATGTTTTTAAATTGTAAATTTTTAATTGCTAAAAATCGTCAAAATAAGGGCATAAATCGTCATGTCGTCAATATGATATTTTTGGAAATATCGTCAAATCTGGCAGCTATGGTCGTAATCCTGACTAAAGGGTTATAATGATAATAATTATGTATGTATGTATGTATGTGGTGCCAGCTTTACCAAGTGCGTCGTCCTTGTTATTATCTTCGATGTCTCCGTGTCCAGCAGCCCAAATAAGGGTAACCGTCGAATGCAGCGCTAACTTCTCCAGAGATTCTCGGCATTCTTGAACAACCTTAGATGTGGTGTAGACATTCTCTAGGCATATAATGGGCGCTTTACTATCAGTAAATATGGTTATATTCATATATCATGCGATATACATACTTTCATACCGAATTCGGACGGTGGTAATTTGAATAACCATTATTTTGGCCTGTAAAGCACTACAAAAGGTTCAGTTGGTCTGAAGTGATTTCTCATTTGACTTTGTTACATGATCTGTATTCAACAGTAAATACTTGAATGATGTTTTCTGGCAGATGTAACCTATTATTATAAAAGAATGTATTTGGTACCTGCGTTGCAACACCAGGATCGAAAGTAGAATCAGGTATCGTGCAGTCGTTAGGTATATTCAGACCAATCATACCCAAGATTTTGTCATGACTATAGCTTCTGTACTTCCATGCTCTTATAGTTATGATTAATTTTTGGCTTAAATATACGCTTTAATCAATTATTGTCAGTTCAATATTTAATTGCTGAATCAATAAATAGGCATAAGAAATAAAATCTGAGTATACAGTCTGTATATCCATGTTAAAATGGTCCTTTTGAAATGGAAAGTATGCAAAAAATCAAATCAAATTTGTTGAAAACATACACTTAGTATTTCGATTTCAAAGTACTCTTGTTTAAATCCTTTCTAGTTTGGATTAAGAAAATTTCTGTTTTTTACAGTCTGTTATACACAGTAAATCGAAATCATAGAAATGTATACATTTCAGAAGCTATGCAAATTAAGAGTAAAATATCGTACCCTAAAGGATTAATCCATCTGTAGAGTGTAAATGTGGTATTTTCTTTTTGAACATTTTACTTTAAAAATTTGAAAAACTTTTGTTTACAAACATTTCTTAAATTTCTTAAATAAACGACATGAGTGTTAAATAAATTTAAAAATCTTTCTTGTCATTTCATGATTATTTATAAGGATACAATACATACAACGTTTAATAATTTAATTTTTATTACATTTTAACACCATTAGCAAGCATAGAAACAAAAAAAGAAAAAGAAAGAAAAAAAAACAAAAAAAAAATACAAAAATTCAATAGAAAGCCATAAAAAGTAATAAAATTAATTTAAAATAGAAATTCTTAAATAAATTGCCGTGTCAGCTAAACACATTTTATAAACAAATATTTTTTTCCTTGGAATAGGAATATAGAGAAGGACGAAGTAAGAAAAATTTAAACGCTTAAGTTCGACAATGCAGTACTCTATAATGCAATGTAAATGTTGCTTGAGGATGTTCCCATATGACTACAAGGGCATCTTCGTTGCCAATTACGTTACTTGGAGATTCTATTTGATAGCCATCTGAGTTATATAAAAATTTGGTCTTCTCTAACTGTAAACCATCCGACCACATTTCAATTACGCTATATCTATTCCAATTGATATTTCTTCCGCTCTCTTCCACAAGTCTCTTTTTAATGTGATTTTCATTCATACATACTTACATAATTGGTCAATTCAGTCAGAATTATGACCTAGTTTCTCACACCACTTACGTTGTGTGTTTTAATGTTATAAATGAGTGGCAGGACCTACAGTTTAAAGTCGACTCCGAACTACAGATTTTTTGAAAGACTTTACGTGGCAATTTATTTGCTCTCAGAGTTTTTGCCAGAAATCTGCTGAAAGGAAGCCGCCGAAGAAATATTTTTTCATGTTTCTGTTTTGATGTCTGACCTGGAGTTTGAACCGTGACCTTTACGTCTAATAAGCCAACACACTATCTACTAGACTATGGCGACTTCTTCTTTTCATTCATAGCATTCTTATAATCTTCCGTAACGATTTGTTTATAAATCTTGCGCTTGCAACACATAATTTTTAAACCATTTGGGTTTTGAAAACTAAAAAAACACAAAAAATTTGTGAAATTAAGTAAAATATCTATTTCCGTTTGTTGAGCTTCGCCGTTGAAGATATAATTCGTTAAAAACATATTTTCAAACAGTACGAATTTTAACGATAATGACGTCAATGATATGTAAACATAGTTTGTTGTCACAAATATTTTCTCCATATTTTCATATATTCTTGTGATGCATAATGTTCTGTGTTTTTTTGCGTTCCTTTAAGCGACATAGGTCTGCGACAAAAAGTGACAGGGTTATTATGCGGCATTGCCGAGAAACAAAACTCTCTATGAAAATGTATGGGTTTTGTGCTACTGGTTGTAGCGCGCTTTGACTTCAAAACTTTCTTAGTAAGTTCCAAAATTCTAGGCATTGTTCGAGGATGATGTTCTTTTTTTATGTGGCCAGAGATTAAGATTGAATTTTTAACATTTTCCCATCTTCTACTAGATTCTGCTTAGATTTTTAGTCAAGTACGGAAAATACATTTTTTTAATCGTTTATTGAGCAAAATGAATTAACTGTGTCCAGTTAATGGAAGAAAGAATTTTTGTCAACTTTATACTTAAATCTTTGTGTGACAGTTAAGTTTTATTGTTCCTAGATTTTCATTTCCTTTAGAACCTGCAAAAAGTGTTGTATGGCTTTCTTTTTTGCCAGAAGCATTCTTCTTTTGACGAACGAGTACATTGACATTTAATTTAAAAAAAAAAATTATCGAAGCATTTGAATTAAAGTTTGAAAATGTAAGAGTATCAAAACCAGAATACGACCGTAAGTTCGGTTAGAAAGTCTACCAAGTTAATGTGGACCACAATTAAATCATAAGTCGCCGTAATCTAGTGGGAAGTGTGTTAGTGTATTAGATGAGAGCACATAGTTCAAACCCTAGCACAGAGATCTCGAGCAAAACGAAATATGAAAAAAATATTTTCTTTCTTAACTTCCTCTTACTCCATCTTCTCGCAAAAACACTAGGGATAAATGAAATTGGCTTGATAAGTTTCTAAAATCTGTTGTACGGATTCGATTTTAAACTGCATGTTCTGAAGCTCATGCATAAAATAACCACAAACACATTAATGGTTTTGTGAGAACCAATTAACTGAGTTAGCAGGTAATTAATTTCAAATTCTGTCATTTCACAATCAAAGTAGGTTGCCTTAATAAAAAAAAGTGTACCACTATATCTCCGCATTTATGAATACTTTTTAACCACAAATTTGTCGTATTTTGGTTTTACAGTATGAATGTTGTGACGTAGAGAAAAAAAAAACCATTATTATTCGTTACAAACTCTTCTTAGAAGACTTACGACATCTTGTAATGTTTCATATCATATTGAGTAGTTTGCAAATTTTATTAGCAGAGCATGAGAAACATGTACTCGAAATTCTCAATTTTGACAACATGATGATGACCTCTGCTTTGGTTCGCTCCTTTGCACAAAAATGTTATAAGAATGTATGTTAACGATACATTTACTGAGGTTTTATCGCAGGAAAAAATCCTTGAAAGGTCCTTGAAAATTTTTTTTAAAAATTTTGAAAAAAAAGGATTCAATCAAACAATACTGAAATTAATTACCAAACGAGCCGAACTGGCGTAGGGTACCACCAGAATAAGCATAAATGATTTAAAAATAAATTTTATATGGAACAATGGAAATGAAAAGACGAAAACAACAACAACAATACAAGCTCTTATAAATAAAAAATGAAATATAAACACTCAAAAACACTCATTCCTTCAACTACACTCACAAACTTCAACCAATACAATTATATTTGTTATAAATAAGCAGGAGACAGAGAAGAAAAGCAACAACAACTTATACACACATTGACTCCCATTGTAAGTGAAAAGAATTCAAATGAAAAAATAAACTTTTGTAAGGAAAATAAGGAGCAACAAAAATTACAACAACAGACGTGGTAAGAACTAAAGCAAAAGAAAACTTCTAATAAGATTTCACAACAACAACATATATACACTCAAGCACTGCAACATTATTTTTGTTTTTGTTTTTGACAATAAGTTTTAAAAAAACATTGCATAGAGCCATGATGCTGATGCTGATGACAATGATAAAAGCATAGAAGAAAACTTTCTGAGGAAGTCTTATGGAAACAAAAGAAATGAAACCCACAAACACAGAAACCTGTAAAGAAGGCGTACAAGAGAAAAAGAGCTTAACATTCGATCCCATTGCAGACAGTATAAAGCACAGCAAAGGAACAATAATATCTCGAAACAATATAAACAAACACACAACACTAATAAGAATGACAATGGCAACAACAATAATAATAATGATAATAATGCAACAATTCAATAACAAAGACAACAAAACAATAAATAAATGAATGAAAATTTGTACTGCAATCATAGTGCATGGCCATAAGCAAATGGAAACTGAAACTTAAATGGCGGCTGGTAGCTGACACTGCTGTCTGTAGATGAAAAATTTATAATTTTCTGTTACTCTCTGTTGAAAATATGAATTTTATATATAACAACACGATTGTATAATATTTAAATAAGGCAACAATGAATTCTATTTATTTATTATCTGGTAATACTGTATTGAACTGTAAATATTTAGCTTGTAAGTTTTTTAAATCACTCTGAAATAAAGCGTCTAAATGAAAGGGTCGTCTCGTGTTTCTCTGCGGATGTAAAGTATTCCTAACACTCTCAACGAGACTTCTGATGTTTAATAGAAGGACTTAATAGTCATATACGTTCTGGCCAATCTTGTATTTGCCAATGTCATATACGTTCTGATATATAGTTGCTCCGAAATGGTGAAAAATCCCAAAATTTTAAAGACAGAAGCTGTAGAAGTAAACTTCAGCACCTTTATGACAAAGTACTTAAGTTTACTAAGAATAAATGCCACAGGCAACGGGCTATTCCATTCTCAAATCCTTCAAATTCATATGGTAGGCCTGTTTTGCTATTTGAGAACCCGTCATGAGTCCGCCATTCCATCCACTCAGTTTAGTTCGAATTCCCTTCTGCTCTTAACCTTACAAGTTTTCACCTTATTGATGCCATTACGGCTTGTCTGTGTGCAGCACTTCCCAAATGCTCAATTTTCCATGGCTCATAAATCAGGCTGAATTTGAACAATGGCATGGGTTATGTTGGCTTTGAAGATCGCTGTGAATTGTGGCTTATTCTACGAATTAAGAAAACCCCACAAAACAAGTCGAACAGGTCTAATCATACCATCCCGCTGGCCAGTTCACATCACCTCAGCGTGAGATTACTAAGCCCTAACATCGCTCCTACAGAGTATCCAATTTTGTGTGAGCTGTGTGGCATATAGCGCCAACCTATTGAAACCATATGATGTTTTTGTCCAAGTTATCCAATTCGTTCCAAAAGAAGTTGCCTTTGGCTTATGTCTTACTCAAAGAATTATGGACTGATGACGCCGACAGTTCAAAATCCATATCAAACAGTAACTTTTTCGGGATGCATCTCCTCTCTTTGACCTCATATGGACTGTTATCGTCCTAAATTATCGAGGTTTTCCCACCATACCTGGCACCCGTAGGTTATGTTAGATCTGCCAACTGTCGTGTATATCCAGTTAGTTATCCTGGTTTGCAGACCACAGTTTTTCCCCAATACTTTGTTACAAACGTGGAAGGCGATATAGGACTTTTCCAATGATTAATGGTGTTAGGTTTGCAAGATATCTTCCTATCCAGAACAAGACTCCTTGTTGACTTATATCTCCTCGTGAAGAGTACTATCTCCCTTTGGGTTAATACTCAATCCACAATCAGATGCCAATTCAGTCTTCCTCTTCAGGGCATGTTGCATCCTATCCCTAATACCTACATACATACATACATACTCGTACATAATTGGTCATTACAATCTTTCAGTCAGCATTACGACATAGCTTCTCACACCACTTATGTTGTGTACGTTAATTTTATACATGAGTGCGGCGGGACCTACAGTTTAAAGTCGACGCCGAACAACAGATTTTTGAGAAACTTTTCGTGGCATGCTTCGATGATGTCGCCAAAAGAAATATTTTTTTCACGTCTAACACACTACCTATTGATCTATGGCGAATGTTTCCTTACATTGGAATGAAGCAGTGTGATATTGTCCTAACCTTTGCTTTCCGATTAACCAAGTGTTTTTAATAGGACTTACCGCCGCCCAATGTGTTGTTTTGAACATTTTTTACATTCTGCCTATGCATAATGATTTTGATAGGTTTTGGGGTTTCTATACTCATGAACTGTTACATCATTCTCAAGCACAGATATTCCAAAAATGGGGAAGAATATTAAGCAGCAACAAAATAATTTAAAGTTGACCTAAAAAACAAAAATTGAAAAAAAAAATTCTCTTAATAATTGCTTCTACCATGGCAGTTATCTCTCGTTGTGCTTATAATATTATTGCCAAATACTGTAAGCAAACAACCTTTCTTATCGTATGTGAAACTTTTAATTTCAAATGAAATGAAAAAAAGCAAAGAAAAAATACTTTTTGTTGTGGAAACTGGCAAAAGACAGTCTCCAAATAGATACGCTTTTATGTGTTTATAAACATACTTACATATAAACACATAAAATATTGAATATTTCAAATTATTTACTTATTCAAACGCTACCCTACACCACCAATATTAGGATGTTATATTGTATTCTACTTATGCTTTCAGTTTCTTAAAAAATAGATTCAATTTTAATCGTTTCTTTTGTATGTAAATCATTTTGAATTAAAAGAGGTAGAGGTAGAGGAAGTAAATCATACTTATTTATGATTTTTAAGTTGTAGCTCCTATACAAAGCGGCCTTCTCATATAAGGATAATCAATAAAATCTATAAAGAAAAGACAGTGAATAATTTTAATAAAAAGATTCCAAAAAAAGGCGTACAGTTGCTCACGTACGCGTCAGATCAAGCGTAGGATCACCCTTACCAATAGGTGCTACTATGGTCTCAATAGGCAATTGAGTAACAGAGACCTCTCGTAGGACAAAACTCATACTCTGCAAGACGCTCAGCCTCCCGTGCTTCTTTATGGCGCAGAGGCATGGATACTATTAAGCACTGATGCAGCAGCCTTGAGAGTATTCGTCCGCATCCGGTCCAACAATGAACAGTATGAGCTCATAATCATGCATACAAAATCCGAATAAAATAAATAAATAAATAAAATAAAATAAAATAAAATAATATTCAGTTCTAAAACTTATTCTTTTGCGCAACATTTCAGTTCGATGGTACCACCGAATTCATTGTAAGCATTATAGGCAGATGCTGAAAGAAGATTTTTTCCTGAATGTTATTTCCGGTATTTGTTCACATGGAAGAAGAAAGTTTACCAAATTTTGGGCCATTTTGTTTGGCGAACAAAAGTTCAAAAGAGCGTATGGAAATTACAAAAGCGTATTAGCTGCTCAGTTAGGTTATGTTAACGGGTAGCTAGCTGTTCACAGGCAAGTTCACTCGGTAGCCTATATGGCCCATTGTGTTACCCAGTGTGAGGTAAGCCCACTTTTCAGGATCCCTTAGTGGCGGGTTTGAAGTACCCCACGCTCCGGATGGAACCAGCCAGTTCCCTCAGTTTCATGTTAACCATTAAGCCAAAAAACCGATGACATCTGTTCTGAAATGTAGGGCACTCGCATAAAATCTGCCTAATTAGTCATATGAATTATCAAAAGCAGGTTTTTTAATTATATTTGTATAAACAAGTGAAGAGGAATAACTATAAGTGTTTACTAATTAATAGATAGGGATCCTGTAAGACTCGATTTTAATTGTTTTGTAGCTAAGACGACTATTATAGTGGGATATTCTGCAGATGACTGCTTAACACTTTAGAAATTTAAGGACTTAACCGATGAGATCCATTTCTGGATGAATGGGTACGTGAACCACCATCTACTTTCGGTCTGGACACCAACGACATGTAGTTTCAACAGAATGGCGATACATGCCCCACAGTTCATATCACATTGGATATGTATATACAGCACGAACGATATCTTCGAGATTGTGCAATTTAAGCCCGTTAGACTTTCTTTTGTGGTTGAGTCGCAGGTGAGTGCGGATAAATCACAAACCAAAGGGGTCCTCAAGCCGATCTATCCCATGTCTGCGATTAATTTCAGACTAATTTCTGCACCAGAGTCATAGAAAATTGGATATTGGATATTGGACGAAGGTATTACTTACAGCCCTAGCAATTTGTTTGTGCCAAAAATTCAATAAAAATTAGTGTCCGCTTTGCATAGCCCGTTTATACAATATTCATTATCGTTTTCCCATATAAATGACTATTTGGAAGTCTTTCTGAGATTTTGCAGCCAAATAATTCCTCTACAGTAACAAGGTATCCTGCAGTCGAGCTTTGCTAACTAAAAAAATTAAAAAAAAAATAATTCCTGTTGAACATAAAAAAGTGAACAATTAAATTCAATTTTCCACTTCAGTGGTTGTTTGGAAAATTGTATTTTCAATTGAAACTGTCTGAAAAACGAGGAAAGATAACAATTTATCTTTTGGGATTTTCAGTAGACAGTTAATTTCGAAAATTGCCGATAAGAGATTACTTTTTTCTTGTTATAAAGTCACTTCAAATATAAGATATTAAAGAAGATTGTTTTTGATTTAACGATAATGATAATGAAAAAAAATACAATCATTGGATATCAATTGGCCAGCATTGTAGCACAGAAAAGGAAAAAAAGAAAAAAATTGTTTAAGTTTCTACTGTAGACAGCTTCAATACAGCGCTGCCTACTGCTGTTTGTGGAATGCCGATTAAAGATTAAAAATTCAAGACAATAACGCAATATTTGCAATGTATTCTATATATGTACATATGTACATATGGTTGTGCAGTTTTGTTTGTATTTTTAATTATAAACTGCAGCGTCATAAATTCAATCCCTTTGTTGTCATGTTAATAGTAGTTTAAGCACATGGAGGCAAGTATGCATATCATAAATTTCTTCGGATTATCTGTGCATTATTTTCTTGGGTTGTTCTTCGTACTCATATTTTTATTTTTCTGGTTTATTGCCTGTTTAAATATTTTCAATTTTAATATTAAATTTTGTGGGTATTTGACGAAATGAGAAGAATTCTCTACTTTCATTAGTGTGAGGAAAAAATTTGTTTGAAGTGTTAACACTTGTTTCATTTATTCTATCAGGAAGCAAATAAAATTTGACTACAAATGTAAGTTACTAAACCGTTTCTAAAGTCTTCTTAATTTCAATGCCCGCTTTTGTTCGTCAGTGCTTCAAGAAAGTTCTCGACAGACTCAATGTCAAGCAATTGCTTGCTGACGATTGAAGGCCTTTTTCCATTAAGCCGATTGAGGTTCAAGTACTTTGTTGATAATACCAACCTTGCAACAGCCTGTTGTCTTCGCCTGCCAATAACGTCTCATAGGCCTCACTGGACCTAGTTAAATTTTTGTAATTGTGTGGTAGACTGTATTGTATTCCCTTGCCGAATTTATCATAATAATAATCATATATACATACATAATTGGTCATTACAACCCTTCAGTCAGGATTACGACTTAGCTTCTCATATCACTTATATTCTCTTTGTTAATTTTATACATGAGTCTGGCGGGACCTACAGTTTAACAACAGCTTTTAGAGAAAGTTTTCATGGTAATTTTATTTACTCTCAGAGTTTTTGCCAGAAATCTGCTGAAAGGAAGTCGACGAAGAAATAATTTTTCATTTTTCGTTTTGCTGGAGATGTCTGACCTAGGATTTTGAACTGTGTCCTCACGTCTAATAAGCCAACACCTACTTACTACAGCGAATATAATAATCATCGCAACTATAAAACAACAGAAATTTCAACCAAGATTTAACCAACAATTCAATCAACACGTACTTGTACTTTAAAAACAATTGATACTTGAGCGCGTCACGTGTAAGTACGGGTTAGTGTAAAGAACATGTCAAATTGCCTTTGAGGTGCCAAACAAAATCGCAGCAGATGACCCATAATGCTGTTGCTATTATTTGTCAGTATAAAAATACCGTTGTATATTGAATGAACGAAAATCCCAACGCTCGGTACTATGCCGCCGCGAAATGTACCCCACACAATGTGTTCAAAGGGAAACACTACTAGTTTGATACCCAATCTTATAGAAAATGAAAGAAGATCCTCTAGTCCTTCGATTGAAATAAAGCTACTTATACAGTCGGCATAATAATACCATACTAAGAAGACTAAATAGAAAAAGTAATAAACTAATAGAAAATATTCTGTTATAGTTGGCAGAACTTGCTCCACACGATCACATATTTTGAAGTTATACTCGTCTGTCTTTCACTTTCATCTTCATAAGAAGGAAGCTCAATCTTTACATTCTACTGAAGGCCATGGAAAGAGCATGCTGTATGACTATCGCCTATGTAGATAAAGTGATAGTAGCAACTGGAATCAAAATAGTGCCCATACAATAATAAAAAAGTTAATAATATCCACAAAGAAATACAAAATCTATAAATTTCCTACCACTAGTATCAACGTTGTAGCTCTAATTCTATCCATTAGCGCAATATATCGTGAGATCACATTGAAGAGTAAAGTTAACTGGAACTTCAATATGCAATTCAAAAACATTAAGACGGCTACTGCTCTTTAGTTTTACAAGAGAGCGATAGGCCTGAACTGAGGTATTAATCATAAAAATGTATTCGGGCTATACAAGTTTGTAATGAAACCAGCTCTACTCTACGGGGTCGCGATTTGGTAGTTGGCTTTAGAGAAAAGAAATCAGAAAACCCGATTTGAGCGATTTATGAGAATGGTATGATAACAGGTTGTTTACTATCTTTAACTGGCTACCACCAGGCATGTTAGCAAAAAAGTAGCAACGAACACGGCAATGAGGCTGAGACCCATCAGAGCATGGAAGTTCGGAAGCTATGGTCATACCAAAATCTTGGGTATGATTGATGTAAATATACCTCTCGACTATAAGATACCTGAATCTGCTTTCGATCTTGGTTTTGCCATGGAAATACCAGGTAGATCCTTTTGTTATAATAGTTTCCATTCCCCAGCAAACGTCATTCAAGTTTTCACTGATGGATCCAGAGAACGCTACAACTTCGAATGAGGAATCCTTTCAGAACAACTGTACATTCGAACGTCCCTTATAAATAAATATCAGATTATTGTAGTATTTATAAGGCCGAAATAATGGCTATTAAAATTGCCGCAGTGTGAATTCGGTATTAGAGTATATAGCATATTTACCGACAGTAAAGCGAGCATTAGATCCCTAGAGAATGTAAGATTGTCCAAAAATGGCGGGCCCACGAAAATTCAAATGAATTCGTAAATTAGCTTGGCGTTCTTCCGCAGAGAGACAGACAAATGGTTTTACAAAAACTCCATTCATTAGGAAAGGTAAAATGGAATAATGAACACACATGTAGTGACAACAGATGCATTTGACCGGCATGGCAATTTGTGGAACTAAATTTGCATTGAACCTATCGAGATTCGATCTGAGGAACCTTATAGTAGTAATGACGGAACACTGGCCTTTGGGTGTTTACACAAAGAGACTGAGCATACCTCATAACGACTTCAATGACAAGGAAGTAGAAGAGACCAAAGAACCTGAAAAGGAGAATTCTTAAAAACCCAGAATTTATTGATAAATCATGTCAAGACAATGGCGATTTGAAAAGAATTTACACGCTCTTATGACAATCGGGATGGTTGAGAGATGCCAACCATTAGCTATAATTATATTGCGAAATAGACAATATCAGTGTTACAACGTCTCCAAGTAAGCTGTGCCACCATTCATAAATACAGTCAGAACTTTTGCCAGAAGACAGAATATTTTTTGTTTTTTGTTGAGTCTTTGGGGACTTTTCAATCCAAGGAGCTTTCTAGTCTTATAAATAAACTCATTAGTAAATGCAGTACTTAAGAAAAACATAAGCGATTTCATCACAAAACTGAAAAACAAAAAGCCACGAAAAGTTTATTAGAAAAGGGTACTAAAACGCTTCTGATATCTTCAAAAATCATAAGTAATTCACTATATCCATTCCAAATAAGTTCTAGTATAGTAATCTTTCCATTTATATCTGTTTTAAGAGATCTCTGTAACATCCTCAAGTACCTTTTGTGCATCTTCAATTTTCTTTGCCACTCCTTCGGGTTTCTTATCTATCGCATTATCATATTTCTTTAAAATTCTTCGAATTTCAATTATACATTATTTATATCGGCCCCATTCTTTTCTGGAGCAGCTTTATAATCTTCTTTTGTGGACTGAGGTAACCTTTTCATCGTATCTCTACAATTTTAGTTTTTTACTTTTTTTGGATGAAAAACGTACTATTAAGTGCCAGAAGTGAGATTAAAGAATATTAGTTTAAAGTTTAATTAAATTTCCATTCTCATCAGTGAACATGTTCACTAATTACTTACTTAGTTGATCCATCCTGTACTTCGACGTCTGCTAACTTTTTCATCAGTTACTCATATCTTCGTATTAACGTCGTTAAAGATCTCTTTCTGGGTCTCACAGAGCTCACTGTTGATTCGGATGCGTAAATCATTATTAATCCATTGAGGACCGAAGATCTTGCGTAAAACTATCCTCTCGAACATTTCCAGGGGATTAGTAGGGCTCCGTTTCAGTTTTCAAAATATGATTAGAAATTAATTGTATTGACGAGGCATTAAATCATATTCGACATAAAACTTTGGATCAATTAAATATGTGGAGTGGACCAAAAGCGTGTGTGGGTAGCATAAACTAAAATCGTACCCTTAATTTTGTTTAAAAATCGAAGGACTATTGTAATGTATGCTGCTTGTGTGTAGCTGATACAAATATTTACTTCTCTCCAATTATAAATTTTCGCTTGCTGTTGTTGAAATATTTTTTGAGTACGGCTTTTATGCATAAATTTCCTTTTTCAACGAAGAATACACACATTTTTTGTTCCACTTCATATTTTTCCTTACTTTACGCATAGATTTTAACACATACACATGAGTTAAATACCCCATAACAAAGTGGCAGCGATGTATGCATACAGTTGTTGACAATCGTTTGACCACACCGTTCTTAATTTCACTTTTTTTTAATTTCCTGTTGTAACATTTTCTTCTATTTAAGTTTATTAACATTAGTAAATAAAACAGTAACAATAATTATTCCAACGGCATATTAATTTTGAAGGGTCCGTAGTCTAGTAGGTAGTGTGTTGGTCAGTACAGCCTTTTAGTCAGGGTTACAAACTAGTTCAGTTCACTAGTTTAGTCACACCAATTCTTTGGTGAGTGTTAATTTTGTTCATGAGTGACAGGTTCTACTGATTAAAGTCGACTCCGAAGGACAGAGATCTTATGTAAAAATCCACCGCCAACAGAGTATGCATTACTTGTATTTGAAGAGTGCTAAAAGCGGGTCCGATTACTACGGAAGATCTGTATATACAACCGATAATTCTTTTTAAGCGAATATAGGCCACAAAACGCATTGAAGAAGGCTATTAAGACAACGCTCGCTCATATATTGCCGCACTGGGAAAACATAATTTTTTTAAACAGTGGATGGGAAATATTCATCATCAGCAGTGCAGCTCAGACATAGTCTCTTCTAAATATCATTATTTTCGAACGATGCAGAACGCACACACTGAAATATGCTCCATTGCCAAGCAGGGTATGAAACATTGGCTCGTTTCAGAAGATAAGCGGTTTTTATGAGACGAAATCCATAAATTACCAAAAAGATGGTAATTACTTTCGATGAACAGTACCTAGGATGGCATTTTTCAAATTAGCTATTTTAATAAAACATTTATTTCCTTTGAATTTTAAATTTAAAAATTCTATTGTGGTTAAACGAACATCTATGACTGTAGACGTGATATCATCTATTATGTAGATTCTATATGTTTTCTATTTCTTTGTATTTTCTATTTTTATTCACCATTACCACCACTACCATCACTGTGTTATTTATAAAATTTCATAAAATATATCCCAGACCACTAATTTCTATGCACAAGTGTATTGCGAACGAGCGGTTCACCATGAGAATATTGCATGAGTAAGTGTGAAATTATATTAAAGTGTGTATGTATGCATGTATGTATGTGTACACATAACCTAAATACATATAACCAAAGAGTAGATAAAAATAACAAAAACAACTTTCTTAGTTAAATATTTATAAAATAAACAAAAACGGAAATAAAACCGAAAACAAAAACAAACAACAAAAAAGAAAGAAAAAAGAAGAAAAGAAAATCACAACAAAAATAAAATGTCATCAACACAAAGTATGTGTAAGTGAAGAGCATAGAATAAAATTAAGCAATACTATTCAGCGGTTTTTGATAGAAAGCAATCCATTTTGGCTTAAAGTAAAGAATTAGTTACACGGCTATCTACGTGGTTAGAGCAACAGAAAGTGAGGGAAAGATTCGTTCATCAAATCAAAGCTTACTCGAGCATATGTGATGATCCTCTGTGATATTATATGAGGCAAAGCCACAGAGCTAACTGCCAAGTACAGGTGAACCAGTGTCGAGAATCAGTGTCCGGTCCAGAAAGTTAAAGTTATAAAATCAAGTAATATATTCCTGTTGGTCTATTGAGAATGGTTGAACCAAATGAGAGAGGCCTGCATTGAGCCAGCGACGGATATTCGCAAACAAAGCGTGCAAAAAAAGAAATACGAACAAATAATTCTTTCGACAGCCTCCCTTCAGTAGTTTTTTAACAAAAGTCCTGGAATTAAATTCATTGGCTTAAAGCAAGGTTGGTTTTACCATGCCCAAATAAAGCCAGTATGTGATGGTTGGTCTAAAATCCAGCATCGTTGCTACAGGCTTTTTTAGGTGTAGAACACTATTTTTTTTCTTTGTCCTCTCAATAATATTACCGTCCTTGAGAGCTTGTGATCCAGTTTGACTTCTGGATACTTCAGACTCCTGGATAAAGAAAGTTGAATCCCTTTATAGGTAAGTTAAAAAAAATGTAATGTAATGTAATGTAGTAAAAACATCAATTTCTTTTTGCGATAATTGACACCTCAATCAGACGATGAGCATCATCCAGTTGAAAGCTTCATGATCTGGTGGCATCACAAAGAGAGAGTTTGCAGATATCATAATGGCTAGATCATCGTAATAACCACAGACCTAAAAACAACGATATATCACAGCGAGGACGTTAAAACGTCTTTTGGGCTTACCTGTATTCATTTCTCTTGCCATATGAGACCTACCCTGTGGAACGCCAACTGCAATCGGTTGCAGAGCACTTACAATCTTATCTTTATTAATAAGAAACTTTTGGAAACCTTTTATTTAATTATTAAGAGCTAGGTAACTTAGACGAGCAACGCGCTAATAGTCGCACACTACCCAGAGCAACCTATTTACTTAAATAACAAGACACTTTAGCTGATAACGCTGTACTATCAATATTATTCACAATTTTTCACTACTGGCAAAAATCAAACCTTCAATTCGGTTAGTTACTCAAAGACCTTACAGTTTAAAGTCGACTCCGAACGACAGAATTTTTTGGAGAAATTTTATTTGGCAATTTTTATTTACTCTCAGAGTTTTTGGTAGAAATCTACAGAAAAGAAGTCGCCGAAAAAATATTTTCTTTATATTTCGTTTTGATTGAGATATCTGAGCTGGAGTTTGAACCGCGGTGCCGGGTCTAATAAGCCAACACTCTACCTACTATACTGTGCTGAGCGCGCAGCAAGTCATCGTAATTGTTTAAGTGTATGACGATTGACTTGACAGCTTGCATTCTATATTTGGCCCTCCTCCCCTTCAATCTACCAACTTAACTAAAAGCAAATTTTTACTTTGACATTGTAAGTAAAATTTCATTGAGACCCTATCAGTTCTTGTTTAATTTCTCCACACATGTGAACCCAGCATAAATGTGATGAATGACTGAAGTATTGTTGTGATTGATATAAAATAAATTCGTTAAATATGATATTACCTGGTTCAATGATCCTGCTTCAATGCGTACACATAAAAAAGTATTTTAGATTATGCAACAGCTGTGTTTATTTACCGTTATTCTAAGTAGCACACTCTAGCTTCAGAACTAAAACGTCTCCTAATTAGAGTTCATTCTCCTTATACTGCAGGATTTTTTTTTTTTATTTTTTTTTTTTGCGAACTTCTAAATAAACTCATGCAAAACCATATTTTTATCAATGAAAAACTTTTAATGGCATTTAAATGTTGCAAGAAAGAAAGAAATAAAGAAAAAAGAAGAAATTTTATGCGTTGCGAAGTATTTTGTATTTCTGTTTCTATTTTCTTCAAACATTCGTTAGCCATCATTATCAAGTTTATTATTATTATTCCCTACACTTGCTATTACAAATGCCACGTAATTTCATGCCACTTGATGTGCACGTTTATTTACTTTTGATGTTGTTGTTGCTATTCTTGCCACCACCACTACTACGACTTCCATGAAAGTTGTTAATGTTGCAAGTTTTCTTGCATGAGTAACTTTTGCGCTGCTCTGTAACTAAAGAAACTATTTTGTTGCCGCAAATGTACGTGTATGTGTGGACATGCAGAGAATACAAACTACTAAGCGCTTGTAATTTATAGAAAAAAAAGAAATGGAGAAATAAAGTTTTTAAATAATATTGTTCCGTTAACTTTCGAAAAGCATTCAAGTACAGAATATTGATTTTTTCTTTCTTATGTACACATTCATACAAATATATATAAAGTGGACAGCAAAAGTTTTAGTACTCCAATATATTTTGACAATAAATACTCTTGCATATAGTCCCGATATGAATTCAAGAGAGTATTTTGGAGATCATTTGAAAGAACGGTTACGTCAACCGAAAAACTTGCTCATGGTGCCACCAGAAAACTCTAAACAAAACTTGTACATTCAATTCCAAAGGGGTTAAATGGAGTACTTGACCTTAAGGGATAATTTACTAAATACAAGGGATAACATTTTCATATATTAAGCCTTTGAATATTAAAATTACTCAGGATTCAGTCATCTGAAACTTTTCCTTATTTTTCTCTTGTTTTTTGAAAAACATTAAAAAATTTGTTGTTTTATAATAAAACAAAAATAAATTAATAAAATAAATATATAAACTATAAATTTTTATCAAAACTGTTGGTTAAAATTCATGAAATTGTCAAAATATATTCTAGTATTAAGACTTTTGCTGTCCACTGTATTCTATTATATAAGGTTAACTACTGCTTTAGTGTGAAATGAATGCGACATTTGACTTTAATTACCTTTGATCTTGATCATAAAAATTGGTGTTTGACCAAATCCATTAAATTCTATTGCCTTCAGTAGGATAAAGTGCCAACAAAAATTATCTTTGCTTTGTAGATAGTGTTTCTCACAGCGTTACTTATTTTCATTGCATTTTGGCAACTCTAAACAATCATTCTGTGGCAACGGACATCGAGTGTTGTTTGATCCTCTTTCTATAATAAAAATAAATTTACTTTTAATATCACCATGAACTCCTCGAATGTTTATTTCCCTATAAAATAATACAATGCTATTTAATCACATGATCTCTGTGTCAATTAGACTAGGGTCTAATAGTAGTATGTAGTTTGTCGTTCACATATAAGTTCTCTCGGTGGTCCATATGACCTAGTGTGGTGTAAGCCTCTTTGTCATGGTCCATTAGCGGTGGGTTTGAACCAGTGGCACATTTGCCACAATGCCCAGATCTTCAAACGTTCTGTATGCCAAAAACCGACGAAGTCAATTTTAGACTGAAGGGCACTCACATAAAAGGTGTTATGCCGATTTCGTTTCCTCCACATCCTGTTAGCTTCTGCAATTATCCTGGTGGAGCAGACCAAGCTTGTCAGTGAAATTGCCATTAGCACAGTGTCCCGTGAAAATTCCTGTTAGAATACGAACGATTTTCTTGTCGAATCCAAGTAGCTCCCTTGTTGACCCGCTGTCCACTGCTGGACACAGCAGTTTTGAAATTTGGCAACCAGGTATGTTGAACCACCCATGATTTGTTGAATTCCATGCTGCTTCTTCCAATTTGAATGTGTTTTCATAGAGGCGCATATATACCATCTATAGTCTCCTCATCAGGCATCTCGGACCCGTTCTGTACCAATTTGTCCGCCTTTTCGTTTGCGTTTATGCCACAGTGGTCTGCAACCGAGTTAAGGTAGGTGTTGTGTAAACGTAAACGGCATAAAGAGTCCATGCAACTCCTGGCTCCCGTTGTTTTGACGAGGTGGGATCCCTGCACTTTGATTGCTGCTCAACTGTCCACACATCCGATCAAATTCGAAGGAAGCAGGTCCCCGGTTTCAATCATACGTGCAGCTTGCTCAATAGCAAAAATCTCCGGCTGAAATACGCTGGTCAAGTTAGGTATTCTGTATGACCCGTCCAGAGCCAGTTTATCGGAATAGACCCAAATCCATATGTAATCCAAATCTTTATGTAATTTTCCAGCCATCGGGGAAGTTTGTGATACTGCCGTCACCGATGACAGCTTCAACAACCCAGTATTCCCGTGAGGGTTGTTAGTTTTGTATGCTCGTCCGAAAATAGTCTCAGGTACCAAGTAGTGGCATCTAAAACCTGTGTGATTCGGTTATACTTTACACAATATTGAAGCGTCTGGTATCCACTTAATTGGAGCATTATTTGAAATTGTTCTTTCATTATAAGTTTATTTAAATAAATCAATTGTAATGCACGCTATGTGTCATCAAGATTAGCCCCATTTAATTTACATACGAAAAAATTTCTTTTCATGTATCGATTGCTCTTGACAGTAACATGCTAATTATCATAGTTTTTGACACACAATGGATTAACGACAACCCATAGAGCGTACCAAACACCAATTTTCAGTGTGGTGCCCTGCGCACTACACTGAAGATAATTTGATGCCTCTTTCTGCTTGACCTTTATTTTAAGGGCGTGGCGGCTAATGTAAGCAGACGTCTCTGGGCAACTGGACAGTGGCATGAGTCGGATACAGACCACGCAAGAATCCTTAAAGAATTTGGAGCTGTTGTGGGCAGTGACTATACGACAAAGCGGTACGACTTCACAATGAGATTCAGGACATCCACTCCAGACAATGAAATCTTGTAAAAGTGAGCGACCCACCTTTTAAAGGTCTACGCGCAAATTTGCACCGAAAACTCCCAATTGAACGGAACTGTTGTTAGTGGAATTTTTTCAATCGGAATAGCCCAGCCTATAAGGCTGTCGAACCATTGTAGCATCTTTCAGACGGAAGTTTTGGCAATACAGGCTGAGGCGAAAGTTATTGGAGACGTAAACATCTCCAAGCAGAACATTGTGATAGCCAAGCGGCAATCAAAGCTCTGAATTCTATCATGATGAACTCCAAGACGGTGTACAGCTGTCCCAGGTATCTGAACGAGCTACCAGATATGAGGTCCATACCATATGCACAGTGATATTCCGGGTAACTGCAGAATGAATTTTGGAATCCCTATGATTATCTTATACAATGCGATCGTCGATTCTGTCAAAGACAGTTGAGCAGCCTTGGATATAGGGAGAACGGCGCTAAAAATTTTTTTAAGTCAAGATCCTTTCATAAAATCTGCCACAAAGTAAAAGAAATCTTCGTCAATATGTTCCTATACAGCGGCTACATCTTCTTTTGTGCACACTTTATCGGAATATGGCTTCTTTACAATCCAATAAAAAAAACTATTACAATCTCAAAAAACGTTTGTTTCTTTAAAAATGAGATTGAAAGGATTTTTACTACGAATTTTGTTAAGATTGCTTTACATCTTCTTAGATGACATGTTTCGCAGAGACACGTAGACGAAGAGATACATACATTTCATTTTCAATAAGGAAATTCTTTTAACCCTGTATTTACAATTATCCCTGCTAGTACGTCACAAATGTCTACCCACAACAAAAATTCTCCCATTTATTATGATACAAAAACAAAATTTCGTGCAACAAACCTTAACACTTTGAAATCTATTATTGAAATGAAATCCCAATCCATAAGTTGTTATACACAGATGAATTTTATTTCAAAAATATTTTGTTTTGTACATTTCTGCCATAGAAGCGTAAAATTTTTTGAGAAGGCAAACTTTTGCAAAAACAATCTTATGATGGCCATCAATAATCCTCAGGGACATTTGACGTTTCAAAAGTTTTACAAACTTTTACGAACAAACAACACGAATAGAAACTGTTGAACACAGCACTAAAATAATCTTAAATTAACAATATTTTTAGCAAATTAACAAATTTACTTTCATTTTGGGCACAAAAAAGAGCAGCACAATATGTCAAGAAGAGTGTGTGTGGATTACGAAAATAATTTTAGTCCTTTCACAGAGGACTACAGGGTAGTCTACAGTTAATTATGAAGACAATTTTTACAATTTATCATCAAATATTTAAAATAAAATAAATATTTAAAATAAAAAATAAGGTCCTGTTAACTGTTTTTTACAGGAAATAACTTCCAATCACCAGAGTTTAATTATCGATTTATACGTGACGTTCAGTTGAATTCAAAATTTCGTATTATTTTTTGTATTTTCATTGCCAAATGCTTACCACTAGCGCAAACCAACCTGGTTTTTTTTAATCGACAGCTAACAGGTTGGGTGGTATCCTACCATACATTGTATATTCAAGTTTTCGCATGATTCTTGAACAGAGTAGAGTTTGTAGCTACAGTTTTAAGCAAATGCTATTGCTTTACTGGTCGATCTCTGATAGGTGTACCTAGGATTCTGAAGAAGAATCAGATAAAGTTAACAAAGACCTTTGTTAAGCAGAATTATAAAGAACTCTTAACTTCAGTAGAATTTTTTTAAAGTTCAACTATTTTCTAGATAAAAACAGTAACGTTTGCAGATTTTTTAACACAGGAAATGGAACAAACAAATCCATCCATCCATCTACCTCTGTGTCGTGATTGTAGCTAAGAAAGATTGGGTCAAAAAACATTTATTTCATGTGATTTTCTCAACACTTCTAAAAGAAATTTTAGTTGAAATTCTTTTCATATAAAAAAAATAAAATAGAAATAGAAAACCGATCCAAAACCAAAGCAACCGAAAACAATTCTTTTTTTTTCGCTCTATTTTTTTAAACAATAAACCAACAAAAAAACATTGGATGACTAACAATATTTTAATTTAATTTTTAGCATGATGACGATATGACATGCTGTCATAGTGCCAACAACAACAGCAACAACAACAACCACACCAACAAACAAATAACCAGCAACGACATTGCTTAAAAACCAGTACAATAACAACAACAACATCAACAACAATAAGAGGAAATAATCGACTATAAAAGCTAAAAACAACATCAACATCAACAATATTTCTTCTATGAAGCGTATAACAAATCAAGTTGCAAAAACTGTAACAACAACAACAGCAGCAGCATACAACAGACAACGATTAAATGAAAACAAAACAGCAGACAGCCTTAAACATATTTCAACAAGATACACAACAGCCACAACAACAACAACAACAACAGCAACAGAAATTACAAGCAACCCGAGAACAAGGGTGGCTAAAATTGTCAACGTGACTGATATGAGCATAGAAGTGCTAAAGGCTCAGAGGAAAACATGAAAAACAAGCACAATAAAATACAAAAACGGCGACATCAGCAACATAATCAACCTCAAGTGCGACAAGACGGAACAGAACTATTTGAGTTTAAAACGAAAAAGAAAAGAAAATTCCACAGCATTACAGAGCGGTCTACACATCAGAAACAGCAACGGAAACAGCACCAACAACACCCTTTGCATTGGCGAATATTTGTAAACAGAAGAGGAAAAGAAAAAATTTGGAGACAACACCAGCAACAACCATTAGAATTGTTTAGTGTTGTACAGTTGTTGCCATTCCTCAGACAAAATTCCTCATTTTTGCTGTTAAGCCAGTTGCTGTTACTATCCCTCCTCTTCAACATGCCCTCCCAAACAACAGCAGATTGGCTAATGGATTGTGGTGATTGTCATTGCAAATGGAATTCAGGCAAAAAAACCGCCGACTGTAAGAATCTCACTTTGTCGGCTGTACCCGAAAATCTCAGCAATGAAATACAGGTGCTGGACTTATCGTTAAACCGTATTGTCTACTTGGATGAGAATTGCTTTCTCAATGCCGACCTAACGAATCTCCATAAGTTGTATGTACGCAATAGCACCCTGCAGCATATAGATCCGCGTAGCTTTACCCAATTGGAGATATTGATTGAGCTGGACTTGTCGAATAATCTATTGCGTCTGCTGCAGGCAAATCTGTTTGCCCGTCTGGTCAAGGTGAGAGCCATTATTTTAAATGGCAATCAGCTGGAGTCCTTGGGCGACGGCATATTCCAGAACCTTAAGTATCTGCATAAAGTAGAACTAAAGGACAATCGTCTAACCAAAATAGCCAATCAAGTGTTTGTAAACGTTCCCTTGCTGTCGCAGATCTATTTGAATAACAATCGTTTGAGTTTTCTGCGCAAAGAGAGTTTTGAGTCTGTAAAACGTCTGACGGCCTTGTCGTTGGACGGTAATCCCTGGAATTGCACTTGCGAGCTGCAAATCTTTCGTGACTTTGTGCTACGTCGCAATCTTTATACCCCGCCCACCGCCTGTTATTACCCCAGCCACTTGAGAGGCATGCTCTGGATAGAAGATCAACCGGAGGCTTTTGCCTGTAAGCCGCTCATCATTTTCCCCGCCAAAGGAGCTTCCATTAATACCTCCAAAGAGAATGTCACTCTGGTATGTCGTGTGCATGCTTCGGCTAATACCCACATCAGTTGGGACTATGGCAGTAAGACTGCATATAAAACCGGTACCAGCCAACTGGTGGGTGCTCAGCAGCAGCTACAACAGAGAGTACACATACAAATCATACAGGATGAGATGACAAAAGAAAAAGAATTCGGACGTAATCTGTATATATCGCGCCTAACTATAGTAGGTGCTGAAAAGTCTGATGAGGGCATCTACACATGCATTGCCGAAAATGCCGGCGGCAAGGATAGTGTACAGATGACTTTGCTTATACAAAAGGCTGGTGCACGTGACATGCTTCAGGGTAATTTGGCGGCTGTTATTTCCCTTATGGCATTAGGCTTACTCAGTGTTTCGGTGTTTCTGGCCATGGTTACCTGTTGTATATACAAACGTTTTATAGTCTCCACCTCGGCACATCAGCATCGTCATCATCATCTCGATTTGAGTGGCAATGATCCTTTGACCACCCATGGCACAGTTATGGCTAATCATGGCACCACCACAATGACTGGCAATACGGATGTTATGCTGGGTGTTGTTGACGATGATACGCTCAAGTATAAAAAACATCACCAACTCCAGCAGACCAACTTAAATGGAGGAACAACTTTGATTAAGGATAAGTACAGTGAGCTTATAAAACATAATGGCAGTGGCGGCGGTAATACAGGTGGTGTTGGAGGTGGTGGGGGTGGTGGTGATAGTATGGGTTCAGGCAATTCGCCTCTAATGGAACAGAATGATAATGGCAGTGTGGGTGGTGGTAATGGTGTTAGCAATAGCAACAACGTTAACTGTGATGTACAATTGGGGCATCTGGAAAATAAATACTACGAGCATAGCAATGATGGTAAGTGAATTGCATTTTTATTTTCTAAAAAACTATGCTACAGCTACCGCAAATAATAACGAATTAGGAATGTAAGTTAAGAAGGGGAAAATATTAATGAATTTTAAGGATGTTTTTCAAGGATATGAACCAAATATGTTGTGAAAGAAATTTAATAAGAAATCGTATTTGTATTCAGAATATTTAAAGCAATTATAAGGGTTGTGTGCAAGATGTTAGAATTTTGGAATTTTATATTAAGGATCGCCTTGTATCTCTCCAAATATTTTGCGTCTCAATTTTTAAAAAAGGCATTTAATGTTTGGATTATTTTCCTCAAGGCTTTTGATTAAATGCCTTCGCATTATCTTATAATAAACAGATCGCACCCGGACTATTGCAGGGCATGTTGCGATGAGGAGGAGTTGGAGACTATCGAACACCTCCTCTGTAACTGCCCAGCCCTTGGTAGGTTCAGGTTGAGGACCCTTGGCAGGGCCTTCTTTGAGAGCTTGAATTCTGTGTCGAAAACCGACACCTCAGATTCATTAGAGGGCTTGGGCTGGTTGAGAGGTGCTAGGGCTTCATCAGTGTAGTCGCGCTCTCCCCCTTTTATGTTTCTGTCTGTTTTCTTTCTGTGTGATTTCTTCGCTTCCCATTCCCCCACTTTCCTACATACCCTATTCCAGGGGTGCCCAAAAGTTCCTTATGGGAGTGCAAACACCAATACATTTAAAGAAAAACAAATTTTTATTTAATATTTTTAGTTGTGAAAACTAATACATACAAAGAAAAAACAAAACACACTTTTTTAAATGATGGACGAAAAACCAAAACAAAATCTACATTGATGCTCGCTGTTGGCAATGTTTACCAGCAAAGTATACGAAAGTGTTGTTGCTTTGTATACTCTTCATTGTATACGAAAGAAACGAAACGACGAAAAAAGACGAAAAAAGCAAAGTTGTTTGTGTATTTTGGCTTACTAATACTGAGTGTGCTCTATGCGTATATAAATACACAGCCTATAGCTAAGCGCTTTTACAAAAACAAATGTGTATGAAGTGTATAGGGCTTGGGCACTAATGCCCTATTCACTCTTCATCCTTTTCCCTCTATTATCCTTCCCTCTCTAATGACGTTTGTACAATGGCTCAATTCGACCTCCGGGTACTGTACTTGCCTTAACTGACAATTGCACGTCCTCTAAACTAACAATTTCTTAGAACTGCTTGCAGTTTCCCAAAGGTAATAAAAATTGTGTGTTCCTAATCAGATCACAGATTTCTAATCATTGTACGCCATTTGACTTTAGAATCGTTTAATTTCTCATCACTTTTATGGGGTTTTGAGTCTTCGATTACAATACACACCACGAAGATTACACGAATTGATTTTGCTGCAACTCAGCTTCTCACAACACCCAAATTGTCTGTGTTTATTTTATACATGAATGGCGGGATCTACAGTTGGAAGTCCACTCCGAACGACAGATTTTCTTGAAACTTTTTGGCAATTTTTATTTACTCTCAGTGTACTCTGCTTGAATTTAGATTTCTTTCACTTTCTTATCACTTTTAGGTGGGTTTGAGTCTTCGATTAAAGCGAACATTATACAGATCACATGAATTGATTTAACCTATATACCGTTATGTTCCAATCCTCTTATCAGGATGACAATCTAATTTTATCCATGAATGACGAGGCCTGCAGTTTAAAGTCGATTCCGAACGACAATTTTTAAGAAACTTTTTATGGCAATTTTTATTTGATCTCACAAAGTTTTTGTCAAAAAACTGTTAATGGGAAGACCCTGAAGAATTATATTTTTTATTTCGTTTTGTTAGTCAGAGCAGAGGTTCGGCTCATGTTGAATAAGCCAACACACTACCTTTTAGACTACGGCGACCACACGTGCACATGACAAGCATGATCAAATATTATTTGTCTTCTGCTACATTCGAATCTAGAATGTTAAGGTTTGCAGTTAAGCATTTCAAGTATTATACCACGCCATATATCATAAGCTTTCATATCTAGAATTGCCGTGCTATTGCTGCGTGCTTCCAATTCCTAGAGTCTAATCATCGATTTATTTAAAACGTAAAGTTGAATTCAAGAGTTGTTTGTATGTTCAAATGCTTAATCATTAGCACAGGTTAGTTTATGATTTTGGTTGGGTGGTACCCAACCCTACGTTGTGTATTCAAGTTTTTGCTTTGCTTTATGAACAGAGTAGAGTTTGTAGCTACGTATTTAAAGAAATTCTATCGCTTTATTGGTCGATATCTGATAAGATTCTGCGGATTAAGATAAACTCAACAAAGTTTTTTTTTTAGGCTGAATTATAAGGAACTCTATACTTCATAGAAATCTTTGATCCCACTAGACTATTTGTTTTTGTTTAACCAAGATAAAACGATGACTTTTGGAGGAGCTGGACATCATCTACTTGCTAAAAGTTTAGGGTGTTAATTGAGTAAAACGTCGAACCCAAAACACTGCTTTTTGGTATTGTGTATAAAGTGCAAGGCTTGTGAGACAATACATTGTAATCCTCAGCTATCTGTTGACCTAGTCGTTGAACCAGTTTTTAAGCAAAAAATCTAAATAATTATTCCGCTTTCTTAAGGACTACAGAAATTCTTGTCTTAATGATGTATCAGTATAATTCTCAAAGGTAAACTGGCTGATGACTTTTACGTCACTTTCTACCAAAAATGTACTTTATGTTGTAAAAATTTAAGATATTTTTACACTTTTTGTGTAACGTAATATCATTGAACACTCCATTCATCATTTTCGATAATAATTTTGATTGATTGGAAAATTTACTTTCTGAAAATTGTGTGTTACTTTCTTATTGACTTTACTGTGTGATTTTATTAAGAAATAATCAAAGGAAAGTATGTCAATCAAATTCACCAAACAAAACATGCTCGTTTATGTTGTTGTATGAGAATATCGACAATAAACTTCTCTTAAATTATATCAACATGCCTTAAAGGGCTGGTGTTGTAAAAAAAGTAAAGTAAAGCATAAATCCAGTTACTTAAGCCATTTATTACCTGACATTTATTATTTATTTTTATTTTCATATCTTTTTTTTACTTATTTTACGTGTCATTTTCTCTTAAATTGCCTGCTCTCCACCATAAAGCATTTGGTTTATCATCAATTCATTGCAAAATGTCTGATGAGTATGTACAGCATATCGCTTAGGCTGTGCGTGTGCATGTGTTTTTGCTTTCCGTTCGTAACAGTAAAAGAATGAGAGGAATTAAATATAATGCTATAAATAAAATTTACTGCTATTAAAAATTTCCTTCTCCTCTTCTTTTTTATCCCCTCTCTGCCATGCAATTTTTATTAAATGCTTGAAAGGCAAGAAATTGCGTTGATAACTTCCGCATTTAATGTTTGTCTATATGCCATACAGTTGTTTATGCGTTTGTGTATGTGTGTGTGTGTGACTGCCTGCCTGCATATTTTTATATAGGAAACGGAAAAGCTGTCCTCCGTAGTTACGCTACGCTGTTGTTTGTGGCGTTCACGCATTTTAACACACACAGCCAACAACAACAAAATAAAAATATTGTACACACAGTGAAATAATGAATAAATAAAATTTAAATCACAACATCAATCATTGTCTGTTGCTGGCACCCATTATAAATACTTTGTTTTGCTTTTCTTTTCCTTATTCTCTCGCTTATTTTATTTGTACATGTCCTTGTATTTCTTTTCCTTTTTTTTAGTTCTTTTTTTTTTATTATAAACCTTATCGCCATTTATACCCTACAGCACCACAGATGTGAACTTCCCTCATGTTCGATTGAAAAAAACAAAAAAAAAAAAAAAGAAAAGCAAAATTAAAATGAAAGCAATATTGGTATGGTGTATTGAGAATAAACAAAATAAACAGTTCTTTGAAATTCGGAAATTTCCAAAAAAAAAAAGAAACTTCATCATTAGAATTGTAAATACCCGCTCATTAATAAATTTCGCAGATTATATTGCCTTCTACAAGTGATTTTAAAACCGTTTGGATTTTGAAAACTTAAAAGAAATCCAAAAAAAAGTACAAATAAAATATTTATTTTGGCAGTCACTGTACTACTAGGTAGTGTATTAACTTATTAGACGACAGCTCGAAGAAAACAAAATAAAAAAAAGAATTTTTTCCGCGACTTCCTCTCAGTAGTCATCTAACAAAAACTGTGAAAGTAAATAAAAATTGCCATGAAAAGCATCTGAAATACCTGTCGTTCAGAGTCAACGTTAAGCAGTAGGTTCCGCCACACATGACCAAAATTAACACATACAACATGGGTGCTGTGAGAAGCTACGCCATAATACTGTCGAAAGTGTTAAGTAATGACCAATTACATACTTAAGTACATCAAAATCACATATGGTGCTCACATTGGTGTTATTGGTCGAATATTGCGAGAAGTAACTGCTAATTTGCAAATTTGAAATTAGCCGATATTGACACTCAATGCAGTGCTCCTAAACCTAATATTAATGGCTTAACAAGATTGTCTTTCAATAAGTTTATGGTATTGTGTTGCGTTTGCCTTGTTAAAAATACGTTTCAGTTAATTCCAATTCTTCTAATTTGGCCAAAAAGTCAATACAATTCGTGGCGATTTTCAACATTCTTGAGGAAGTTCGGCCCCCATAACGCATAGGCAGTGCATACAGGCTGCATTGCGAAGTCTTGCGTAGCCAAATCTTGCTATTCAGTTTGCTGACGCTTACCCGCCGCCCGACGTTCTCGTCCATGTCGTTGGACCGAAGATCGTACGTAGGACTCTCCTCTCGAATACTCTCAAGGGTGCTACATTGGTGCTTGATAGTGTCCATGCTTCTCCACGGGGAGGATGAGCAACTTGTAGAGCATAGGTTTCGTCGTACGAGAGAGGTCTATGCTACTCAATTACCTGTTGGCAGGAGTGGTCCTACGCTTGATCTCCAGACTGACATCGCTTTTGCTTGTAACCGTGTAGCCATTATAAATAAAATCATATGTGTACTTCGTTTTACCATCACTTACTGCCAGATCCATTTTAATTGACTTTCGTTCCATAGCGCTAAAGGCAGCAGTAACATCTCTGATTAATCACAAACACTAGCAATCCATGTTTAAAGGCAGATAGATAAAAATCTTCTCACCATAGTTGTCGAATTTAAAAAATTTAGGGGTTTGACTTCCTCTTAAATAATGCAACTAGAACGGCGCCAGCAGCCTAATGCCTGACCGGCGAGAGAGAATAAAATCAACTACAATGATCATATTAAGGTCTGACAGCGCCATTAATAGAGGAAGAGTAGAATCCAATGGATAAATTTACGCCACACTACGCTAAATAAACGTTATACATGAGATGCTGATTATAGACAAGGAAATGGGCAATAGTAGACCGATCACCAATTTATCTGGAAAAATTTGTTTGATTTATTAAAATGAAACAAAGCAAAGAAATAATGTGACGATTAGGAAGATACACGGTTAGTAGCTGTATGTTCGTCATAAGTTACAGAATTTCCCATATTGAGATCTGTGCGGTGACATTAGATTCACTTTTAATCAAGGCAACTTCATTTTTAATTTATCTTCCCCTGCATTTTGCGGGTCTACCTTTTCTTTTACACTCTTGGGGGTTTCAGTTGTCCTTCTATTGACATTTCAATAACATTCGTTACGAATTATTTCAAGATCTTCTGTTGAAAACGCCTATCGGATAAACACTGTCTACTTATACGCTTGGTGGCAAATATCTGTACTATGAAAAAGAAGTCGCCGTAGTCTAGTAGGTAGTATGTTGGCTTATTAAAAGTGCGACCACGTTCCAAAGCCCAGGTCAAACATCTGTAACAAAACGAAATATGAAAAAATAAATATATTTATTCGGCGACTTCCTCTCAGCAGTTTTTTTTGCCAAAAAACTTGCCATTGACAGTTTCTCAAAAATCTGATTTTCGGAGTCAACTTTAAACTGTAGATCCAGCCATTCATGGATAAAATTAGGACACGCAACATAAGTGGAGAAAAAAGGTATGTCGTAATCTTGACTGAAGGGTTGTAATGGCCTTATGTATCTATGTATGTATGAAGCATTAATTGACGTGCCATGAGCAGCTGCTAATGAAATAACAAATTCAACCATTTTAAAGAAATATTCTCGATGGATCATAAATTAAATTCTCAATTAAATAAATCACATGTCGAGTATGTGGCGCTACAGCTATTAAAAATAAACTCCGAAAGCTTTAGCCCCGCAGATAGAATGGAATGTTAGTGGGCAATCGTTAATCCATCTTAAACTAAACGATTGTTGAAATCGCTACAAATTAAAATGATGAATAACACTATTAAGTACTTTGATAAATGTCTTCATGTTTTTTTTACCCAAAATCTTTATCAGATGTGTCCAAGATACTAAAATATTTGGACATAGATTAGGTTAGGTTAGCGGATAGCTTGATGTTCACAGGCAAGTTCAATAGGTGACTCGGATATGGCCCATTGTGTTACCCAGTGTGAGGTAAGCCCCCTTGTAATGATCCGTTAGTAGTGGGTCTGAACTACCCCAAGCTTCGGATGAAATCCCCCAGTTCCCACAGTGGTATGTTCGACACCCTGACCAGATCTTCAAACGTTCTGCCCTACAAAAAACCGATGATGTTAGTTTTGAAGCGCAGAGCTTTCACATAAAATGTGTTGTACCGATTCGGTTTCTTCCACATTCTGACAGCTGCAGCAGTAATCCTTGTGGCGCAGACCGAGCTTCTTTGCGAGTTCTTACGGACCGATAGCGCAGTGACCCGTTAGAATTCGTGTTAGAGTGGGAACTGACCTCTCGTAACTCTTAAATAGTTTCTTAGTTTTACAATATTACAACCTAATTTCTAAAGTCTATTAAAAGATAAACGTAAACAGAAATCAAAATTAAAAGTTAAAATTTCTGTTTCAAACTGTTTAGGAAACAGAAGTCTATGTATGTGTTAACAGCGTTTTTTCGAATATACTCTGTTACTTGAGGTACCACAAATCATTTGTCATTTTTAACGAAAACACAGAATGTCGAATCATACCTTTGCAATCAGTAGAACGTACCATATTTTTTGGCGTAGGGTGTAGGGTAAACATTTGATTTAGAGTAAAATTATAGTCGTACTTTATCAAATTAATTTTCAGATTTATTGTGTTTTTTATTTCGTTTCCTTTTGGCTATGAATTGTTTCGTTTTTATTCTTCTGCTGTTTTTTTTAATTAAATGACCTGATAATGTCTTTGCCACTTCCAAACTTTTGCTAGTTCGTCTCTTTCTGTCTTCTGTTCCTTCCCCTGTCATCCTGTTGACCATCCCTTATTGCCTCTTATCACTTAATTTCAAGTTCTGAGTATTAATAATTATGTACCCCCCGTAAAACTGTAAAATTTTGCTGATTAATGATTCGCTTTTATTCCGTGTAAATTGTATGAAAAGAACGGAAAAGTAAAGTTTTTTTGAAAACATTAAAAATGTATGCCGAAGGCATATCTTATAAAGGATTGGTTTGAGTACGATAACAGTTTTAGTCGTTTTGTAAAACTCTTAAATATCCGGCTGAGGTTTTATCAATTCAGTTCAGTTCATTTTATTTTATTTTCTGTTAACTTCCTTCGTCTGGAAAGTTTTGCCAACATGGGATTTGTTACCCGATAGTTCATCCATTCGTTGGCCAATTAGTCAAAAAAAGTTTAATATTAAAATTGACAGACGGACGACAATTAAAACATATTCAAAACAGTAAGGGTAAACCATTGGTAAGATAGTGCAAACTCACAATAATGATGTTTCGAGTTAAGAAATATTTTTAACTTGTTTTTTTACTCCTTTGCTTTCTTTTAAGGACTATGGAGCGCTCACAATATCTCTTATAATTTTCTTTTTTATTTCCTTGATTACTTTCACTGTAATTAATCAAGTTAATATCAGCTTAACAAGTGATTGGTCTCCTCTAGGTATTCCAGGATGACAAGATTTGCTCATTTCTATACTTTCTCAAGTCTTGAAGTCGCCATAGTCTAATATATAGTGTGAAGCCACGGTTCAAACCCCAGGTCAGACATCGCTAACAAAATGAAGTATGAAAAATTATTTCTTCACCAACTTCCTCTCAGCAGATTTCTGGCAATTTCTCTGAGTGTGAATAAAATTGCCACGAAAAGTTCCTCTAAAAATCTGTCGTTCAGAGTCGACTTTAAACACACACAACATAAGTGGTGTGAGAAACTAGCTCGTAATCCTAATTAAAGGGTTGTAATGACCAAGTTTGTATGTGTAAACTTGCTCAAGAGTTATTACTGTCTGGTCTTATAAAAATATTTATTATTGATGCTATTCTCCATCTTCATTGATGAATTATTTGGAAGGCATTCTGGGTCTCTTAGTTTTTAAAACTCAAAGACAATTCGAATTTGATTCAGCATAAGCGATTAGAGAGGGCATAGTAGTAGTCTCACATGGAGGTGATGTGAGCTAACCACTAACATCGCACTAAGTGCGATTTGACTATCATTAGACTTCATCTTGTGGGGTATTCTTAATTCGCAAATATATGCCACAAATCACAGCGCTCCACAATGCCAGTAATGAAATTTAATTTAATTTATATGAGAAAGTCACTTTACCAGAGAAACCGTTGCCGGTGCACTTGAACGATGTCATATATCACGCAGGATAGTATCAATAAATCTTTGAAACGAATATGAAATTTCGAAAATTTCTCACACACGCTTTGTTTTATTTAAATTTAAAGATAAGATGTGCATAAGGAAAGGCCTGAAAGCACTAAAATTAATACCAGTTGCTTAATAATGAAATTAATTTTAACCCAAATAATGACATGGAAAAAATACAAAAAATTACTGGTCAAAGCCGCACATGCCGACAGATCTATATGGAGCTCTGGTTATTTAAAAAAAATTCTGAAATAGTAAATCATACATACATACATAATTGGTCTTTACAACCCTTCATTCAGGATTACGACCTAGCTTCTCACACCACTCATGTTGTGTGTGTTAATTTTTATACATGTGTGGCGGGACCTACAGTTTAAAGTCGACTCCGAACGACAGATTTTTTTGAGAAGCTTTTCATGGCAATTTTATTTACTCCCAGAGTTTTTGCCAGAAATCTGCTGAGAGGAAGTCGCCGAAGAAATATTTTCATAATTTTTTTTTGTATGTCTGACCTGGGGATTGAACTCGGGCCTTTAGTCTAATAAGCCAACACACTACCTACTAGACTACGGAGACTTCTAAATCAATTAATACTCATGTCAGTTATCTATTTGTTGATAAAATTTGATAAAATTTAATAAAATTTTTGGAGGTGGTGTAACTATAAAAAAGCAGCGAAATGGTTTCCTCGTTTTCGAAGTGAAGCTTTTGATGTTAAAGGGGCGTTTAAACCTGATCGACTACTACTAAAGGATCGATGAAATCATTGAAAAATATTAGATAAACTGGCACTTTACTAGCGCGGATATTGGTAGCGAACTAATTAACAATTTTATTATAAACCGTTTAAACAAAGCTGGGTACACAAATGACTAGAGATGAGCGATCCAGTGATTTTTGAAGAACGTTGTTCTCAGTGAACGTGATTTATTAATCACTGTTCTTTAAAACAGTGATTGTGATCACAGTATTCCAATAATACAATAATGACAATAACGTATTTTATTAAGTCGTAAGAAAGAGACAACTAGATACATACTACGAAAAGACTACTAAACAAAATCAGTGTTGCCGTTTTTGGTTATTTCTAACCAAAATTGGTTATTTTTTGTTCAATGTGTAGATGTGTAGATTTCTCCGGGTTTGGTTATTTATTTTTCTTATAAATAGAGCTTTTGTTTTGTTTGTAGAAATGTATTAATTAGTAAGACTAAAATTTTATTTTGTTATTTTTTGTTGTATTAATTATAATTTATATTTGAAAAAAATAAAATAAAAAAACTGCGAATTTAGTTTTGGTTATATTGTTTCTTATTTGGTGATTTTTTTCACAAATGTTGGTTACAATATTTTTTTTGTCTTGGCAACACTGGTGAAGGGAAACGAAAGTTTGACGTTTACTAAAATTTTGTGAAAGAGACAGCAAATATTACGAACAAGTATTTCTGTCCCTGTCTGATTCTTTCTTTTTTGTTTATTTATGTTTGTTAAATTTTAGGGTGGGTTTTTATTTTCTATTTTGTTAGAATCTGATGATATTTTTGTAGAATAATAGAATAGTTTTTGAAAGGAAATGATCTGTTGTATTGGGAAACATAATACGGAACTAATGTATTTGGTGACACATTTCATCGATTGTCACTAACTTAGTATTTAACCAATTGAGAGGTATATTCACAAACTCCTGAAACAAAAAGTTATGAGTATATATTTTCTTATATTTTTCTTTTTACTTATCTTTTACACACGGAACTTATTTCATTGTGAAGAGAAATTGCTAAGAGTTCGATTAATAATTAAAAAATTGCCGAATTTAATGTTTTCATTCAAGAAATTAATAAATACTAGTAATATACACAAAGTTCTGCAAGAAAAAAATTTTATGAGCAATATGTCTTATTTGATCTTGATATATTTAGTTTCTTACTTACCTTTTGTACAAGAAATTACATTCATTGCGACCAAAGACCACATACATTTCGATTAATAATTAAATATTTAAGAATCTTTTAACTTTTCATTGAAGAAATTAAAAAATATCCCAAATTTTCCCTTTTTTAACACAAAATCAATGTTTGTTTACATTTAATTTTTCAACTTTATCCGCCAGTTTTCAGTCTGTATATCTGTTGCTTCTAACACATTGCTTTGCAAAACTTATAATTCATTTTTTTTCTCCCTCTAAATATTTTAGTAAACAAAACAAAATGAAATAAATTTGAGTATGTAACAATTTTGAAAGAACGACATTATTAGTACCTGTTATTTGGCAATTTCAATCACTGTAGTTACCAGTGAATTATCAATCACCGTGATTAAATCACAGTTTTGAAAATATCGCTCATCTCTACAAATGACCATGATTTTTGTGAGCCAATGAAAAATTTAATTGAAAAATTTAATTGAAATTTCTTCCAAATCAAGATGAATACAAACCGTTTGACGACAATTTGATCATGTTCGACAACATCGTGCGAAAAATATCGAATGTGAAGCTGGATGAGAGGTAAGCCTAATATGAAATTCATTAGGGATTTTGGGACGTAAGTCATTGAACTGCTGACAGCTCACTCCTTAACCATCCTCTGGACAAGATAAAACCACTAGACTACGAATTTGGGAAGCACTGTGCACCGAGAATAAGTAATAAAAACTAATGGAAACTGGATACTTTCTTAAAAGCTGTTCTATTAGCTGGTAGATAGATGGAGCAGGTCTCAGGATGAAATATTCTGAACCCAAAGGGAAACCCATAAACATCTCCCAAGTAAAAATCTATGTCATCGAAAATGTGCTGAATCTAGCTTGGAAAGGTGCTATACAATACAGATCATAGCAATACTATCTGACAGTCAGGCCGCCATTCGAGCACTCGGCTCTTATGAGGTTAACTTCAAAATAGTATTTAACATTCTGAAGAAGTTGAATCAACTAGGTCCTCTGCTGGGACCCAGGTCATGTGGAAATTCTCTGCAATAAGAAAGCAGATGAGCTCATGATGAGGGTAGGTTCCATGCCGATCGGGCCAAAGCTCTTCGGCTGGAATGGTATGCCCAACGAAAAGGAGAGAGACCAACAATCTTTTTAAACCAAGTTGGTTTGCGGCAATTACAACTTTTGTTGGGAAATTGAGATTAGAGGTCAGACTATAAGGAAGTAACCTGAGTTTATCATTTGACCGACCATTTGCGTTACATTTATGAACATGTTCTTCAGTCGACTTTTTTGATGCTTTTCGCGTAATATTATCAGCAATTTTCTGCAAACTTTTGTTATCATTATGTAGTTTAATAACTCTTGAGGTTTGTTGTGGTTTTTTTATTTGCGATCAATTTGATATTAGGCTTTCATCAAACCGCATGTTTGATTAATGAAGAATTCTTTGATTTTGCAAAGAGAAAAGAAATTCCAAAAAATCGTTATGTTAGAGTAAAGAGGAGGCATTTGTTTTTATGTGTCTAAGCTGTATGGACAATTTTTTATCTTTTTATCTTGAGTTATTTGGATTTTTCTTTTGAAGTACATGTTCAACATTTCCGTTGACTTTTTTTATCCCTCGAAAAAATTTTAGTGGACGCAAATCGAACTGGTATTATCTTATCAAAATTATTATAAAAATTAAATTATTAAATCACACAATTGGTGTCAGAAGTGAAATTGCAAAATTTAAAAGTAAAAATAAATAAATAAAAAAAAAAAAATCCAAATGAAACTCTCAAAGCTAAGAGTGGAAAGGCTCAAACAAGAATAGATTAGCGCTACCAACTATGGTCACGAAGAATGAACTCCAGAGGCGGTTAAGGGAAGAACTTCGGAATCGTGGCATTGATGTAGGTACTTACGACTTCGAAGACGAATAGAACCGGGAACTACAGGCCCCTGCAACCCCTAGCGGTATCGGTATAAATTCGTTGCTAGCCGCTATGATGGAGAAAGAATTGAGTCATGTGTGAAGACACGAATCGCGGTTTGAAGTTCTAACGAACGAGTGTGAAAGGAAGAATAACAAAGTAAATTGTTATTGTTTAAGTCAGTAAAAGAAAGAATAACAAAACTAAAGTAAATTGTTATTGTGTAAATTTATTTCAAAAGGTGGCACACGGAATTGTGGGAATAATAAAGAATTGATTTAAAAATTAAACACATATTTATTTTTATTTTATTTGCAATCTACGAACTCATATTTTTAACGTTTTTGAAAAGGTAAAAACGTTAACAATTGGTTATTAATTAAATTATTATTATTATTATTATCTTATCAAAATTATTATAATTATCAAAATTATGTTGGCTTATTAGACGTAAGGCAATGGCTCAAACCCCAGGCCAGTCATCTCCAATAAAACGAAAATTAAAAATATTTCTTCGGTGACTTCCCCTTGGCAGATTTGCGGCTAAAATTCTGAGAGTAAATAAAATTGCCATGAAAGGCTTCTCAAAAGTCGACTTTAAATTGTGGATCCCGCCATTCACGAATAAAATTAATACACACAACATAAATGGTGTGAGTAGCTGCATCGTAATCATGACTGAAAGGTTGTAATGACCAATTATGTATGTATGGTGTACGAATTATTGTTACGTTTTTACCTTTTAAAAATGTTAAAAATATGAGTTCATAGATTGCAAATAAAATAAAAATAAATATGTGTTTAATTCTAAGTCAATTCTTTATTATCTGCACAACTTTTGTGCCACTGTTCGAACTTATTCCACTTATACAATGGTAAATTTCACAATATGTGCTTGTTCGTGATATTTCTCTGCTTACAACCTTTTTTGTAAGCAACAACACTTGTTAGTTATTATTCTTTGCTCACAACCTTTTTGTAAGCACAACACTAACAACTGTTTTCTTCACGCAACTTGTCTGTACACAAGTCTGACTGAATTATAACTCGATCTCGTATCTTCACACACCACTGGTTGAATTCTCACTCAATTCAACGCGACGTCGTCACACGACTAACTTAACTCGAACTCCGAGAATCACGTGTCTTCATACACGACTGACTGAATTCTAACTGAATCATCGTTGCTCGCTTTATCTTGCCTTTTATATCACTGGATCAACAGTGTGATGAATGCCCTTGAAGGATGATGACGACCTTCGAGAATAATCCAAAAATGTAAACATTTCGTTATCATTGTTGTTCGTGTATCTTGTTTACTCGTACTTTCGTCCAGGCAGAATTGTTGTTGTTTTGTTTATTTGTCGTTCCGCTATATTTTTTATACACGGACGTTGTATATTTTTGTTTATTCACCGATCTTGTAAACAAGCCCGTTGTTTTTGTTGCTATATGTTTACTTATTCGTTGACCACGTGATCAAGTCCATTGTTTTGTTTTTGGAGCTTTTGTTTAACATTTTATACATGATCAAGTCCATTATGTTGTTTTTGGAGCTTTTGTTTATCATTTTATACATGATCAAGTCCATTTTGTTGTTTTTTGGAGCTTTTGTTTATTATTTTAATAACACCATTTCCATTTTCGTAACAATATTTTTTGAGTCAGTGTACTTATCAATATGAAACAGTATTCCACGTTGTACTGTATTCAATATTATTTTTCTGTTCGAAAAAAAAAGAAAAAAATTTTTGTTGTTTGTTTGAAATAAAAAAGATATGATTTTATTTAATAATAATAAATGTTCTCTAAATTTATTTAATTTAGAATAACAATCAGTTTATTGCTGCAATCGTATCATATGCAAGACTTAAGACAAATACGCAATTAAATATTTGCAACCAAAGAGGGAATACATTTCGAAAAATTAAAAATTTTTTAGAATTAAAATCTTCAAAGCTTTGAAATTTTCTTCACAGAATAATATAATTTTTATAATATTCATACATACATACGTATTACATGAATATATAATACGATTATATTTCATCCATAGATCTCCTTAGATTTCAATTTTATAATAATTTTAAATATTGAATAAAGATGGAAAAAATTTGATTAGAAAGTGTTGAGCAATTTTTTTTAATACCTACAAGGGAAATATTAAATAAAATATTTGCATTGAAAATTGTACTAAAATTTTAATATTCTTTTGCCCTAAGAGAGTAGGTTTGTTTTTTTCATAACAAATATAAATACAGTGTAAAACTATAATCAATGGGAATATAAAATTTTGTTTTTCCAATAACCATAAAATATAATAGGTTTTCCTGTTTTAAAACGAGAATAAAGGCTTCTCTAGCAACATCAATTTTTCACAATTAGTTTGGGTTTTAAAATTCACCAAAAAAAAAAAAACAAAAAAAAACAAAGCATTGGCAAATAGAATAAACTTTTATATGCATGCCAAGCAAAAAAGGATTGTTTGTTTACAGTAGTATTTTTAATTAAATTCTGTATTACTACAATTCATCATATTCAGTGAAGACCCTATGAAATACTCCAACTCCAACGAGTTCTATCTCAACTCGCTTTAGAGACTAGGATCAGCTAAGAATTCAAGGAATCCCCTTCCCCTTACATATTTACAGCAAGCTCACGCACGGTCACATCTGGAAAAAAAGTACTACTTAGTCAACAAAAGGTCTTCATCACTACACCTAATAAGGGTCAAACGTTGTTTTTTTCTATTGTATACAACGCCAAATGGCAAAACTTATTACACTAGGTCCTCCTAACCTGACTTAACACGTGCTTAGCTCGCAAATTATTAAAATTGGTTAATGAAACTATAGTCGTCGTAGTCTAGTAGATAGTGTATTGGATTGTTAGACGTGAAGACACCGTTTAAACCTCAGTTAGACGTCTCCAACAAAGCGAAATATGAAAAATATTTCCTCTCAGTTATATTCTGTCAAAAATTCTGAGAATAAATAAAATTGCCGTGACAAGGGGAACAAAAGGTCTTCACCACTACACCTAATAAGGGTCAAACGTCGTTTTTTTCTATTGTATACAACGCCAAATGGCAAAACTTATTACACTAGGTCCTCCTAACCTGACTTAACACGTGCTTAGCTCGCAAATTATTTAAATTGGTTAATGAAACTGTAGTCGTCGTAGTCTAGTAGATAGTGTATTGGATTGTTAGACGTGAAGACACCGTTTAAACCTCAGTTAGACGTCTCCAACAAAGCGAAATATGAAAAATATTTCCTCTCAGTTATATTCTGTCAAAAATTCTGAGAATAAATAAAGTAGCCTTGAAAAGCTTTTCAAAAATCTGTCGATAGTAGTTGATTTAAACTGTAGGCCCCATAACTCATGGCTTAAATGAAAACACGCAATATGGGCGGTTTGAGAAACTAGTTTGCAATCGTAACTGAAAGGTTGTAATGGCCAATTAATTTTTTTTTTCATTAATTTCTATTCCAAGCGAAAAATCTTGTGATCCCGGGAAATTTTAAAAACAATCAGGATTTCTCGGGAAATAATATATTGTGGGAAAAGAAGAATTCTATTTGAGGTATATTTTCTTGCTCTGTATTCAACTATTTAAAGGATTGCAAATCCATATCTTGTGCTGTAACTACCACTGGTATGATATCACTGCTTAAAATTCACTGTGTTAGAGTGCTTGTGTAGAGCAGCTAACTTTCACCCGTACAACATGAAGCTTTAGTTGTGAGAGTCTTTAAATTGCTCGGGTTACTCAAATATACCAAGAGAATTATCAAAGACAGAAGAAAAAAAGGAGACAAAAGAAAGGACGTGAGTTAAGTAAACAAAAGAAAAAACTCCTGTCCAGAATAATGAGTCTTTGCCTCTGCTTACCTGAACAGAGACGCAGATTCTCCTTTGCTCTTAGAACCTTCAAGCCAGGGTCATAGTAATCAGCAGAAATGTTCACTTGCCACCTTATTAGCTGATGAATCAGTCCAAAAATTATTTTCAGAAAGCTCTAGGTTTACGTATTACGTTAATCCATCACTTGATAGTACATCTTCATTTCAGTTGCCCTCTACTTCACCAGTCTATAACGAACCAACCTTGAGCTGACAGGATGCCCAGTCATACATAATTGGTCATTACAACCTTTCAGTCATGATTACGACCTAGCTTCTCACACCACTAATGTTGCCTGTGTTAATTTTATGCATGAGGCCCGGGAACTACAATTTAAAGACGAATCTGAACGACAGATTTTTGAGAAACTTTTCATGGACGTCTGATAAGCTAATACACTAAATACTAGACTACTATTTTTTGTCCAGTCAGTGATTTTAATACAACATAAATAAATAAAATACCCTATCAACCGACACCATTCGCTTCCGGACCAGAGAAGATCAATATAACTCTGTAAGCTGTTAAATGAGCAACACACATGGTTAAAAAATCTGGTAGATTTTTGGAGTGCTCTCGTTACCATTGTATACAGCATAGTTAAATATGTCCGACTATATAGAATTTTTGTTACAAGCTATCCCTGTATTTTGGTTTACAACAACATTGTTTATGATTTAAATATTACAGTTAAAACAAAAATTTATTTTACTGTTGATTTACGAAAAAGAAAACAGAATAAAAATAAAACAAAAACAATATAGAATTCTTTTTAATAATAAATAAATAATTAAGGATGCCCATCATTGTTTATTGCTTTGGTAGAGTAATTTTCATAAAAATAATGTAAAATATTTTGTTTTGATTGTCGTTTTACCCCCTTTATTACTTATTTTTGTAAGCATTGTGTGTAAAAGTAGTTCCTATTTTTTATTACATACTTTTTATTTATTATTATTTTTTATTACCCGAATATAAAATACATATTTTTCTTTTTCTTTAGTTGAGGGGTTGAATAAAATGCAAAAATATACTCTGGAACAAAGGCATATTTACATACAATTTGTAAATATTTTTACATGTGAACGTTGTTTTTGTTAGATACGATATTATTATTATGAATACGTTTATTGTTTATTATTATAACTTAGTTTTTATGTTATATTAGTTGGATTTTAAATAAATTTTTTTATTTTAAAGTAATGTTTATCAAAAAAAAAAAAAAATAAATAAAATTACTTAATTGGACATTACAACCCTTAGTCGAGATTAAGACCTAGCTTCTCACACCATCCATGTTGTGTGTGTTCATTTTGTTTATCTGTGGCGGGACCTACAGTTTAATGTCGTCTCCGAACGACAGATTCTTGAAAAGCTTTGACAATTTTATTTACTCTTATAGTTTTTGTCAGAAAACTGACGAGAGGAAGTCGTAGAAGAAATATTTTTTCATGACTAGGAAATTTTGGTCTGGGACCATAGCTGCCAGATTTGACGATTTATCGTCATTTTGACGTTTTTGAGCTCCAAAAATACCATATTGATATGACGATTTATGCCCTTATTTATTTATTTATTTTTTTTATTTATTTATTTAATGGGATATCACATACAACAAGAAATTAATCTTTTAAATTAGAGTATGTGATTATGTAATGATTACAAAAATAGAATTTATATTATGCCATGAAGTAAAAGTAGAAAAACAATATCAAAATAATAACAATAATAATAATAATAATAATAATAATAATAATAATAATAATAATAATAATAATAATAATAATAATAATAATAATAATAATAATAATAATAATAATAATAATAATAATAATAATAATAATAATAATAATAATAATAATAATAATAATAATAATAATAATAATAATAATAATAATAATAATAATAATAATAATAATAATAATAATAATAATAATAATAATAATAATAATAATAATAATAATAATAATAATAATAATAATAATAATAATAATAATAATAATAATAATAATAATAATAATAATAATAATAATAATAATAATAATAATAATAATAATAATAATAATAATAATAATAATAATAATAATAATAATAATAATAATAATAATAATAATAATAATAATAATAATAATAATAATAATAATAATAATAATAATAATAATAATAATAATAATAATAATAATAATAATAATAATAATAATAATAATAATAATAATAATAATAATAATAATAATAATAATAATAATAATAATAATAATAATAATAATAATAATAATAATAATAATAATAATAATAATAATAATAATAATAATAATAATAATAATAATAATAATAATAATAATAATAATAATAATAATAATAATAATAATAATAATAATAATAATAATAATAATAATAATAATAATAATAATAATAATAATAATAATAATAATAATAATAATAATAATAATAATAATAATAATAATAATAATAATAATAATAATAATAATAATAATAATAATAATAATAATAATAATAATAATAATAATAATAATAATAATAATAATAATAATAATAATAATAATAATAATAATAATAATAATAATAATAATAATAATAATAATAATAATAATAATAATAATAATAATAATAATAATAATAATAATAATAATAATAATAATAATAATAATAATAATAATAATAATAATAATAATAATAATAATAATAATAATAATAATAATAATAATAATAATAATAATAATAATAATAATAATAATAATAATAATAATAATAATAATAATAAATAAAAAACAGGAACAAAAAAATAATTGAATGTTTACATGTAATAATTTAACTTTAAAAGTTTGAAAATAACATTTTTTCAAATTGCAAAGCGTTGCCAGTGATTTGTAATGGGTTTGGTAACGAGTTCCACAGCCGTATTGTATTTGTGAAGAACTGCCACTCAGATATTAAAGTTCGATATCTTAACTGAATGATTTGTTTTCCCCTGTTGGATCTTGCAAATTTAATGCGATTAAATAAATAGGATGGTTCTTGAGTGTAGATAACTTTGTGTAGTAAGATTTATGCTTTGATTTTAAGTAAATCCATTATTTCAACACCATATAATGATTTAGAATACTGAGAAGTACCATCATATCTTCTTATGCCGTAGACATATCTAAGAATCGCGTTATACGCTACAGTTAATCTAGTTTTACTTGTTGAATCGCAATAAGCAACAATTTCGCAGCCGATTTCTGGAAATTAAAAATTTACGTCATATTCTTTACTTTAATACATTAAAGGCCACTTTAATCTTTGTATTTGATTTGCAATTGTTACTATTAACGAGGAGTAAAGTACGAGTATTACATTTTTAAGTTATTTGCGAACACCTTTATGATTTTTTTGTATTTTATGCCTTTTTCATCCGTTAAAAGTCAAAAAATTACAACCTCTGCACGAAGGGAGTTCCACATATGAATAGCCCGACTAAAAAACGAATTTTGTCCGTAAGCTATTGTTCGATCCACTGGCCAACCGACCACATACGGATGTGTTTGCCGAGAAAGACAAGTGTTACGTAGGAATACATGATTCTCGGGGAAAAGTCCACTTATTTCGCTCGAGCAAAATTGGTTGTAACAGAGATAGAACAGTCAAATACAACCCACATTGCAACGATGCTCCAATTAATCAATGGAGTTGGATACCCTGCCGTCATTAACGAGCAACTTCGCATTCTCCTATACGCGGCCGAGAAGTCTCAAAATAGACGTATTCCATTCTCTTTCGGATGTACGTGGTGTAAATAGTAAGAAGATCTGAAGATCTTGCCCGGTCTTAAGAAGCTAAGGCACTGAAAAATGTGTCGATTCCAGCGAACATCACATTGAATTTTCATGCTCAGAACTTCAAGAGCTTCTGACTTCTTAATATTTATGCCACCCATAGATTTAGATGACGCAATATTATTGTTCCGGTTATGTGTCAATAAACAACTGTTTAAACCTTAAACAATTTTTTCCTGAAAATAATATAAAACTTCTCGATTTTTGGAAAAAAAAATCAGAAATGAAAATAAGAAATGGTAGCTTTTAATTTCTAGGCTTGACTAAATTTATTAAAAAATTTTGTATTATAAGCCAAGTTAATTTAAATTAAACTAAATTCCTTAGAGGCAATATTATATAAAAATATTATTTAAAACTTAGCAGTCGTAACTGCTTCGACTTTAATATTGTGTCTGATTTGATTAAATGTTTCACTATAATTTTCTTTTTAATTTTTAATTTATGTATATATTTTTTGTGACGATTTCCATGAACTCCCTTGACGATTTTGACGATTTTTTTTCTAATATGATGTCTCAAAGGTGAGTGACAGGGTGGGTTGTGGTATCTTTATTAAGGGTTCTGATATTAAAATTTCTTCTAGGCTGCCTAATCACTGCAGTGTTTTTCAAGCAAAGTCATGGCAATTTTGTTGAATGGTGGAATTTTCTCTGAAAATCTCTTGATTTACTCAAATAGCCAGGCTGCAATTAAGTCCCTAACAAATGTAGTTTCAGTGTTCGTCCTTGTCCATGAAGGATTTCTCGGTTAAATTTCGGATCATTCAAAAGTAGTTTAGGTTAGAGGACGTGTACTTGTCGACATAAACAAGTACATACAGTACCCGGAAGTCGAATTGACCCATTGTACAGCGTCCTTGAAAGGAAGGATAACAGAGGGGATAGGAAAGAGGAGAGGAGGTAGGAAAGGGAGAATGGGAAGCGGAGGAATTACACAGACCAAAAACAAAACAAAAAAATGGGAGAACGCGACTACATCGATGAATCCCCAGCACTTCTCAACCATCTCAAGCCACTAATGAATCTATGGAGAGACTTGATGTCGGCTCTCGACACAGAATTCAAGCCCTCATTCAAAAAAACTCTAACACGGGTTCCGGAACTCAGGGATATTGTTATAAATTGCATTGCTAATGAGCTGGCCAGAGCCCGTACGAAGTTGGCAATCTCTAACATATTACAGAGGATAAGGACACATTAATATGGATATTTTTTACTCGTTTTACGGGGAGCCTCAATCTCGTTGGTAGCAGGAAAGTGCGAGCAATATTGCCAGACACGTATGGCCATTCATAGCACGATAACGATTCTTACGGCCCACTGTCCTTTTGGTAGACGTGCCGAAAAACTCGGCATTTCAACTAAGAACTTCTGCAGAAGCTGTGGATCTGAGGAGGAGGAGAGGCTGTCTTTAACCCCATGAGTCAGTGCCCTGCTCGTAGACCGTGATTTCTAATATAAAGATTGCTGCAAGATTTATTTTGTACTTGAGATGGTTTTCTCTAGGGAATGGTAGATCCCTGCCCAGAATTAATTGGCCTAAGTGGGACCTATTCCTTCGAGAGGGTAAGGCAAGCTAACCTTGTGTAAACTACTGTGGCATCCATAGATTACGACCCATTGCAAAAGCTCTTCCACAGCTCACTTTGATGTGATCCAATCAACTTAGTTCCCTAATCAGAGTTGCACCACGATTTTTAGCTGATGTTACAAAATTTATATTTGATCCATTATTTTGTATTGATGGTAGACACGTGGTCACATTTTCCTGTGATCCAATCAATTGTTAGGATTTATACTTTGCCCATTTGCAGATGCCCATAAATAAATGTGATGCAAATATTGATTTATTAAGCGGACGCATTTAGGTACATCAGTAATGCTACAATTAATGTATAGCTGCATATCATCAGCATGTATTTGCATTGGGCAATGTTTTTAGCGAAATAGTAGGTCATTGGCATATATCGAGTACACTAATGGGTCAAGTGATACACCTCTTGGTATTGGACAGCTAAGATATAAAGAGAGTAGTTTTAGTGCGGTTGAGGTTTGCATTTCAATATGACTGATGCACAGTGTTAAATACAGTGGAACCCCGCTATTCGTCCGCCTCTCTATTCGTACAACTCGTTATTCGTACATTTTTTCAATTAAAATCTAACTCACCATTCGTACATTGTTTCGCTATTCGTACTGCGTGCAACCAAACTTCTAAAAACTGTATACAAAGGCACTGTTTCAAAAATGTATCGAAGTGACCTCTGACACAGAACTCACCCTCAGAGACTTTTCGAAGAACCATTTTAATATTCTCCATTGCTTGAAAATAATAAACAAAGCTTCGGATGAAGTTTCTTTGAGGACACTGAAATCCTCATGGAGAAATCTGTGGCCAGACTGTGTGGCACTGAAAGACTTAGAAGATACTGTCACGGAAGCTGTTGTTGTCGACGAAATTGTGTTCCTGGGAAAATCCATGGGGTTAAATGTAGACAGTGATGATGTGGAGGAGTTAATTGAAGATAACCAAAATGAATTAACAACTGAAGAACTACAAAGAAAACGGAAGGAAGTGATTGAAGATGAGTCTGTAGAGGAAAAGAAAACATTTCAACTAAGGAAATTAAAGAATTGTGTCACCATTGGGAAAATATAGAACACATTGTCCAAAAATGGCATCCAAACATAGCTGTGGTGAATAGGAGCGTTAACTTATTTAACGACAATGTGATGGAGCATTTTAGGAGGATTTAAAAAAAAGACAAAAACAATCAACATTGGATATTTTTTTTAATAGAGAACCAAAGAACCAAAGCAGAAAAAAGAATCAAGGGAAAAACTTTCTGCCGTTTTTAATATAGAAAAGCACGATAAATTGTAATATGTAAGCAGAGTGTAAATAATAAAATACGTATTAAAGAACTACATAATTGTATATGTTTTACTTCTACTGTTCAACTCATTAGTTTAAATAAAGACTTAGGAACGAATTAATTCAATTTACATTACATCTTATGTGAAAAACTGATTCGCCATTCGTACAAATCGCTATTCGAACAGCCTGCTGGAACGAATTGTGTACGAATTGCAGGGGTCCACTGTATATCAGAATGATCCAGCAATACAAGAAATGAAACTCCAGTAGCGTTTATCAATTATAATCCTATTTCCTCGGTTACATCAACCAAAGTAAAAACGCAGCTGTGTTTAAGTGTAAATGCGGATTGTTTTTTAGTCAAAAACGTGTTAGAATAGAGATAACAATTTATTTGAAGATGTATTAAATTTTCACAAACCTTTCATAAGCAAGGCAATATAGCAATGTGTTAATTAAAGATCCTTGTCTACATCGACAAACCTGAGGCTATAGAACAACTGAAAATAAAATATGTCCACGTATACTACGAAAAGTTTGTAAAAATTTCTGCACTCTGTTCGCACCAGCTGTGGTGACCACATCCGAAATCACATATAAACATTATTCACATTAGAGATGAGCGATCCAGTGATTTTTGAAGAACGTTGTTCTCAGTGAACGTGATTTATTAATCACTGTTCTTTAAAACAGTGATTGTGATCACAGTATTCCAATAATACAATAATGACAATAACGTATTTTATTAAGTCGTAAGAAAGAGACAACTAGATACATACTACGAAAAGACTACTAAACAAAATCAGTGTTGCCGTTTTTGGTTATTTCTAACCAAAATTGGTTATTTTTTGTTCAATGTGTAGATGTGTAGATTTCTCCGGGTTTGGTTATTTATTTTTCTTATAAATAGAGCTTTTGTTTTGTTTGTAGAAATGTATTAATTAGTAAGACTAAAATTTTATTTTGTTATTTTTTGTTGTATTAATTATAATTTATATTTGAAAAAAATAAAATAAAAAAACTGCGAATTTAGTTTTGGTTATATTGTTTCTTATTTGGTGATTTTTTTCACAAATGTTGGTTACAATATTTTTTTTGTCTTGGCAACACTGGTGAAGGGAAACGAAAGTTTGACGTTTACTAAAATTTTGTGAAAGAGACAGCAAATATTACGAACAAGTATTTCTGTCCCTGTCTGATTCTTTCTTTTTTGTTTATTTATGTTTGTTAAATTTTAGGGTGGGTTTTTATTTTCTATTTTGTTAGAATCTGATGATATTTTTGTAGAATAATAGAATAGTTTTGAAAGGAAATGATCTGTTGTATTGGGGAAACATAATACGGAACTAATGTATTTGGTGACACATTTCATCGATTGTCACTAACTTAGTATTTAACCAATTGAGAGGTATATTCACAAACTCCTGAAACAAAAAGTTATGAGTATATATTTTCTTATATTTTTCTTTTTACTTATCTTTTACACACGGAACTTATTTCATTGTGAAGAGAAATTGCTAAGAGTTCGATTAATAATTAAAAAATTGCCGAATTTTAATGTTTTCATTCAAGAAATTAATAAATACTAGTAATATACACAAAGTTCTGCAAGAAAAAAATTTTATGAGCAATATGTCTTATTTGATCTTGATATATTTAGTTTCTTACTTACCTTTTGTACAAGAAATTACATTCATTGCGACCAAAGACCACATACATTTCGATTAATAATTAAATATTTAAGAATCTTTTAACTTTTCATTGAAGAAATTAAAAAATATCCCAAATTTTCCCTTTTTTAACACAAAATCAATGTTTGTTTACATTTAATTTTTCAACTTTATCCGCCAGTTTTCAGTCTGTATATCTGTTGCTTCTAACACATTTGCTTTGCAAAACTTATAATTCATTTTTTTTCTCCCTCTAAATATTTTAGTAAACAAAACAAAATGAAATAAATTTGAGTATGTAACAATTTTGAAAGAACGACATTATTAGTACCTGTTATTTGGCAATTTCAATCACTGTAGTTACCAGTGAATTATCAATCACCGTGATTAAATCACAGTTTTGAAAATATCGCTCATCTCTAATTCACATACATAATTGGTCATTAAAACACTTCAGTTAGGATTACAACCTAGCCTCTCACAGTACTTATGTTGTATGTGTTATTACATGAGTGGCTGAACGGGAGTGGTTTAAAGTCGATTCCGAACTTCAGATTTTTTGACAATTTTATTTTACTCTCAAAGTGTTTGCCAGAAACCTGCTGAGAGGAATTCACCGAAGAAATATTTTTCATATTTAGTTTTGTTTGAGATGTATGATCAGGGATTTTACTGTCAGTGACGTTAATTAAATTTATACCCCATGTTAATCCGGCTAAGATTATCAAAATCGACTGTGCTCTGTATGGAAAATAAGTCCGGTTAGTAAAACAATCTTGAAATCTACACCGCAGATGGTAAAAAATTACAATAAAAAACCCTCGGAAATCAGGTAAAATATGGTTTATTATAGGACATATGACTCCAATGGGGGATTACGTGGGGATATATTGTTCTCCTTAATTACAATAGTTTGCGAGAATGTTCTTGATAGGGCTGACAAAAAGTTTTCAAACCAATACGGATATTTTCGCTATCTAATAATTTTCAAATATATTGTATTTTAAAACAGTTCAGCTATAAAGATATGAAATTAAAATATAATTTTCAACAATTACTTGCTTTCTGATATTACAACATACTTTGCGAAATTATGTTTTCATTTTTAATTCAGACAAAATATATAAAAAAATTTAATACAAATAAAATATACAAATAAATTCAGGTCAAATAATGCAAATATTTTATTCATTCAAATAATTTTCTCTTTTTATTTTTCTGGTTTTCTTTCATAATTGCTGCAGACATGCTCCAAATAAAGTATCCAAATGGACGAGCACTGGCTGAAGTCAATATTTTAAATGCGGCAACAACAGGTCAGCATAACAAAGGTCGCAACAGTAGCAGTCATAGCAACAGCGGTAGTAATAATAATGATGGTAAATTTAATGGTGTTAGTGGCACCACCGGTGAGTTTCAGCCCGATTTGTTGCCAGCATATGCTGGAAATAAAATCAACAGCAAACAACAGCAAAATCAAGAAGATCAATTATACAGTCCGGTTATAACACCATGCTCCACTACCACAAATAAGACAATAAATTTGATGGAGGACCAACAACAGCAACAACAACAACAACATGCCACACTGCCATTAAATGCCAATTTTCGCAATAAATACAATACCAGTGCTCAAGAGTATTTACAAATGAGATTCGGCACTACTGCGAGAAAACAAAAGAGCCAAGAGAAATTAAATACTTTAAAACGGGAAGTTCCTTCGATAGCTTCTTTGGCCGCTGGCAGCAGTTCATTGACGATAACACGTTCTTCCCCCGTCACCGATATAATGCAAGCGGCCAATCGTCAAACAAAATCCCTTTTCTTGCCCCAGCGCACTGTTTGTAGTGCTACGACTACAGTCACACCCACCGATACCACCAGCACCTATGAATATCGTCAACCCCCTCCGCCACCCTATAATGCTGCTCACCGCACGACTGGCAATTTGCTGATGACGCGACGTACCAGTCTAAATCAGCACGATATCAACGAGGACAACAACAAGAATAGCAGTACCAAAGATCAAGGCTATCGGGAATTGGGCGGGAACAGCGGCGTTGGCATGCCACTATACGAAACGGCTAGGCAAACAATTGTTACGGCCTCACCTTCAATGAATTTTCCTACGACCATAACGGGCTACAATACAAATACTGCTTCGCCAAGACGACAACTGCTGTGATAAGTTTAAATAAAAGCGAAAGCGTTATAAAGAGAAATGAAATCTGATGGAAATAAAATAAAATTTAAACAAATTAAAGAAAAAAGGAAATAAAGACTATAATTAGGTATGAATAGAATACTTACGGTAGTTATTTTTCATCCAAAGGCCATAGGCAGTATATTTATCTACATATAGAAGGAGTCACAAAAGCTCCATTTACTCCAGTAAGTTTACCAACTGTGTTGCAATAAAATGGAAATATTAGCTGGTACTGCTAAGTACTGCTAAGCAACAGCTTCCATTAACTCTGGGGAGTACAGCAAGTTGCAACAACACATATAAAATTTATTACAATGGCAATGGCGTAGTGATAGTGGTGGTGGTGGCGGTGGTAGTGGTGTTGATGACTGATGCCTTGACTGACTTACCAACTGATTGTTGGTTGTGTTTCCTTTAAACATGTTTCAGTTGATTTTTTTCACATTTTTTTTTTGTTCGTTTTACTGCCATTTATTTTTATTTGCTGCCCTGTATTGTGTGTATTCGTGTATGTATGGGCTATGTTATGCCATAATTGGATATTTACCATGTCACCACTGTTATCATGCCACCGTTGCCATCACATACACCAGTACATACAATGTGCTCCATCCATTACATTGTTGCGGTAAATGTCTGGCGATGTTATATGATAAACAAAATGCTAGGCAGCTGGAAACTAATTGGTGAACTTTGGTTGGTATATTCTATGTAGAGAAACCAAAACAAAAAAAAAAAAAAAACAAAAAAAATGATAAAAAGAAATTAAAAAAATAGAATATTAAGAAACTGAAATGAAAATATATTTAATGCCGATGATGATAATGATGATGATGATGATGGACATAATTATAATAATGAATATGAAATATTATAAGACAAAGTGTTGCATTATAAGCGATTCTTATTTAGTTAATAATAAAAAAACAAAAAAAAAAAAACAGAATAAATATATTAACAACAACAAAAATATATATCTATAAAAACAAGCAATTTTATTTAAAGACGGAAAAAGAGAATGCAAAAATGGTAAGAAAAATTCAAAGTATTTTGCTACGAATTCAGGTAAGAATTCTCTGTTAAATCTTTTTTTTTTTTTAACAATTACGCTACTCTATTAACATTATTCATGTGCAATACCACTGTGCTTAACATCGCTTTTTTGTTCAAAATTTCGTTGTGACTCACGAGTGACTGTCAGTATCGCTCTTCGCTCTATTCATACTTACGTATCGGGTGGGCCATCTATCTCTTTAAATTTGAACGATCAGTTATTTCCAATCTAGCAATACTTATGTCATTCTATTCAGTCATCTCAAACCCACAAGTGACCTTACTTATCTTTTTTATCAGGTTTTAAAGTGCTTTCACATAAAATATGCAACCTAAAAATATGTATGTATTTTATTTAAAAAAATCGCCTTCGAATCACTAGATCACTTTTAACTTCACTTTATTTTGAATTTATATTAAATATTGGAATTTATTATTTTATCAAATTTTTATTTTTTTTATTATAATTTTTATTTTATGTCGAATTTTTTTTTAGGTAGGTCGAACAACTCGAATTGAAAAGAAATACATGATAATTCTATAAGCTCCATCTTAATACACTTTGAAAAATGCGAATCGGTAGATGCGTCAACATGAGTCAATATATGTACGTCAACATGCGTTTACATGTGTTAAATGGTACAGACTATGACATTTTAATCTATGGCAACTAAACACATCATTTCGGACGTTATTATTTAAAATTGAAGTGTAACAGCGAATACAAATTGAATTAGCAAGTCTTCCGCTACAGATTACTAAATTTTTATGGCCTGAATTAGATTATCTGAGGCCGTGATCATCGCACGTGGAGGTGCTATGGAGGAAACTTAGACATTTCAGCCAGAGAAGCTGTGGCGGACATTCGAACATTTGCCGCACATAATCGCGATCAATAGGTCTTTCAAACGAATAAAAAATTTCAATGATACATTGATTTAAATTTTAGGATATAGAAATAAAAACAAATAAACCATATTGAGTTTAAAACAGTTAAGAAATTCTGACATTTTTATAGACTCTTCAACTCAAATATAAACTACAGGGTGGGCCAAAAGTCACGAAGGGGTTTAATCGTTTAATCGTTCTTGGGAATCTCGTGGCTTTAGTTCTTGCACTAACTGCAGCTTGTATGGGAAAAGATGTAAATTTCCCTTTAATATTCTGCGTAAAGACCGCCGAGACATTTGCAGCTCAGCAGAGCGCCTTCGAGTTGATGTTTCAGGATTCTCCTCAACACTCTCCAGAACGCGTTGAATATTTGCTTCATTAATTACAGAATGTGGTCTTCCGCTTCGTGGAAGATCCCTTAGTGAGCCTTGTTCCTGAAAACGTGTCACTAATTGATTCGGAAGTTGAATTCCGCACATTAAAATGACGACGATAGGCTCGTTGAGTTTGAATTATTGATCGATGATGTTCAAAGTAAAGTTCTATGATTTTGGTTCGCTGGATAACGTTGTAACCTTCCAAAATTAATCTCCCAGATTTATTTTACAAGTCCTAAAAAGAAAAATAAAAAAAAATTAAACTAGAAAAGTTATTAATTTTTCAAATCCCTTCGCGACTTTTGCCCCACCCTGTATATCCAAAGAGATAATTGCAAGATTATTGGTCAACCATTAATTCACCAACAAACGTAATAAGATGTCATTTATGGCCGCATTAAACATTAAGCGATATGTTGAGTCTTTTGTTTGCAGTTTAAAGTCGACTTCGAATGACAGATTTTTGAGAAACTTTACATGACAATTTTATTTTACTGTCAGAGTTTTTGACAGAAATCTGCTGCGAGGAAGTCGGCGAAGATATATTATTTCGTGTTTCTTTTTGAAGGAGGTGTCTGACCTATGATTTGAACTATAGCCTCACGTCTAATAAGTCAGCACACTACCTACTAGACTACGATGCTTAAATCCATTAAATATTGTTTGCAATTCGGCTTTTTTAAACTTTTTTTTATGGTTTCCACGTTTTTCATTTCACACATCAAAATCGTTACTTCTGAACCGTTGAAAACATCACCTGCATCGTTATCTTATAGAACAATGTAATGTTCTTCTTTTACTACTTTGCCTGGTTTAGGTCTCAGGCGAGTCAAAGACCTTTGACTTTGCCTTAAAGTCTGATGCGGATCCATTTTCTTCAGCAATTTCTTCGCAATATTTCTAAAGTGACACGGGGGCCCAGCAAACTACGACTTTGTCACCATACCGGGTTGTAGAATATGAATACGAAGCCAGCGCTGTCAATGGGACAAATAGAATTCTATCAGCTTGAATGACACGTGGCTATTTGCTATCAGGTGCAAGATTTGAAACAAGAATTCCCCGCTTATAGGGCAATACTATATTAGCTTTTGTTCATTTCGTTTTGAACTACACTGTTATGTATAGATGTCTTTTTATTTGTTTTATAAGAGATAATATTTTAGAAATTTTTCAACACTTTTATAGGTAAGTAAAGATTACCTTTGACAAATATAAACTCATAAATGAAATTTAAAATATTTGTGTGAACACTTTTTAAATGCATTTAATTTTAACCAAAATAATAACAGATTTTCATAATTAAATTGCGGTTAAATGTAAAAAAAAAAAAAAACAATAATAATAATAATAATTGCTTAATTAATTTACATTCATATGTATTATACATACATATGTATATGGAAATATATTATGTATATAGACATAAAGCGATTTACATAATGTAACAATAATGGAATATAAAATTAAATTAAATCGTTTTGGGTTAATAAAACAATCACAATAAATTAATAAATTAAACACAATTGCAGGCATTAAAAGGTATTAAAATGTGAAATTAAAGCCGGCAGGAACTGTCAGCGTCAGTGGATTTCACTTCCCATTACATTGTTATTTAGATTTCAGCGTTAAAATTTCTTCTCTCTAGATAAAGTTTATGAATGACAACATCTGTAACTATTGTTCGGCACTTCTATAAAGAGCCATCATTTGCATGTGATATGACAATTTTTTTATATGGGAAATCATAACGTTTGAAATTTATTTCTATACTCTACATAAAAAAATAAAAGAATATTACATTCGAATTTCCTCTCTATTTACAGTCTTGCACTAAATTATGTACTGAGTATCCCTATTCCATAACCATTTTACATCATTATCAGCTTCGCAGCTTCCATTTATTATAGGGCAAGTCATTGGAAGTCATGCCCCTCATTTCTACTTGTTAGCAAGATTACAGTCAGACCGCTGCATTACGCTACCTGCAACTAGTTCTGATCTACGTTTTGCCTCTAAACCACTTTCTATTTTCTCCACTTGATCTCCGTTTTGCTCAATGCGCTCTGAACTGCTTCGATATCCTTTTTATAGTAAGAACTCTCGAGCTTTTTTAAACATCCATCAAACGCATACTTTACACCAGGGGTGCCCAAAAGTTCCTTATGGAAGTGCAAACACCAATACATTTAAAGAAAAACAAATTTTTATTTAATATTTTTTGTTGTGAAAACTAATACATACAAAGAAAAAACAAAACACACTTTTTTAAATGATGTACGAAAAACAAAAACAAAATCTACATTGATGCTCGCTGTTGTCAATGTTTACCAGCAAAGTATACGAAAGTGTTGTTGCTTTGTATACTCTTCATTGTATACGAAAGAAACGAAACGACGAAAAAAGACGAAAAAAGCAAAGTTGTTTGTGTATTTTGGCTTACTAATACTGAGTGTGCTCTATGCGTATATAAAATACACAGCCTATAGCTAAGCGCTTTTACAAAAACAAATGTGCATGAAGTGTATAGGGCTTGGGCACTACTGCTTTACACCTTTTTTTCCATTTATTATTACTCTTCGTGCTTCAACAAAACGTTTTTTATCGAACTTTATTTAAAGCTAACGTTTAAATTATTGGCCACGTATGGTTGATTAGTTTTAGGTCATCCAGAAAGTAACGCTTCTTCGTTTCGTATGGTGGCTGGCCAGAATATGTGACACTTATTAACAAATGCATGGATATTCTGTATTATGTTGGTATTTGTTAGCCAGCCATGTTTCCAAATTATTCCTAATTTATGGGAGGCTCCTTCTTTGCGGATTAATGTCCAATTTCACTTAATCGTTAGGACGAATTTTATACCAGAAAATGATGATTAAAAGGATCAATTTTGAAGAAAAGTGCTGGAGAGACGTATGGAAGGCTTGGTGAGGGATATGTTGATCATGCTCTTTCAGAAGCAATATTTATCAGACGGATTCGATGGTTCCGAGATAACGATTTCGGTGTGAAAAATGAAGAATGTGGAAGACCACCAAAAAATTTTGCAGTGAAAATTACACTTTGAGTCTGAAAAAAGTGTTAGAAATGTTAAAAGTTGCACAACAAATAATTTCTGATCGCTTAAAAGCTATGGGAAATACCCAAAAGTTTAGGAAATGGTTGCCACATTAATTGAATGACAGGCCGACGGAAAACTGAAAAAGAACTTGTGAAATTTTGCTTCAAAGACGAAATAGAAAATCAATGTTGCATCGAATTGTTACTGGCGATAAAAAATTGTGTTATTTTCCGAATCCTAAACGGAAAAAAATCAGGGATTAACCCGAGACAACCATTAACTTCTACTGCAAGACCAGATCAATTCCGCAGGAAGAAAATGCTTTATGCCTGGTTGAAGTAGAAGAGGGTCGTGTACCACGGAATCTGGTAAAACCGTGAATACAGATCGATACCGACGCCAAAAAATGATGAGTTTGAAACATGCTTTGATCGGAATGCGACTGGAATAGGCCACAACACGATGGCATTATAATTTTTCAACACGACAATGCAATTGTACACAAAACATTATCGGTTCAGGTTACAATCAAAGCATTAGGCTGTATTCACCAGACTTGGCTTATTTCGACTATTATTTGTTTCCATGTGTAGACAGCAATTGGTCAATAAAATTGTCAGAAAATATAATTTACTTGCCCTTAAAAATGTGTGTTTTATTTTCACAATAAAATCTCATTTCATACCCGTACACCTGGGATATTAATTCTTTAAGTCTTTCTAAGAAGCATAGGCCATCCACAAATCTTCTACATTTTAATCTGATTTTGATTTCTTTTCTCTTACTTTCATTTTTTTTCTTTTAATCTGATTTATGTAATCCACTTCCTGGGATGACGAGACTACCAGCTCTCATCAGCTACAAAATATAGCCCTTGTTGAAAAGTATTGTTTGCTTTTGTTTTTAGTCTTTTGGTGAGACCTTAGCTGCTCTAATATTTCTCTTTCCTGTTGTTTATTTAACACTTTCTGAGAAGTTCATTGTCATTTAAAGAAGTTTTTACAAATTAATGTAGATTTAAAGCGGTTTTTAAAATTCAAAAAAAAAAAAGACGCAAACAAAACGTTTTTAAATTTTTAGAGGATGGGCCAATTATAAGTTTAAATATAAAACTGCAATAAACGAAAAACGGTCTCATTCATATGGCGGCTGGTCTCACAGTACCTCATTCGATGTTACCCAATTTCTGGTTTGTCATCATAACACTTTTTTTAATGGCGCCCCACAGAAAATAGTGCAACGGTATTAAATCGTACATTTCGGATAATTAAACGGCCATCAAACGTGTGACGCAATAAATCGATACATGGATTCGTATGTAAGCTGTAGAAAGTTAATAAACTAGTTTACTTAGAGGTTATGGTTACTCAATTGGTTATGGGTAAAAGGGGGCGACATTCAAAACCTTTTCGACTGTACTGAATTTGGGAACAACTGCAATTAAAATTTATTTATATTGGGTGCCAATATAATCGGTCTCAGAGACTATAAACTTCATTCCGTAATAATTTCCATTAGGAAACAATCTTTTCTGTAGGTCTAGCGAAAGTAATGTTCAATTATTTGTTATATTTTTTTTTATTCTACGTTAGAAAGAGGAAAAAAATTAATAAAAGAAAATCCTGAATTTTTTTATTCACACAGAATTAAAATAAAAAGTTGGAATTGCAACAATCGTAATGTGAAAAGTGAGACGAATATAAACTAGACAGGAAGAAAAAACTGAATATTTTATAGGACAGATATTCAACATTTAAATTTTCCCAGTTAAAGTTTAAAATGCAGAACAGAAAAAATAAAATAAAAAATTAAAGAAATCCTAGATGCCATATTCAACAAAGGACAAGGATGAATGGCATAAATGCTGACTAAATTCTTGATATTTGCTAGAGTTCACCCCACAATTTGAATCAGCAGAGTCTCCAAGCACAAGAACAAAAAACAGCATCATTGTCATATTTTTCATCGTCAGTGCTTTTTCTTTTTTTTCTTTTAGAATCATTATTATAATCATGATGATTATAAACACCAGGATTATTATTTTCCAACTCACGATGGCAAAGACAGGTATTTAAAGGAATTAAATGTGTAAAATAGTTTAAAATTTAAATTTTCTGTTGTATATTTTACAATATGAGTACATACATCCAAGTAATCATAAATGTGTAATGTTTTCTTATGTTGGGTTCTAGAGTACGTGGGATCGGTAGACAAAGCATTACTATCAGACTATAGCTTGAGAACTTTAATTCCATGCCACAATGAACGGAATTGTTAGGCTAGAATATGAATCGATAGTAGCAATGGCACATTAACATATTTGGTTCTTAATTTTGTCCAATGACACCAGTCTGAACATGTGCACATCGTTAATCGAGAGGGTTCGCAATATAATCTTTCGAAGCTTATCGAAATCATAATGCAAACTAAGCTGGTAGCAATCACATAAAATTTTCCCTTATTTTCTAATGGTTCCCTCTTGTTTCGTAAGAGCAATATGCAATCGCAAGTACTAAAGACAATATTGTATAAAAGGGAACTAAAATATGTATATCAAATGTAGGAATGTGTCTTCTACCATACATACATATATACATAATTGGTTATTACAACCCTTCAGTCAGGATTACAACTAGCTTCTCGCACCATCCATGTGGCGTGCGTTCTTCCAAGCGAAAGATATTTGAGAAAATTTTCATGGCAATTTTATGTACTCAAAGAAGTCGCCGAAGAAATATTTTTTCATATTCCGTTTTGTTGGTGGTGTTTGGCCTGGGGTTGGATCCCTGGCCTCACGCCTAATGAGTCAACTCATGTGGACTCGAATTTATCCATCACATTGCAGTCCTCTTGGTAGGACAATTTTAATATTCACATATGTTGTTGAATTTCATATCACAAGGGGATTTAGCAAAACAAATTGAATAAATGACATCTAATGTGAGAGATGTGACTTCAGTCAGATGGCCTTTATCAGTTGTCAACGTTCAAAAGCCAATGCTGGAAGACCCTACAGTTTGTCTCTATCACAAGTTTTAGTGGGTTAGTGGTTCAAATTTTTAAACATCTAAGATCTGGCTTCTCGATTTATTCGTCATATTATCGGAAAGAAACCACATTTAGTTCACTCTAGAACACATTGCTGCTCAGCATGACACCACCTACAATATTCGATGTGTAAAAAATTTTAATCTCCATTGAACGTATCTTCTTTCAAATCAAACTTTGAATTTTCATTAAATTTTTGTGTATTATTTCCGCAAAAATTTTAAGAACATGACTCATACACTCAGAAGATAACAAGACTATTTACAATGAATACTATCTTAACCATGTTAACAGCTAGATATTGAGCGCAGTTTTACTGATATTCGCACGCTACCTGCCGAATTTTTCGTGAGAATTCACTTAATAATTACGCAAGTAACGTCCCACTTAAGAGGAATTACCTAAAGTCTCTCCAAAGCAACCAGGGGACCTTTACGACTCTAACGTAGTATTGCTCGAAGGTGTAGACTCTTTCTGTTATTTACACATACATATGTCGTGAAGGCTTTTAAACACTCAATACGAAGCCGAAAATATTCAATGCAAACGTAATATCCCCTTTGTGCATGTTAGAGTTGAAGCATATCTTCTCACGAATTGTTCAGGGAGCTTCCTCCAATGTTCGTATGAAAGATAATTCAAAAGTACTACCTTGGGCTGAAACTAATCAAATACCAATCTTGTATGTAATTCGACAATGAAAATGGGGTTGAACTGGCCACACTTTTCATAAACGTCAGAATGATAAACCGGCAATATTTATGGAGCCTAAAACACTTCCTCCGCAGTTTGAATCTAGATTTCATAGTGTTTTTTTTTTTTAGTTGAGCACTTACGCCAATACAACATACCAGCTTTTTCGAATGAATCAGATGTATCCACAACACTCGCGAATATCTCAGCAACCGTGGCCGCACGCCTAATAAACCAACACACTACCTACTTACTAGTCTACGGCGACTACAATTCCTTGCTGTGCTATTAAAATGTACCGTTCAGGTATGCTAACAGAAGGATATGGCGTAAATAATTTCACTATCTCTCACTGCTTTTGATTTTAAAATTTTCATTTAATAACAAATGGCCACTATTCTATGTACCTATTCATCAAAAAAATATCCCGTTCCACTTTTCAATAGTAATTTATTATTTTACATACTTGTGTGCAAGAATTACACAAAAGACCAGAAACTGACAACAAAATTCTGCTGCAAGGCAATTGGCATACGACAAAAGGAAAAACTTTTCGTTAGTGAAGGGAGAAAAATAAACTCAAAAAAGAAAAAAAGAGAAGGATAAGGAAAGCAAGTAAAAACCTCACTAACATACCATACCATGTATGAATGTGTGTGTGTGTTTGTATAGAAACAAATGAACGAATGAAAAACTGTTAGAAGTGAATGACTAACTTAGTGAATGAATGAAGATAAGAAAGTGTGTGTGTTTATTTTCTCAGTTTAATGTCGTTTTTTTGGTCTCTATGACAACATATACTACGTGTCCTTGACATTCTGTCAGTTTAGTTGATCATCAATACAATAACTATTTTAAAGTAAACCTCGTTTGGTTGGTTGTTATTGTGTAGTACTGATTTATTATCACACTTGCCTTAAACCTGGATTATACAAGAAAGAAAAAAGGAAAAAAAATCTGTGTTATTTGTCGAAAACGTGAAATCGAAAACGAATTTGAGTGCCAGTATTATTCGATGCCATTATGTGTGATATATTTATAACATCGTTCAAAAGTGCGGCGGTACTTCTATAAGTGGAGTGCAACCGAAAGGTCAAAATTTTTATGACTGACGCATAAATCACGCTGAGTTTACACGATGGTATAGGTTGTGTTCTCTTTGCGGGCCGCTGGAGTTTATTCGCACACAGCGGCGACTTAAGAAAATCTAAAAAGATAATGTTTAATTGGGTTAAATCGCACTATGTCTCAATTCACTTCCATGTGAGGCAAGCATACCCTCTAATCGCTCGTGCAGAATATCCATTGTGGCATGAACTCTCTGGCACGTAGTGCCATCCTGTCGAAACCACATGTCCACATGTCGTTAGTGTCCAATTCATCAAATTCAGTTCAAAAGAAGTTGATAATAACTGATCTATAGTGCTCGCCGTTGGCAGAGCGATTGCTAGGCCAACACCGTTTTCAGAGAACCGATGCCGCCACAACCCAAAATCCACAACAAAGAGTGATGTGCGACGTATACATTAAACGATCTTGGATTTTGTGTGGATTAGCATCGTCCAACTCTTGTTGGTGATGTGTTGGCTTATTAGACGTGAGGCCACAGACATAAGACGTAAAATTGAAAAATATTCCTTCGCAACAGATTTCTGGCAAAAACTGTGAGAATAAATAAAATTGCTATGAAGAGTTTATTAAAAATGTATCTCTCGGAGTCGACTTTGAACTGTAGATACCGTCACTGAAGTATAAAATTAACACACACAACATAAGTGGTGTGAGAAACTGGGTCGTAATGCTGATTGAAGGGTTGTAATGACCAATTATGTACTCATCGAGCCTGAGAACTACATTATGTTGGTTTTTATATTATTGAAGCTATGATTAAAAGCATTTCGATTGAATTCAACAAATTTATCTTGATTTCGGAATAAATTTTTATTTCCATTATATGAACATTTTTTCAAATATTAACGTCTAGTCTGAATATTTAGTGACGTAATATTTTTCACCGAATGGAAAATCTAAGTACACCTTCAAACATCTATGTACATATTAATGGTTGACTTTTTATTTTTATCAACCACATTGGAAAACAAGGGTGGATCAGATATAAGTGAATGACAATTCATAGAAAAGAAATGTTTATCTAAGCAAATATCTTAAATAACAAATCAAAGATTCTCGTTACTAAGAAACCAACTGTATTAAACGACTTTATTGTATATTTTTTTGTTTAAATTCTTTCAAAGCCTATACTCACACCATCACAGTTACATATATACTACGATAAATCAGTATGTCTGCGGCTTTTAGATTTTTTCCCATCTTTTCAGTGGGATGATAACACATATTCTAGCAACAGACAATTACTCTCAAAATTTTTCAATTGATATTGAATGAGGTTACTGAGGTAAGAGCTCAAAATCAAACTCGCATCTAATAAGCTAACATAGACCACGACGATAATAGAAATCCATATATCAGGTAATTGCCTCATAAACACTGGGAAATAAACTTGAAGAATAGTGCAAACGAAGGAAAATTATTCATAAAAAGAAGTGGATAATTTGTCATCTTCGGATTAAATACTTCGGGTCCTTCATTAATTTCTCTGTATCAACAGTTAAAATTCGAAAGTCACTATTGGATGATGGTGATGTTAGTATTATAGTTTAGAGGTCATTTCCATACAATGGCGTTAGGTGACAATATCGTATACAAGGCATTTAGAAAGTAACGGATTATGTAAAATCAATCGAAATTTAATGCTAAACAATGTGGAGTAAAAATATGACACCATCATCAGAATAGCTGTGTAAGTAGCAAGTACAGCCAGAATCGTTTCATTATTAGTGTATTAGATACAGAAGTGGATCCAATATGCTTTCCTGAATAATACCGGCATGCGGCAAGTTCATAATAGTGTTACGCTAAAAGCTTAATTCGATGGGTAACCCGATGGCTTAGTTGATAATGCGCTAAACTACAAGTTCCAAGGCCGTGGGTTCGATTCACATCAGAGACTCTGGGTATTTGTCATTATATGTCTAACTTTAGTAGTAAAGTCGCCGTAGTCTAGTAGGTAGTGTATTGGCTTATTAGACTGAAGGCCCGAGTTCAAACCCCAGGTCAGTCATCAAAACGAAAATATGAAAACACTTCTTCGGCGACTTCCCCTCAGCAGATTTCTGACAAAAACTCTGAGAGTAAATAAAATTGCCATGAAAAGCTTCTCAAAAATCTGTCGTTCGGTGTCGACTTTAAACTGTAGGTCCCGCCACTCATGTATAAAATTAACGCACACAACATAAGTGGCAGTTGGTCTAAGTTACTCAGCTCGTATATAATTAGAATATAATTTGTAATTGTATTGTTATTAATAAAATAAATAAAAAATAATAAATAAGTGGTGTGAGATGTAGGTTGTAATCCTGACTGAAGCGTTGTAATAACCAATTATGTATGTTATGTATGCATGTCTGACTTCATACATCATTACTCGCAATATAAAAAAGAAACTGAGTATTATTTTATTAAAAAGCAAGTCTAGAAAAAAGAAAGACTGACAAAGGTATATACATTGGTCATTAAAACAAAAAACAATGTCGAACATTACTGCCTCTTTCCAAGTAGAACTCAAACATGTTTTAATTGGAGCTACATCTTAAATACAATTTAGATTACGATTCTAATAATATAAATCAGGCTCATCGGAAATTCTTAATACATATTGCTAAAAATTAAAGAAATGAAATTAAACAACTGAATTGTTTTATAAATATTTCAATTAATTATCAGTACCTCCTACCCACACTATATAGAAACCATGTAGTTTCTTATACCTCGTAGCATTCCCTTTAATGTAGAATAAACCACGGGTGCACTTAATTAAGGAATATCAACACTGCTTCTATGAGTGACAATAATCAATAAATATATTTTCTTAATAAGCTTCATAGTGGGGGTGTACAGCGTTTCTATAGATATGTATATACATATGTATGTAAGCTCTTCAGAGTTAGCACAGTGGGGTGGTAACTTAATTTAAAAATTTTTTTAGTCTTAATATAGTTTTCGTTTAGGTGTTTTAGTTTTCAGTTAATTTTTAATTGCTTAAAATGAAGTTTATTAGTTTTCGTGTTAATGCATCCATAAACAACACCATATTATTATTGCTTTTGTTATTATTCTTTTTGCTTTACACTATGCAATAAGTTGTACAATATTAAAATATATGTATGGCGCAAGTTTTCAGTTCATGCACAGCAAATGCCTAGGTAGCCCAATATATTCGAGCAATTACATGAATTTTCACAAACCATAAGAAAGCCAAGGAAAAGAAAAATTTTTGTACTGCAAAAGTGTAGTTACCGCCAGAAGAACTCAAAGTAAATTACAGATTCCAAGCCCCAGTATATTAAAATGTTATATCCAATATTTAGTAGGATATCTCTTAAGGATAAACACTCGATTTAACTTATTTGGTATTGAATGTACCAATTTTTTCTTGAGTTTACTGTTAGTATTTGCCATCATATACTCATGAGCAAATTTTTCAGTTAACTTTTGTTTAAGTAAGAAATGATCTTAATTTGATGATGAATGATTGGGATCCCCACAACCTTTTAGTCAGGATGATTACGACCTAGATTTTCACATAACTCTTTTTGTTGTGTTAATTTTATACATGAGTGGTAGGACTTACAGTTTAAAGTCGACTCCGAACGACAGATTTTTGGGAAGCTTTTCATGGCAATTTCATTCCCAGAAATCTGCTGAAAGGCAGCCGCCAAAGAAATATTTGTTCATACTTTGTTTTGTTGGAGATGTCCGCGTTTGGGTATGAATCACGGCCCCACGTCTTACTAAAGTAAAAAAAATCAACTACTATTTCACAAAAATCCTCTCCTTCTCCTGTACCTCACTTTCAACTATTCCAACACAATATGATCAACTATGTACTAACTATTGGTCTCAGGTAAAAAACCAGAAAACAAAGCGAGAAGCAAACTATGAGAATAGGGATAGATAAAGATAACAGGTAGAAAGCGAACTAATGACAACAACAAATCAATAAAAATTTGTAAAAGATGCCAAAAACAAATGAAGTGCAAATTGAACAGAAGATAATGTTGATAGTGATCATAAGGAATGCTGTAAAAGAATCGTGTAATGAAACCAATTTAAGTGTGTTGTTAATTTAAATAAAAAAACCTACTGATTTTAATAAAAAAAGAAACTATAGCGAGAAATTTCTTTCATTGAAAAATTGCAAATTTCGATTTTACATGGAAGTGCTCAATTTTAATGTAAAAACTTTACAGTATTTGTGTACATATTATTGCATGTCATTTTGATATGCATTGTTCTGTTTCATAAAAAAGTCACAATGTTTTTCTCTTCATTTGTTTTATTGAATTATTTTTTTAAATTTTTTTTGCAATTTTTATTTTGCCTTCTGCAAATTTATTCGCATAATTCGCATACATACACTGCAATACGGAGTAGAAATAAAAAATCTTCGTGTATTTTATAGTGTCATTTACAGGGTAGGTATAGATTGGGTGTTTTTTTAGCTGCATGCGAACTATAGATATCGATAACTAAAGCTTAAAGGCGGAGAATATCAAATGCTGTTGATATTTCTGTTCAGTAACGGTTAGAAAAGAAATATATATTAAAAACAGTTCGTTTTTTTTATCAAAGAACCACTTAACTTTATCTAGTTAAATGGCTACGTTGGAAATAAATTGCCGTAGTTGATGCTAAGTCAATCCTCAAGTCCGTACATTCATTAAAATTAGTTGCTTGGTGCGATTTTCATGATGGCTTTTTATTGGCTCTTATTTCTCTTGAAATAAGAACTAAGTGCAGCTTAGTCGAAATCCAGTGGTTAAAACCCCAGCTCAGACATATCGAATACAACGAAACATAAAAAAAAATATTGCTTTCACCGACTTCCTCTCAGCAGTCTTCTTGCCAAAACTCTGTAAGCCCAAAAAAGTTTCTCAAATCTCTCCCTTGGTGTCGACGTTAAATTGTATGTTTCGCCACTCATGGATAAAATTAACACACACACAACATGGGTGGTGTGAGAAAATAGGTTGTAATCTTGGCTGAAGGGTTGTTAATAACCAATTAAATAAGGAAGTAAATAATAAGAAAGAAGTTGCCGTTGTTATTTTGCCATATTGACTTAGTTTTGCTTTTCCACAAATCAATCAACACAACTTCAGCCACATTTGAGTCCAACAAGACAAAGCTTCTTTATGACGCAGAAGCATGGCCAGTATTAAGCACCCATGCAGCAGCCTTGAGGGTATTCGCAATTTGACGATGATTTGCGCATACGATCCAACAATGAGCTGTATGAGCTCCAAAACGATGAGGAAATTGTTCAGTGGTTTAACATTAACGGCTGCGCTGGCTCGACAATGTTGTTCGAATGGAAGAGGATGTTTCAGCGAGACGGGTATTTTAAGCTGGGATTTTCGGAAGTCGGGGAAGAGTACGAACTTGTATGCGTTGGTAGGAACAAATCGAGAAGACCTGTCGTCGATTGGTATAACCAACTGGCGAAAGGTACAGAGGCGCATGGAGGGATGTGTTTAGGCAGGCCGAAATGCGTTTATCGGGTTGTTAATAGCCAATTAAGTAAGTTAATAAGTACATCCTGGGATAACCGAATATTCCTTGACAATCTTACCAGGCCGAAATCCATTAATCGGGCTAATTAATAATAACAGCAACAAAACGCGGTAATTTGCTGAACAGTGTTCTTAACAATCGATTTTTTGCAAAATCAATTAGAGAATAACAGTCTCTCCTGAAGTGGTCCTGTTAACTGGCCTCCTCGTTCGTGCAATTTAATGCCTATGGATTACTTTTAATTTTTTACGCATTTATGTTAAGGTATATTTAAATAATAAGTAACATGGAATTATCTACCATTCAATAATAATGAAATAATTCATTCCAATAATATTTCTGTTTTTCATTAGCATTCTATTAAAAAAGAAACACCCTTTAGCACCAATGCAAGTTTTTCTTTCATCGTAATTTTATTTCTTTTTTTATTCAATATTTCCTAGATTTTTAATGTTTTACAACATAATAGCAATTGATTTTTCTCTTCTTATTTATTTGTTGTCATGAACGTATAAAGTTAGTGTCAACGTTGTTTCATCCTTTTTTTCACTTTATCCAAAAAAAAATATATTATGACGGCTATAAATGAAATAATTTTTATTTCCCACAAATTAAATTTGAAAAAAAAAATCGAAAATAAAAAAATACGTGAATTTTTATTCAAAGAGTTTTTTACATATATTCTTTATCGAGTATTAAAATATTAAAGTAAAGTGTAAAAAAAAAACATTTTTTTCGAAATTCTGATGATTTATGACGGATTATATCATTAAATTATTTATTAAGTACTTAACAAGGATATGCAAGGCCAATTGGATATTTTTTAAGTATAAAAATCGCTTTAAAATATTATCGAAACGTTAATTTAAACTTCATTTAACTTTTACAATACCTACAAAACCTCTTTTTACAAAATTGAATTCCAAAAGATTAATTAAAAATAAAAAATTAATGTTTGTACTTTAATACAGCCAGCTCTTTTCTTTCAGCCTAAACCCTTGATTATGTAGAGCATTATACAGTTGAAGTAGTCCCAGTCTAGTGTGTTGACCAGTAGTATGTAGTGTTGACTTGTAGTTCAAATCCCAGCTCAGATATCTCTAACAAAACGAAATATGAAAAATAATATTTTTTCAGAGACTTCCTCTCAACAATCTTCTTGATTAAGCTCTGTTCGTAAATAAAAGTTCTTGAAATCCGTCGTTCATAGCCTAGTGAATATAAACTGTAAGTGCTCCAATCCATGGATAAAATTAGCAAACAAAACATGGCTGGTGTGAAAAGCTAGTTTGTATTTCTGAATAAAGTGTTGATATACACTGATTGTGGCTGTCCTTATAGTCATTATTTCAGTATTCGAGTAGAAATGTAGTTCAATTAACAATTTAAGGCTTCAATTGAACTTTGACCCGTAATCTGTGTAAAGGAGGAGTAAACGATTATAATTATAGGATCTATGTAATATTTTCGTTATGAAGTCAGTATTCAGACTAATTACATATATACGTACATACATTATTCAACATTTCATCCCTGCAGTCAGGATTACTACCTAGAGTTTAAAGACGACTCCGAACGACAGATTCTTGAGAAATTTTTTCATGGCAATTTTATTTACTACCACAGTTTTGGCAAGAAATCTGCTGAAAGGCAGTTGCGAAGAAATATTTGTTCATAATATCGTTTTGTTCGAGATGTCTGATCTGGTGTATGAACCATGACCTCACGTCTGTTAGGCCAATACACTACCTACTAGACTGCGACGACTACACTTCAGAAGAGTAAACAATGCGTAATATAATACAGTTCTAAGAGCATCTGCCTCACATTCGCCATCATCATCGTATTTTGCTCAAGTCGGTTTGATGTGCTTTTCCTCAAAGCCAAATACAATATCTTGCTCCCGTACGTAGAACAAAATTAGATCTATTACAAAATTGTGCAACTGGTATACGTTTTTATGGCTAATAATCTAGTTTTGGATTTTAGATATTTTTTTTGCTTTCTAGCAGTTAGTTCAATCCCTAGTGCGTCAGGATTGTGCACTCACATTCCGCTTTAATTTCCTGCCCAACTTAATCTCAATATAAATACTTGACGTTATTTGATAGAGTGATTGTCTCTCTATTGTATCTCTTTGTGAATAGAGCTGACTCAACCGCGGTTAGATTAACTTTCGGTCCAAATTCATTGCAGTGTTTAGCAGAACTAATATCAAATGCGCTTAAACGTTATAGAAAGCCAGTGAGAGTAATCATCATATTTATATTAAATAGGTTTTGAACATTGCAAATTGTCTTAGGCTTTTATGTTTAAATATTATAATCCACTTATTTTTTTCTTGCTTTTCCTTCTTCGTCACACTGTTTAGAATTTCAACATAATTTTTTCTTTAACTTTATGCAATTAGCTTGACTTAAAAGATTTTATTCTATAGATTTTTTCAGTTTTCATTAAAATTTCTTCAATCAATTCCGTTTGTTATTATAATGCTTGTCGTCACTTTTATTTTGTTTTTACTTTCTTGTTCAAACTACAGCACAATACGTACAAGGTTTGTAAAAAAGTTAAAACTTTTCCTTTTTTTTTGCAATCACATTAAATTAATACAAAGGAGGACATGAACTGGATTTGCGTGGCGTTTAGAAATTTAAAAAAATGAGCAATCTGTCCTAATTAGCACGCTGCTTTGAATAACACATTAGAGGATTTGCAAAAATTGTTTTACGAATTTGAATGTCCGATAATTTGCGTTAATTTTTTACGTTTTTAGGACTGCATTTTAATATACGATGTATAATATAATATGATTTTATCGATTAACATAGTAAAGCTCATAATGATGTTGAACAGCGAATAATGAATACAGTTTGACCTTATTTAGAGTTTTTAAAAAACTTAAAATTATAATAATTTAAATAGTTTTTATATACTCAACGGTTTACATCTATGTACATACCTACATATTTAATCATTTCAGCCCTTCAGTCAGGATTACGACCTAACTGCTCACACCACTAATATTGTGGCCTCACGTCTAATAAGCCACCGCACCAACTAATAGACTACGATTGCTGTAATATCACAGCAATCATGCTGCCCTAACAAGCTTCTGGATGCTGTTCGTCGCCAATTAGGATAACTTCCCGACTATTACTATTATTATTATGGAAAAAATACATATATAGCCAGCAATGACCAATACTTTGAATAAAGTGTCTTTTACTTTCCAACCGCTACACTTGGTATACACCACTATCTTACAATACTCACAAATATTGATTAGTACCTTTATAACCAAAGACTGTCTTGCTGAAGTCTCATTGTACATTGTCTTGAACGTGCTCTTTTTCTTAATTGTTAAATACTTTAATAAGTATCATTAAGTTTTCTAATGTCCCCTACTAAAATTCATTAAAATCATTAATTTGGAATTAAAATTTTAAAGCCTTAATTATTTAAATTAATTGAATTGAATTAAATTAATTGAATTGTTTAGCACTTTCGTTTTATGGCATGAAATTTAATATTTCCCTAAGGGTATTAATTTTCATGCTAATTATTGTTGTTTTTTATATTCTATTCCTGAATGTGTTTAATTAATTCAATAATAATTTATTTTATTGTATATGCACTTAAATTTAATTTATAATAGAAGAAAAAAAGAAAAAAATTTGTGGGTGCGCTGTATTATGTGAGATATTAGAGGACTAAATTGTCCCCCATTATAAAAAATTATGGAAAATTTATTTATATTTTCTTTCTTTGGCATTTTCCAATGGTTTTTTTTATTGACATAAAATACTCGCCAAATATTGATGGCAAAAAATTATAAATATTAAAAAATTGTGAGTTAAATTTTATTTAAAAAATCTCTGGTGACCACTGAAAGTTTTTTATATGTCCACGTGCTTTTTTTAAAGCCTAGAATATTTTAAGCACTTTACGTTGGAAAGCCAATGATTTAAAAAAATTCGTTACACGATGTTATACGACCGTGAGTTGCAATTGCCAAGGATATCGAAAGTCGTAAACATCTGACATGACTTGGTGATTTGAATTTTAGATGATGGCTTGGATATGAAAAACTTTTCCGCAAGATAAGGGTTTGCTTCCAATTGATGACACATTCCATTGGGCGCCATATTCGAAGGAGTGTCTGGAGTTTTCGTTGCTCAAAATCGGCTAGAATATGTATATAATTGGTCATTATATCACTTATGTTGTGTGTGTTAATTTTATATATGAGTGGCGGAATCTGCAGTTTAAAATCTACTCCGAACGACAGGTTCTTGAGAAACTTTTTCATGGGAATTTTATTTACTCTCTGAGTTTTTGACAAAAATCTGCTGAGAGGCAGTCACCGTAGAACTATTTTTTATAATACCATTTTGTTGGAGATGTCTGAGCTGGGGTTTGAACCTCACGAAGAAATATTTTTTCGTATTAGGTTTTATTGGAGATATTTGACCAACACACTACCTACTCGACCGTAGCGACTTCAACGGAAGTTATCAACAAATATATAGTCAGGAAAATTTGAATATATTGGGTCTACCAACAGAGATTTCCGAACTTTGACAGTTCATAACGGCAGTCTTGTCGTAGCTACATCTACCAATTAAGTTACAACTTATTTAGACCTGAACGGATGTTGAACTTATTAAAACGTGCAAATAATAAAAATGTTTTATCAAAATTGGTGTTTTTTCTGTCAACGTACAGCGCGCTTCGGCTTTTTAAGATCGCAATTACCATCCTTTTGAGAGAAGTTTTTGCAATGTAAGCGATTAATTGGAGTTCACTGACTTAATCAATAACACTGCCCTGCATGGGTTTTGAAAATAAAATGGCTCCAGGTGTTTCCGAAGGCATTTTGCGCTCTGAACACGAATGAATTGGATCCGCCATTTTGAATTTTTAAAACCTGAATGAAGATCTGTAATCAGGAACCCCAAAAACCCCTGAGTAACAATTTACAAGTAAATCTGATTAATTTTTAAGGACCTCCGTAATGTGTTTCTTTTTCTCTTGAACCCCTTGACATAAACCCACCCCCTACTTTGAGGGTGCATGCAAACAATTTGGCTTTAAGCTAATTTTAAAGAGCAAAGATCAATTGTCAATTTTTCAAAAATGGCCAAAAACGCTATTTTTAGGGGTTTCAACCCCCTTTTTCTCGAAAATCTGATGTGATGACGCGTGTTCAGCACGCAAAATGCCTTCGGAAACACAAAAAAAAACCAAATTTGCAGGGCTGCGTAATCGATCAATACTCGTACTTCGAAGAACCGTAACGTAAATATTGTAACTGTTCGAGAGAGTGTGCTGATGATCCGAGGTAATCGATTTCGTGCCGCTCAAAAGAACTCAGCTTTTTGTACATCACAATTTTCCGTTCTGACTTAGGCCTGCATTCGTATAAAATTCAATTGACCCAGGAACTGAAGGTCAACGGCCATAGTCAACCACGTTTGTTCGCTGATTAGGCTCTAGAACGTGTAATTGATCCTAATGGGTACATGTATGTGAACAAACAAATTTGTTGAATTTGCAACGATACCAATCCTAATAAGAACCAAGATTGTCAAATGTATCCAGAAAAAGTTATTATTTGGTATGGATTTTAGGTTGACGATATTTCATTTAGAATGACGTTGGTCATATCATCGGTGAGCAGGGTCGATGATTACTAACTTGTTTTGAGCTGAATTAAATGATGCGCACATCAATGATATGTGGTTACAATAGAACGACATTACGTGTCACACAGCTCATGCCATATTGAATATTCTGTATTCTGTTCTAGCGATGTGAGATCGTTCGATCCCTTTAGATCGTTGTGGGGTTTTCTCTAGTTTCAGGTGTACGCGAATAAGTCCCAAACCACAGTCATCGCCATTGACAACCAATATATCGGTTTAATTATTCTGTCAAGGAAATCATTTGGGATGAGCTTCTCTGATGTTAATATTAACATTGTTAATGTCTTATTGTCATACGGTTCACGAGCCAGAGACATCAATCACACTAATCACTAGCCTTACGGGGTTATTGTCATACGGTTCACGAGCCAGAGACATCAATCACACTAATCACTAGCCTTACGGGGTTACTAAGATCACTATTTTATTCAAAAATTCAAAGCTTTGTAATCGACTTGTCAATGAAATTATTATACAAGCTGCATAAATAATTTATAGCCTTTCGTGTTAAGGAATTTCAATATTTTAAAACGTTTTTAAATACAAAATAATTTTCTAATGTTGCAACACAATATATTTATCGATAGAAATAACTCATTTGCGTTATTTTCCATTTCCTTTTCTCGTTCGCAAAAACTCTCGTATTACATGCTAAGGTTTAACGATATGTACAGATGTTGACGCAACTGCAACTTTACCTTCAGATATGTCCTTGTATTGTATATGTATTTGCATTACTGATTTACTGTTCTTGTTTCGTTGCATTTAGAAATTTAAGCAAGCATGTTTATAAATTCCATTCCTTTTTCAATTCATTTTAAAGGATACGTACCAACAATAACCGCAAAATACTTGAAAGAAATAAGTTTTATTGTTGTTTTCCATAAAACGCAGTTTCTAAGCAGTGTTTCACAAACTTTTATGGGAATTTGATATTCAAGACACATGATAGCTTGCAAACACGTTTGTAATACTTTCTGCTGAGAATGATCAATTCTTTGGTAAACTAAACCGGCAAAAAGCCAAAAAAATTATTCGGACTTTAACAACGAATGGTCGAATGTAACATTTTTTATTTTCTGATGACAGTGACAGTATTACAGTCACAAACACATGAAATGAGTCGCTGGAATGATGTCAGTCTGGAGATAAAGCATAGGATCACTCTTGTCAACAGGTGCTACTATCCTTTCAATAGGCAATTCAGTTGCAGAAACCTCTCTCGTACGACAAATATAATACTCTACAGGACGCTCCTCAACGACATGGACGTTGTGCAGTGTATTAACATCTAGCGGTTGCGCTGGCTTGGCCATGTCGTTAGTATGGAAGATTTTTGATGAGGTAATTTGAGAAAGTTGGCGAAGTGGACAACCTTGTTGGCATTGGATGCACCAAATCGAGAAAGTCCTATTATCGATTGGTGGTACTAACTGGCGAAGGCGCACAAATAGCTGAAGCACCTGGAAGGATGCGTTAAGACAGACCAAATTTCATTAATCGGGTTGTTTATGGCCAATTCTGTAAGTGTAGGTACATCCAGAGATAACCGTGTATTCTTTGGTAATCTTATATTGACTGTTAATAAAAGAGTGTACATCCCCACTCAATCTACTCTGATAAGGCGTTTGCATAATAGCTATTTTTCAAGCTATTATTGCAGCATGAATAAAACGGCAATAGTCGGTTAATCTAAAGGACAATCTAAAATTCAATTGTAATGAAAAGAAATTATATATGGCTTTGTCACGTGACATTAATGAGTAATTAGATGAAGATGAGCACTTCCATGAGGTCGTGGTAAGGTATAAGATCATAACAGGACAGTTTTTTTATTGTGCCATAAAACATAATCAAAGCGACCCAAGATTTTGACATAACCATATATGCTCGCGTAGCGCTTAGGCTCATGCCCGTGTTCGCAGTCATTTGTTTTACTAGTATGTCTGGTAGTACTGATCTGAGGATAGTAAACAATGTCTTATACGATGTGGTTCCAAGAGAACAAATAATCCCGGCTGCCAAAATTTTGACAATACGCTCAAACCGGGTTTGATAAATCAGTTTCCTGTATATGCTCGTAGTCTCCGTAGTCTAGTAGGTAGTGTGATGAATATCGAACAAAACGAAATTTGCACAAATATTTCTTCGGCGACTTCCTCTCAGCAAGATTTCTGTTAAAAATTCTGAGAGTAAATAAAATTACTATGAAAAAGTTTCTCAAAAATATTTCCTTCGGAGTTGACTTTAAACTGTAGGTACCGCCACTTATGGATAAAATTAATACACATAACGTTTGTGTTGTGCGAAGCTAGGTGGTAATCCTGACTGAAGGGTTGTAATGATCAGTTTATGTATATGTAGTTACGTTTACAGTTTACTTCAGTTTTAGTTCACCAAACAAATAAGTTTTTTAAGGATTCTGGCTAACAATTTGGAGCACACTGCATTAAAATATTGACTAAAATTTAGTACGTATTTCTTATACTCCTCAATGAAAATGTGTCTGTGTATTTCTGTAGCTATAGTAAGAACAAACGATTTGGTCGACGTCCACACATAAACAATATAAAATTTGCATACATACACACAGTTGTATCGACGTTGGTAATGGCAAAAATTAAAACTACGACTACAACAAAATATATTACAATTATTGCAGTTGCATGCCACGTGCTATAAACATATGTACTTATATGTTTTCAAATACTTTTTATTGTATCAATTGTTTTAAACATTTGTGTTTTTGTTTCAATATTGTTGCATTTTTTTTTTGTTGTTTTTGTTTTTCATTGTATATCTTCTGCTGTATTATGCGTGTTAATGTACAGTAGCTATTTAAACGTTATGTAAATACCATAATTACTTAAATTAATAACAGGGTATTGATTATTAATTTTCCTATACGGCGATTGTTATATTTAGAACAACTACAACAACTTAAATTTTGTAAATTTTCTCTGTTGTAAACTATATGTTGATATTCATTGAAAATAGGAACAAACCAGCGAGACAAAGAAAAGAAGGTGTTACGAGCCTTTTGTAAGGCCTTCTTTATCAGATACAATAATTTTAATCAGTGTTGCCAGGAGTTTTTTCCAAAAATTCCTACGTCAATGAAAAAAAATCCCTTTTTTCCCTACACCCACTTTTAATTTTCTCTATAAAATTCCCTACGCCACTTTTTCCGTTTTTTTTCTTTCAAAAAAGAAATGTTTATTTTAAATTTGTACATTTTCAATTCAGGTATATACATTTATTATACAAAAATAACATAAAAAAAATAAAAATAACATAAAAATAACAAATATTATAAATTAATGAAAAAATATTATTTACACAATTCTGTATAATTCATTTTTTTTAATGATGTGCATTTAAAATTTACACAATTAATTAAATTTGCTTGTAAATGAGATCTTATAATGGAAATAGAATTTAATAACTCATGGCTTAATTTGTTCCTTTTTTTCGTACGTACATCAGTTACAACAGAAAAAATTCTTTTAGCGTCAGCGTTGGCATGTGGCAAACTTAGTAAAATTTTTATAATTTTTGCAAAATTTGGAAAGATCAAATCGTCATTAAAATTTTTTGATTTGCAGATTTTGGACCAAAATGCTTCAACATCTAATTTAGACAATGTTTGTTTCTCATATTCAGAAAAACTATATTCTAAAGTTAACCATTCATGTGTAAGTAAATTTAAGTCAACTTTATACTTATCACATATCAATTTAAATTGATAGACTCTTTTGTTACTTTTTCCAATGGCCACTTCGGGGTTTAAAAATTCCATTTCTTTGAAAATTGATTTGTCATTGTGGCAGTCTTCTTTGCGTTTCTTCAAGTGCAGTTATGTAGAATTGTAGACAATCAGATTTTTCCTGATGAGCACTGGCTTTTGGAAATGTTTTCAACAATTCTTCACATGCACTGCCCACGTAAACGTCATCTATTGGCAATGAAACATGAGGTGACCTTATGACACAATCAATTTTCAAACATTTTTTCGACTGAAAAAGTGCATTTAACGAGTTAAAATAATTTAACACATATGTATTTCACAAAAGTAAGTAAGCTTTATTACACTCATTTGTAAGTTCAGTCAGTACAACATCCTCAAATTTCAACTTGTCCTGTTTAATTGCAAATTTAAAATATTCAACTAGAACTTGCAAATTATCCAATATTCTTTCGATTCATTTTTGGTGAGACAGCCACCTGGTTGTTGATGTTATTAATATTTTTCTTTTTTCTTCGTTCATCATTTCTTGGAACTCCTCCAACTGAGAACATTTTTATAACTGCCGGAAATGTACGTTCCTATTTGTCTTACCAAATCCTCTGGGGCTCTTGGCAACATTAGGCAAGATTTGTTTGCTATGATGGCGGCAGTGTGACAAATACATTTGATTGTTATTACGTCGGGATTATCCAGCAAAAGTCTGGATGCGAACGAATTGTTTTGTCCGACCATAACATTAGCGCCATCGCAACACAGTAAAATGATGTTATCAAAGGGAATATTGTATGATAAAATACATTTTTTAATTTATATTGGAAGAAAAATAGTTTTTAGATGCTAAAAATTTGAAATTGAAAAAATTCCCTACAATTCGAAAAAACTAAGAAAACTTTCCCTTTTTCCCTACATATGAAATTTTTGAAAATAATCCCTACAAAAATGGAAAAATCCCTACACTTGGCATCACTGATTTCAATACCTATTCAAACATTCATTGGAGGTTTGTTTCTTTAAAAGTATTGTTTATATGGGATATATGTAAGTGTGTAATGCATTCTATTGGGTCTTTCGTTAAGACTTGCCTATTTTTAAATTTAAATACAACAAAGTGTATTTGAGGCGTCATCATTATATGTAGAATATAAAATATGTACGTCATGGCTTATCTGGGAGGAGCAAACCCGACTCTAAAGCATAAATTAAGCTAAATTTGGTCGATGGCATACATAATTATGTTGGCTTTGAGGACTGTTTGAGTTTATGGCTTAACAAACGCCCACAAGAAAAAGTCTTATGTAGTCAAATCTCATGAAATCGGTGTCTAGTTCACATCTATCACGTGATAATATTTCTTGTGGATTGTCCTGTTTGAAACCACATTTCGTTGGTGCCTATATCGATAGCTGCCAGATAAATGAAGCATCAAATCGTCAAATATTTGAGAAAAAATCGTCAAAATCGTCAAAGACGTCCATTGCAATCGTAAAAAAGTCGTCAGAAAAATAAATAAATAAATTGAAAGGTTTTAAAAAGAAAAACATATAAATTCAGTGCTAAGCAGCATTATCTATACCCATACGTGGTGTAAATATTAGGGAGTCAGAAGATCTTGTCGTTATGGACACGAAAATTCAGTGTGATGTTCGCTAGAACTGACACATTTTTCAGTGCCTTGGTTTCTTAAGACGGTGCAATAAATACTTCACTTCATCTGATCTACTTACCATTTACACCATTTATAACCAAGCGAGAATGGAGTACAACTCTCATGTATGGGTTGGCCCTTAACGTCTATTTTGAGGCTTCTCGACCGTTTACAGGAGAGGCCATAGTAGCTCGTTAATCATGATAGTGTGTCCAACTCCATTGTACATTGGAGCATAGTTGGCATGTGGCTTGTGTTTCACTGTTCTATCGTTACTACAACGGATATTGCTCGAGCGAAATAAGGGGACTTGTTTATGAGAATCATGTATTCCTACGTATCATTCGTCTTTCTCGGCCAGCACATCCGTATGTGGTCGATTGGCTAGTGTATCGCACACTGCATTACAGACAAAGTTCGTTTGTTAGACGGACTCCCTTCCTGCAGATATCTTTCCTGTTACTTATGGTATAAAAATGTAATAAAATTATTCAAACCTAGTGTCCATAAACATATTTTCCTAGTTCCAACACAATGCCATCCATCCCCTGAGCGTTGGTCGTACGAAAAAAATACTGGCAGGTATTCAAAAATAAATTAAAAATATAATACTTTACTCCTTGTTAGTACTAACCTAAATTTGCAATAGTAACAATTACAAAGCAAATACAAAGCTTTAAGTGGCTTTTAATGTGCTAAAGTAAAGAATATCATGTAAATTTTTAATTGCTAAAAATCTTCAAAATAAGGGCATAAATCGTCATGTCGTCAATATGATATTTTTGGAGCACAAAATCGTCAAATCTGGCAGCTGTGCCTATATCACCCAGTTCAGGTTAAAAAAAATTAATAATCATTGACCTGCAGAGCTCGCCATTGTCAGCAATGGCCTGGCCTCAGTTATTCTTAAAGAAATATGAACCGGTGATTTCGCCAAACAGTATAACAGAAGATCATATTTATTGGTATTTTAAAGTGATAAATAGCAAATTGCATATTTGTAAAGTGGGTTAAAATTGACTCTTACTAAATCTATATGGACTGTCTATGTAGAATAGCAGCATCTTTAATAAGCTACGTTTTATTAAAAAATCTACAAATTTCTCAATTGTTTTCAAATTAATGAATTATGGGCAATTGGTCAAAAGTATTTTGGATATGTAGTGTCCCTTTTTTACACCTTTGAAATATACCAAACCCTCGTCCTTTGACGGGCTATTGCCATATAGCTAAGAGCTACTATACCGCGATATACATATAAAGATGAATTTATTCTTGATGGTAACAGTAAGAGAGCTTAGCAGTAAGAGAGCTTAGCAGTAAGAGAGCTTCGTATGGCAAAAATTTACGTAGTACCACTTTCTTCCTCTCTTCGTTATGGTTATAATTCGTTATGGAAATGATTGTCTGTTTACACCACCAAAGCTGACTAGCCTATTATCAGTTGCCTGCTGCTTTCATTACCATTTCCTGGAAAGTGTGTAAACCTATTACCCTCCTTTCCCAATATTAACATCATTCTGTATTCGTTTTCCCCAAGAGCTTTGTGTAATCTTGCTACTTCCCCGTAGAAGCTGTATGCTCTCACAGAAGTTCGTAGAGTCGTCCTTATTTCTCCATTCTATTCTCTAAGATTTATATTATATTCCTGTCTGTGACTGTTACACTTGAGCCTATGAAGTTTTCTTTTAAAAGCAGAGTGATGGATGCCCATAGACCCATACTTTTCGATGGGTTAGTAAATGGCGGAATCGAAAGGTAAAAAACCTCCACTAAGAATGCTATAATCTAATAAAGATTACTGATCTAATAAAGATTACTCGCCTGATACTCTCCAATCCTTTATAAACCTAGCAATCCTCTGAAATATTCAATATCGTTCAAATATTTCTAGGTTGGACTTTATTAGTTCTTCGAATAGGCTTGCACGGACAGAACTAGTGTTAATGTTCGTGTTGTGAGCATTTGCTTTGCAACCTAATAGTATTGGCTGCTTTTACCTGCTGGATTACTTGTCACACTGCCGTACTTCCCCAGGAAGAGGTGAGATTCAGCTCCTGAGAAATATACTGACGTCCGACGTCCCGTCATAAAGTACAAACTAATAGTACCTCCGGTTCTCAAGCAACACCATTAAACGTGTTTATCACTGCCACAAATTATGAAATTTTATGTTGAATTTCTTTTACTGAAAAATAGGAAAAATTTGGATCTTTAAAAGGCCTCTCTATAAATCGAATCTGAAACATGTGAACAAATATTGTGTGTAAACCCACTGTGTTTTTGTTTTTATGGAAAATTGAAGCGAATTGTTGTTTTGTTGTTGTTATTAATTGATAAATTGTTGTCAGTAACAAAAGCAAATTAATAATTTCATTATTTATGGGTGTCTCTGTGTGTATATCTAAGCGAATCTATGCAATTTTTATTATTAATTTAATCACTTTATGTTCTATGATTACAAGTACGCGAAAACAAAGCACATGTCAAAATCTATTCTGGAGAATGAAAAAAAAAAATATTAAAAAAATAAATTATTATTAAACCAGATTTAATAGTTTTCTATTTAAAGCAAATTTATCAGTGTTTACTTAATTAATTCAATTATGGATTGTCCACCGCATTAAAATTTTATTGCCTGTTATTGTGTCTTTTTTTCACAATCGAGCCAGAATAACTTTCTGGAGCATGTAGAACATGGATTTGTATTTTAAATGGAATACATTTGTAGCTACTTAAGTTGTCGAATTCTTGTCTCTATCACCAGCATTATGTTGGCCAGTAAGTGTTATGCGAGCTAACATTGTGGAATTAGCATAGATTGAAGGTGTTGTCGCCATAACTGGATGGATTAATAGCCGTCTTGCAAAATCCTAAATTAGTGTTTAGGTCTATCGAGCAGCAAAACTCTTCCAAAATCTTTGACTTCGCAGAGATCTCTTTTCTTCGACTGTGAATATGTCTACATATTTTTTCACTAGATTGTATAACTCCGTCATTTCGTTTGCATTTATACATTCATATATTGTCTTCCACAGGGATTTTCGACCTTTGGCATTAGATAACGACCATCTTATTAAAGCTACATCTTTCACAATAATTGTATTTTTTTGTAAGTCTGTTTTACAAATCATCAAAGGCGGCCATAGACAGCGACATGTATTCGCTGAACGCACTCTGGAGCAGTTGGCAACTAACCTTAGCCTTCATTGAAAAATCATCATCTTCAGCAATGACTATGTATAGCTACGTGAAGAAATAAAATTTTTGAATTTGGAAGATACAAATCCACATGAAATTCGATGCATTTCGAAAAGCGCCTGGTTAGTGCCAATTTTACGCTGACGTCGTAATCGGTACATATATCTTTTAAAACGATAACTAACAAATTCTTTTAAACTGAATTGTATGATGTGGAGACCAATGACATGTGGTTTCAAAATAACGCAGTTGTATGTGAATAAGCCAGGATGCACAACAGACTTCAATGCCAACTTAACCCATTCCATCGGTCAAATCCGACCTGATTCAAGAGTTTTTTTTTGTGGGCCAACACTCAGGAGGACTTCTATTCCTTGTGTTGGAATACAAGAAAAATAGTAATATGAGAAAGGAAAGAGGCATAGTGTGCAGCAATATATTTTATTAAATAAACAGTGTATATACCTCCGTCCCCTTTTTTTCGAAAATACCTTTGAAATTATTCTCATTTTATTTTTTCTATTGCAGTTAATCATATATAAAGCCATATAAACTATCAGACAATCACAAACATCCAGAGTCTCTGGTGGGAATCGAACCCATGGTCTCGGAAATTGAAGTACTGCACACCACCAACTAGATCATCGGTGCACACAAATGGGGCCATATTGAACGAGCGATTTAGAGCGCATTCCCATCTAACTAGGAGGTGATAGGCCGGTTAGACTTCTTCTCATGGAGTTTTCTTTGGTCGCAGTTATGTGCGAATAAGCCACAAACCAAAACAGGTTTTTAAAAGCCAACATAACCCATGCCAGTGGTCAAATTCAGCCTAATTTATGCGCCAGAGTCATGGAATATTAAACATTTCGAATGTGCACCACCCAGAGAAATACCACGCATTATGGGATCACTAGAATTTACAAACGAAAAAAAGAAATATCGACGCCACACTGAAAAAGTGAAAAAGTTAAACTTTAATACCTCAACAGAATTACCTGATTTGACTTCACATTTCGTATAGTTTAGCTACAAAGATTCCTCAAAAGTTTTCAATGAGATTGCACTCGAGACCACATAGCAGTCCCGGAAGACAACCAACATTTTATGGAAGAAACACATTCCTTGCCTTTATGCGTAACATGAATAGCCTCATTCTCTTATAGAAAAATATTGTGATTTTTAGAATTGTTATCAAGTTTCGTTATAAGAATAGAATAGAAGTTCAAAACATATTCTTGAATTCATTCTGCTCATAACGAATGAAACAGGATGCTTAGATAACGCTTCCACACTATAACGCTTCCTCCTCGGAGATATCGATTGGATCGTATAACGTCTGTGGCCCAGAAGAAGAAGGCGAAGAATATAACATTTTGCATTTAATGTTTTACGACATCACGTAGGAACTCGAAAATCAAGTATTTTTCACACTTTCTCTTGGAATTTCCTTTTGTTGGAGCTTTAAATCCATAATTTCCGAACGCATTTTTATTCTATTATATTTATTTTCTTTTTTGCTTTTCTGAGCCCATTTCTAGGGGCCTGACTTGAATTTTTCATCAAATTTGTTACATTTTTCTCAATTCAACTTGGATAGGAGGTACAATAGAGAGAACACACCAATACTACCTGACATTCAGTCAACCTATCGTGTTCTCGATTCTTATGAGATCATGTACAAGATAGTATGGGACAGCCTAGGGAAGCTGAATCAGCTGAATAGGGAAAATACGGTCCCAGGTAGTATGGAAATCCTCGGCAATGAGCAAGCTTGTGAAGAGGGAAACTTCCACGCCATTGAAGGGGCCATAACCTTTCTAATAAGCGGAAAGTATGTTCAATTAAAAGCAAGATAAAAAGAGGAAAAGACTTGGGTCTTGCATCATACTATCTGCAAATAACCAGAAGTAAACTTAGAGTGCACTTACTCAGAGTGGAAACAGTCTCGAACCTAATATATAAATAGATTCTATGACAATTAGAATGAATCAGGGAAACACCTACTCAGAATCTGTGGGGCATTAATGCATTCCAGAATTAAACACCTGGATGCTGTGTAAGCACTAGATGTCAGGCAGAGAGATATTATTGGTGACACTGAGCAGCATTCTGAAGTTTGTCACTGCGTTAGGCTAGAATTGCATTGATTTGCTTCTATCCGAATTAAAACCTATATTGTTGCAACATATTGAGTGTATTTAAAACCTTCTGTAACAATCTGAACTGTACTGAACCTGTATAACATTAATGCTTCAATTAAAAGCAATCCTTTTAATGCCGTTGTGCAATTTTCTGCCTCAAACAGAATTATATTGTAAGTATTAAAATAAAAAAATACAAACAATATCAATAAAATTAAAGTCTCTTTAAATGTAAATTTTCATTATTTGTGCACCGCAGGATCATGAAAGATTGTCTAAAAAGTTTTAAATTAAATTTTAACTTCTGTTGAAAACTCATCAAAAGTTTGAGTACTTTTTACATTTAAATTCTATTTAACAGCAGCAATATTTTATAAGTGTTCGTAAGTGAAACAAATTAGTATGGCAAATATATATACAAACACATACACATTACACACCTTTGAAAACAATACGTATATATTTTTATGGTGGCACAACAACAAAGTGACGCAAACATTTAAGTATGTTTGTGCTTAAAGTGATAAACTTCATGTAGTACTTACGACCCCATGTAATTGTGTATATTTAAATTCAAAACAAAAACACACTCTTATGAACGGGAGGTGGGTAGTGTGATAAGTGTATACTGAGTGGAATATATTATTTTCCTTTCTAAAATGATGTATTTTTAGCCTCTACTGATAAATGAGTCCAAGGACATGCAGGGTTTGGATTTTCGTATGTTGAGACTTCGTAGGTTTATCACTATTTCTTTTGCGGTGACTTTCTCTCAGCAGACTTAAGGCAAAAACTCTAAGACTAAAATAATATTTCCATGAAAAATTTCTAAAAAATCTGTCTTTCGGAACCGACTTTGAACTGTAGGTCCAGCCACTTATAAGTAAAATTTTGCACAAACAACATGGGTGTGAGAAGCTAGTTTTTGTCCTAAATTAAAGATTGTAATTTCCAATTTAGTAAAGTAAGTAAGTAAAGAGTAACGTATACTGGTATGGTACAAAGTTCTTTCAATTTTTAAGGAAAGCCTGAACATCTACTGGAAATACTAGACTTTGAATATGTGGATAAATAATTATTTAAATTCTGAGTGGAGTAGTCAAGCAAATGTTTCTCAAAAAAAAAAAATGTTGTTCTTCATAAATTATTGAATACAATATAATAATATTGTTACGAAAATGGAAATGGTGTTAAATCTTTTAACATTAAAATGATAAACAAAGGCTACAAAAATAAAAACAATGGACTTGCTTACATGATCAACAATTAAACAAAAATATAGCAACAACATCAAAATAAAAAAGGATAAACAAGTAAACAAACAGGCAACAACAACACTGCAAGGTGTTCAGTCAGTCTTGTGTGAAGACACGTTGAGTGTGTAGAAGATAATTGTGGTTTGAAGATCTCCGCTATAAAGATCGGTCTAACAATTGCTATTGTTTACGCAAACGAGTGTAAAGCAGAATAAGAAACAAAGCAATTGTTGTTGTTTACATTAAGTTGTGAACAGTGGCACACAGAATTGTGCGAACAATAAAGAAATTTATTCAAACTGAACACAAATTTATTTTTATTTTTATTGCACTCTATGAGCTCATATTTCAAACGTTTTTAAAAGGTAAAAATGTAACAATCTATATAAATAAAAATCAATTGTCGTTTGTTGGTAATTGCATCAGTTGAGAACGGCTAGACCGATTTGGACAATTTTTTTACTGAAATGTTCGCCATAGTCCAACTTAGGTTTTTACGGAAAGAAAAATTGACCACGCCCACTTTTACGCCCACTTTTTTCGATTTATCTAAAATCGGAAAACGGCTGCACCGATATGGCTAATCTTTTATTTAAATGGTCGTAGTAATCTAATTTAAGTTTTTACTGAAAGAAAAATTTACCACGCCCACTTTTACGCCCACTTTTTTCGATTTATCTAAAATCGGAAAACGGCTGCACCGATTTGGCTAAATTTTTTAAAACATGTTCGTAGTAATCAAATTTAAAGTTTTACTGAAAGAATAATTGACCACGCCCACTTTTACGCCCACTTTTTTCGATTTATCTAAAATCGGAAAACGGCTGCACCGATTTGGCTAAATTTTTTAAAACATGTTCGTAGTAATCAAATTTAAAGTTTTACTGAAAGAATAATTGACCACGCCCACTTTTATGCCCACTTTTTTTCGATTTATCTAAAATCTTGGAACGTTTGGACGGATTTGTCTTATTTTTTTTAAAATGTTCTCAAAGTTTACAAAAGTTACTTACAGAAAGAAAAATTGTCCACGCCCACTGATACTCCCAATTATTCGCCCACTTTTATTAAATCGTCGGGTAATTTTATGTACATATAGATAAAATCCGTTAAAAAACAAAAATAAACTGCTCATATTTTAGAATAGCCAATGGAAGTAAAAAGTGTTCATATATTAAGTTGTTCATATTATAGAGAGTGCACTGTAGTAAAGTCTAAAAAATCAAAATAAACAAGCAAAGCAAATAAATAGTTAATTTTTCTCAATTTGCTGATTATTTTATTGCATGTTTATTTTTGAATCGACAACAAAAATATGCATACGACACTCTTATGAAAGTTATGAAAGATGGAACTGGAGGCATTTTTTTTTTTTGGATGCTCCCGGTGGAACTGGAAAAACTTTTTTGATCGCGTTGATTTTGGCCACGATACGCTCGCACTTGCACTTGCTTTATCAGGAATTGCAGCTACGTTGTTGGAAGGCGGTCGTACTGCCCATTCAGCACTCAAGTTGCTATTGCAGTTGCAAATCAATGAAAATCCAACATGCAACATTTCCAAGAACAGTGCAATGGCCAAAGTTTTGTAGCAAAGCAAACTGATCGTTTGGAATGAGTGTACAATGGCGCATAAAAAGTCTTTGGAGGCATTAGATAAAACTTTGCAAGATTTACGAAGCAATCAAAGCCGTTTTGGTGGTGCGATGATTCTGTTGGCAGGGGATTTTCGGCAAACATTGCCAGTGATTCCACGGTCAACGCCAGCCGGACATTTCGACCGGTTGCATTCAATTTCCCCCCGGTTTCTGTCAGTTCACCGAATCAAAATCCGAACTAATCCGAAAGGAACGCGAACGCGCTATATTGGCTGCGAAAAACATTGATGTCGACGAATTGAATTTTAAGATTCAAAGTGAAATTGCTGTCGAATTGATGACGTACAAATCGGTGGATTCCATTACTTCCCAAAATGATGTTGTCAACTATCCAACCGAGTTTTTAAACTCGCTGGAATTACCCGGATTACCGCCTCACAATCTCCAACTGAAAGTCGGATCGGTAATCATAATGTTACGAAACATAAACCAACCACATCTTTGTAATGGCACCCGACTTGCGGTAAAATACCTGATGAATAACGTCATCGAAGCAACAATACTTAAAGGAAAGTACAAAGGAGAAGACGTTTTGATACCACGGATCCCAATGGCTCTGACCGACATGCCATTCGATTTTAAACGATTGCAGTTTCCAGTACGGCTTGCATTCGCTATGACAATTAATAAATCTCAAGGGCAGTCATTGCGTGTTTGCGGCATTAACCTTGAAAATCCATGCTTCTCGCATTGTCAATTGTATGTCGCCTGTTCCCGTGTCGGAACACCATCAGCATTATTTATTTACGCGCCAGGCAACAAAACTAAAAATGTCGTGTATCATAAAGCATTGCAATGAAGAAAACTACGATATCACTGCAAAGCAACAGAAAAAAGTATTTCTTTATTTTAATTGGTTCCTGAACATCGATCTTTCAATCAAAATGTAAATATAACACCATATTGTACATATTTTCAAATCAAATGTAATTTAAACACATCCCAAACCTACATAAATAAAAATTATCATTTAAAAGTACGTGGTTTTTCTCTTTTTCACTATTTTTACACAATTCAAACAGCTTCTCACAAATTCACAAATCGAACACAAACATTTTTTCTAATTTGGACAGGACAACGTCTGTCGGGTCAGCTAGTATTGAATACAAACTACGCAAAATTTTTCGTCTCAAATTATGACTCGAAATAGATTTAAAAAATCAGGCAATTTTTTACATCAAAGATGCCACTAAAAATTTGTATGCTTATTATACCCAGCACGATATACTGCATAAAATAACACCAATCACCAATCAACACCGATCATTCAAACAAAAGGTTTGCTTCAGTACCATTTGAACATTGACTGTCACTGGATGATTAAATGTGCGGAAAAAAATAAAACACTTGATGAAGCATTATATGTTTTATGCTCTCTTTCGGGTTATGCATACAATTTTAAGGACTTGTGCATTATTGAAAATTTGAAGGCACCTTACAGTCAGATTTAATTTCACAGAATTGAGTCCAGATAGAATTGATTACTCACAGACTCTTTGAATGCACATCTGCTTTAGAATTTTGAAAATTTTTGGCAAAAACGCACAGCTGAAGTTAAATTGTAAACTTCTACTCTACGATATGCTCCTAAAACTGATTTGAAGTTATGCCTCTGCTTCTCTTATAGAAAAAATTCAAGGACGACAAAAGAGGAACTTGATTATGAGCACAACAACAGCATAGTACCTAAGAAATTGGACACACAGAAGGATCTCAATGTGTCTGATGTTAAGTTTCCTCTGTTAACCTGACCCTTAATGTCTATACTAAATAATATCTATCATAATATCTATAAAAAATAGGGACACTACCGAATGATGAATTAATAGATAACATTTCTATTCATCTAAATAACTTAGTATGGGTATCTTATGTAGTTTTTCCAGTACAAACTCGAAGACTTGGCAGACAACCCCGGCATTGTAAAAAGTACGGAAAGAACTTATTTGTTGTGGCACTAAAAATAATGTCCTGAAAATAAAAAAGAGGAAGAACAACAACAAAAAGTAAAACATTACACAGTGTTGATAGTTCGTTATATTTTTCTTAAATTGTTTTACTTTTTTTGTTCTGTTTTGTTTTTTGTTTTGTTTTGCTTTTTTTGTTATGTTTCTAGCCATCCATTTTATTTCCACACATTTAATAGGTGACTGTTTTGCCTCGTTTAGTTCCTCAACATTTTAAATATAAAACAACAAAACATTTACTAACCTTACTCTTCTAGTGAAAATTTTCTATTTCTCATTACCCCCTCATGTTAGCTCTGCCTCTCTGTGATCAGCATTGCTAAAAGCAGCAGCAACAGTGGCAAAAGTCAACATACATATGCCTCATGTGTCTTCCCTGCATTTATCGTTGGCTTAGTTGAAACTCGTTTAAAAGTGGTCCGTTTCTTGTCTACACCATCTTATACGAGGGTTATGGTAGCAACATTGTTTTATTTCCAAAAAAAAACCTAAAAACCTAACACAATTTAAGTTAAAAATTTTTAAGTTTAATTGTTTTACGCTTAAAAAGATTTAAGTTGTTATTGTTTTTGTTGCTGTTATCAAGACTTGCAACATGAAGTAGCATAAAAGTGCTTACATATTAAGACATAGCACTTCACAAACTATACAACAACATGTTAACAAAAAAAAAAAAAAAACAACGTAAAAAGCAAACAATTTAATTTCAAGCAAGAGTTTAGCATAGTAAAGCATAGGGGTGACATAGGGTTTAGCAGAATTTGTTTATGAATGAACACGGAAAGGAAATTGCGTTGTTTGTTAAGGGCATGTATACAGAATTAACTTTATCGATGGAAACAACAATTACAGGATCTTGTTAAACTTAAAAATGTAGTATTGTGCCCAATAGGTGATACGCATTGCCTAGGGTGGGCCATTTAAAAATGCAATACAACAAAATCAGTTAGCAATTTTGCCAAATTTATTTTTTTGTTGTGAAGATGTGGAAGATACCGACTATGAAGATACAAGCCATGATGTAGTACCTACTAGAATAAAGCCTAGAATTGTGGTTTTTGTATATACTTTTAGCTTAGAATATTTCGAAAAATTAAAAATTTTTAAAATTCCATCAGAATTGTAATATCATAGCTTAATTCCAAATTAATGGGGTATACATACTTTCTTTTTAATTGAATTTGAAATATATTACTCATACGCATCATATTATATGTACTGGATTAGTTTCGCTGAAAAGTATGCAGTAAAAAATCTTCGATTTTATGATGTATGAAACTAATGGAATTAAATATCACTCATACGTAGACTTGCCAGATTCCGATTCGCAAAAAGCTGGACATTGGGTTTTAAAAAGCTGGACAAAACAAAAAAAGCTGGACATAAAAAAATACTGAGAAAATGTTAATTTTGGTTTTGTGTAAATAATTTTTATTAAAGTATAACAAATGTACAATCAGTGTTGGCTAACATGATTTGACAAAGTTAACATGAAAATTATTGCCCAAGTTATTGCAGTGTACCAAAAAAATTTCTATTTAGCTGGACAAATTAAATTTTAGCTGGACAAGCATCAAAAAGCTGGACAATCCAGCCAAGCCAGGCTGGCAACCCTACTCATACGTCACATATGTACTAATCGTGATGAAATTTACATATTAAATAGGAGCATAATGTGATTAAATATAATGGGTGGGTGATTTCAAAGTTTAAATTTAAAAATGGAATAAAAGAAAAATGGTTTGAAAATTTGACAAATTTATTGTTTTGCTGTGAACTAAAACTGTTCCGGTTAGAAATGCAATACTATTTCATTCAGATGGCTGCATTGGCTGGCCTCACAGTACCTCATTCGATCGGACCACTTTTCATTAATTTTTCGAGTGTATGGGGTCGTATCTCGGCAATGGCATTATGAATGTTTGCCTTCAAGGCTCAATTGTCTCTGGTTTGTCGGCATAATACTTTTTAATGGCGCCTCACAGAAAACAGTCCAACGGTGTCAAATCGTAGCTTCTTGGCCGCCAATTGACAGAACCATTTCGGGTAATTAAACGGCCATCAAACATTTGACGTAATAAATCGATTGTGGCGTGAGATGTGGAAGTTGCAGCATCCTGTTGAAACCAAACATCGTTCACATTAAACCATGAAGAGCGGGTACAAAAAAATCGGGTATGGTGCGATAGCTGTTTCCATTGACCGCTGTCCTCACTTTCAATTCTAGTGATTAGATTAAAAAAGGGGAATTTCACTAACTCCGCGCATATAATTCATACACATACATACATAATTGGTCATCACTACCCTTCAGTCAGGATTACGACCTAGCGTCTCATAACACTTATATTGTGGGTGTTAATTTTCTCCACAAGTGGCTTGACCTACTATATAAAAGCAACTCCGAACGACAGATTTTTTTGATGACAATTTTTTTCATGGCAATTTTATTTATTCTCAGAGTGTTTGTCAGAAATCTGCTGAGAGGAAGATGCCGAAGAAATATTTCTTTCATATATCGTTTTGATCGGGATGTCTTACCTGAGGTATGAACCGTGGCCTCACGTAATAAGCCATCAAAATACATACCACAAAGTACCTTACACTTGTTGTGTAAATCTTTTCAAACCGATTTATAATTTTCAGAATATTTTTGAGTTTATTCAGCGTTCAGTATAAGTCAATTCAAAGATTTAAATGGCATAATTAACTTTCGTTTTTATGGCCGAATTTATGCGTCTAAATAATAATATTCAAGTCACTGCTATTCTCTATTTTTTTTGTCAATATAGCCCTATCACTCAAGCATGATTCTTACTATACTGTTCTATACTTGGAAAGACGCTTTTTAAAAGCAATTGCTTTGAAAAAGTCACTGCTGATGTATCAATATTGAGTTTTATGCGACGATTATGTATGGCAACTGAACTTCAGTTGACTTGCTTGTAGCCGAAAAAGATACAAATTTGTATAACAAATGGTAGCTTACAACAATTGTTTTAAAATTTCGACAACTACAACTACTTACTGTTCTCATTTATAATCGAATTATTACGGTTGTAATGTATCTCCAGCTTACAAAGTCAAAGCACTATCAAAAAAACATGATTTCCAAATAAGTATTCAATTGAATTCTTCTGTATTTAATATTTCGTATATATCCATCCATATACCCATATATCGTAGGTATATTCAATGCATGTATTCCTTGATAAATCGGTTGAGTAGTTCTGGAGTTGCAGTATAATACAGTTTATTTTTATATATACAGATGTACCGGTAAAAAGTGAGAGTTATTTTCTGACAATAAAACACACGTTTTTAATGGGAAAGTAAAAACAATTATATTCAAAGCATTGGCCATAGCTGGCAAAACATGTAATTTATGTCGCAGGCAATTTGTGACTTCCACGGCAGTAAATCTGGTCGTCTTCTGAAGCAAACCAATTAATCATCCATTTTCGACTTTCGGCCTTTAGGAATCGAAGTGCTGCGCAGTCAATGCGTGTCCTATCGATAGCAATCGGACGGAGCCAAGTTTGCTGAACTTTATGGTTGGGCTAACAGCTCCAAGTCCAATACTTTGATTGTATCCTAAACCGGTTTTGGTTTGTGAGCAGGTGCAGTAGGTGTCGTGTAGCTCACTCTGATAGTTTTTCGATCAATGATCTAAAGTTTCCAGAGTTTCACTAGATTTTAAGAGCCTGTGGTACACCACTCCTTTCTGGTTTCAACAGACAAACAGCAGTGTCTTCCGGCCGAATCGATCTAGTTTTGTAGCTAAAGTTGATGGATGTCCTGGATTAACTCACGATTTTTCCCGTTTAGGATTCTGAAAATAAATCTATTTTCATTGCCAGTAACAATTCGATGCAACACTGATTTTCTATCGTAACTAAAGCAAAATTCCACAAGTGGTTTTTTAGTTTTCAATCTGTTTGTCATTCATTTTATGTGACACCCATTTTCCAGAGCTTGGGTTTTTCCTATAGCTTTTAAACGGTCAGAAATGTAATGTGCAACATTTATTATTTCTGCCATTTTTTTTTTTGACTCAAAATGTATTCATCTAATATTATTTGCAATTCGGTGCCTTTAAACTTTATTTTTTGATGGTCTTTCACGTTCTTTATTCATATGACATCTAAAAATTTTTATATCTTAACCATCTGCATGTTGCTTTTAATAGAGCTTCTGATAGAGCATGACCACCATGTGCCTCGACAAGCATTTGATGCCACTGTCTTGCACTTTTCTTCTAATGAAATCAAAAATATAATGCTTTCCGCAAATCATGATTTGCTGATACAAAATTCGCCATCTTTAAGGTGATGATACAATTGGGCAATTCACACGACTTTATATCGTGTATGTTATATTGATTACTCTGGGTTGTTTGTGAACGCTCAATGCTATGCTGTATTGTGTATTTCGTATTCCAAATGTATTTATTTGGCATTCAAACAATTTGATAGCACGAAACCAACACAACTTTTGAAAAACATATGAAAACATATACACATTTTTTCCATTCACACAATTTGATAGCACGAAACCAATACAACTTTTAAGAACATATGAAAAAAATGTGTATAAGTGTATCGGATTTTTACATGAAAATTATCAACAACAAACATACACTGTTGTATAATCGTCCAACAATACACTCAATACAACGATACAACGGCTTGTGTGAATTGACCAAATATAATGTTGTTTGTACACTGATTTGATATATCTATCTATCTTCTATATAAATAAAAATCAATTGTCGTTCGTTGGTAATTGCATCAGTTGAGAACGGCTAGATCGATTTGGACAATTTTTTTACTGAAATGTTCGCCATAGTCCAACTTAGGTTTTTACGGAAAGAAAAATTGACCACGCCCACTTTTACGCCCACTTTTTTCGATTTATCTAAAATCGGAAAACTGCTGCACCGATATGGCTAATCTTTTATTTAAATAGTCGTAGTAATCTAATTTAAGTTTTTACTGAAAGAAAAATTTACCACGCCCACTTTTACGCCCACTTTTTTCGATTTATCTAAAATCGGAAAACGGCTGCACCGATTTGGCTAAATTTTTTAAAACATGTTCGTAGTAATCAAATTTAAAGTTTTACTGAAATAATAATTGACCACGCCCACTTTTACGCCCACTTTTTTCGATTTATCTAAAATCGGAAAACGGCTGCACCGATTTGGCTAAATTTTTTAAAACATGTTCGTAGTAATCAAATTTAAAGTTTTACTGAAAGAATAATTGACCACGCCCACTTTTACGCCCACTTTTTTTCGATTTATCTAAAATCTTGGAACGTTTGGACGGATTTGTCTTATTTTTTTTAAAATGTTCTCAAAGTTTACAAAAGTTACTTACAGAAAGAAAAATTGTCCACGCCCACTGATAATCCCAATTATTCGCCCACTTTTATTAAATCGTCGGGTAATTTTATGTACATATAGATAAAATCCGTTAAAAAACAAAAATAAACTGCTCATATTTTAGAATAGCCAATGGAAGTAAAAAGTGTTCATATATTAAGTTGTTCATATTATAGAGAGTGCACTGTAGTAAAGTCTAAAAAATCGAAATAAACAAGCAAAGCAAATAAATAGTTAATTTTTCTCAATTTGCTGATTATTTTATTGCATGTTTATTTTTGAATCGACAACAAAAATATGCATACGACACTCTTATGAAAGTTATGAAAGATGGAACTGGAGGCATTTTTTTTTTTGGATGCTCCCGGTGGAACTGGAAAAACTTTTTTGATCGCGTTGATTTTGGCCACGATACGCTCGCACTTGCACTTGCTTTATCAGGAATTGCAGCTACGTTGTTGGAAGGCGGTCGTACTGCCCATTCAGCACTCAAGTTGCCATTGCAGTTGGAAATCAATGAAAATCCAACATGCAACATTTCCAAGAACAGTGCAATGGCCAAAGTTTTGTAGCAAAGCAAACTGATCGTTTGGGATGAGTGTACAATGGCGCATAAAAAGTCTTTGGAGGCATTAGATAAAACTTTGCAAGATTTACGAAGCAATCAAAGCCGTTTTGGTGGTGCGATGATTCTGTTGGCAGGGGATTTTCGGCAAACATTGCCAGTGATTCCACGGTCAACGCCAGCCGGACATTTCGACCGGTTGCATTCAATTTCCCCCCGGTTTCTGTCAGTTCACCGAATCAAAATCCGAACTAATCCGAAAGGAACGCGAACGCGCTATATTGGCTGGGAAAAACATTGATGTCGACGAATTGAATTTTAAGATTCAAAGTGAAATTGCTGTCGAATTGATGACGTACAAATCGGTGGATTCCATTACTTCCCAAAATGATGTTGTCAACTATCCAACCGAGTTTTTAAACTCGCTGGAATTACCCGGATTACCGCCTCACAATCTCCAACTGAAAGTCGGATCGGTAATCATAATGTTACGAAACATAAACCAACCACGTCTTTGTAATGGCACCCGACTTGCGGTAAAAAACCTGATGAATAACGTCATCGAAGCAACAATACTTAAAGGAAAGTACAAAGGAGAAGACGTTTTGATACCACGGATCCCAATGGCTCTGACCGACATGCCATTCGATTTTAAACGATTGCAGTTTCCAGTACGGCTTGCATTCGCTATGACAATTAATAAATCTCAAGGGCAGTCATTGCGTGTTTGCGGCATTAACCTTGAAAATCCATGCTTCTCGCATTGTCAATTGTATGTCGCCTGTTCCCGTGTCGGAACACCATCAGCATTATTTATTTACGCGCCAGGCAACAAAACTAAAAATGTCGTGTATCATAAAGCATTGCAATGAAGGAAACTACGATATCACTGCAAAGCAACAGAAAAAAGTATTTCTTTATTTTAATTGGTTCCTGAACATCGATCTTTCAATCAAAATGTAAATATAACACCATATTGTACATATTTTCAAATCAAATGTAATTTAAACACATCCCAAACCTACATAAATAAAAATTATCATTTAAAAGTACGTGGTTTTTCTCTTCTTCACTATTTTTACACAATTCAAACAGCTACTCACAAATTCACAAATCGAACACAAACATTTTTTCTAATTTGGACAGGACAACGTCTGTCGGGTCAGCTAGTACTGAATACGTTCGACAGAAGTTATCGTCAACCAAAAAAAGAAAGAAAGCTCGTTCACAATAAATGCTCCCTTTGGAGACGTTCACTGCCTACAGGTACGCCTGGTATTTTTTCGTATATCGGTTGATTATTTCTCGAATAGAATAGGACACCTTATATATACATACATTTATAGATGTGTTTCCTAGATATGAGATATGTTTGTTAAATATTAAAATTTTACTTTGCAAAACCCTCAGTCATCTACACATACTATGAATTAATACCTGTAGGAAATACTTTGATATTTGGATTAAAGGAAGACAAATAACAACCATAGCAACGTATTAAAAAGTGCAAACATTCATTGCCAGCAAACGTTGTTATAACAGAAGTACAAAACAGTTAATGCTATTCCTATACATTGTCATTTTTTTCTGTTCTTCCCTGATTTGACTGGTATTATTGCAGTGCTTTAACAAATAGTGCCCTATAGTAACGGTTTATTAAAATACAATCTAACCAAGTAACATGGCAAGCAAACATTTACATAAACTCGTGTGTATGTAAGCAAATTTTCAACGAATTTGTTTTTCTATTTTCCAAATAACCAACACAAAGCATGATGATGCAGTTATCTCTGAACCAAACGTACATATTTAATAGTAACATACAATAGTTAGCACGAGCAAGTGAATGTCAAGAATATTATCAGTTAAAGAGTCGTAAAAAAAAAAATATGAAGCGAAACTATTTGAAATTTTATTTGAATAAATCGGTAATAATTTAGGTAAATATTTCAAATGATCAGCGTAAAGTCATGGTATTTTGATTGCTTCAGTTAAATTGGTTAAATCGTATTACAGAATGGCTCGATATCATTAGCAGCAAGAGATATGTGTTGTATTGTTAAACTATGGTGGACAAATAGAAAGCTGATCGACCCACTTCTATCCTTAAATCACATGCCCATCTATCATACAATAGCGTTCCTCTCCGTTTGGTAGGCATGATGAAAAGCTTGGCATTCTGAAAAACTACTTCTGCAGGTGCTATGATGATATTGTCCTTCATCTCATGTGTCGGTGATCTAATCTTATCATAACAAGTCGGAGCTTTTTGGCTAGGATGATATAAACACAACAGACGTAACGCAGCAAATGCAACAATCTCTCAAAAATAGAATACATGTGTGTATATAGAAGATATTATTTTAAAGGCAGCGCTACAATAAACAACGATTCTGCTGCTTTGCTTTTAATCCAACCACTGTTTTTACTCGCACCAATAAGAGAATTAATGCTCACAGTGAGAGGATCGTGGCAAAGTGAGTATTAATCCTGTCAATAAAATAACATTTTAGTGTTACCATTGATAAAGAATTGATGAATTGTTTATTTTTTATTTGTTTTGGTTATGCTCTGCTGCCGCTGGCTTTATTATAATTAATATACATACAATTTATCTTAGCCTGTAACTGCAAGTCGCCGTAGTCTAGTAGGTAGTGTGTTGGCTTATTAGACGTAAAGCCCGGGTTCGTATCCCAGGTCAGGCATAAAAACGAAATATGAAAAAAAAATATTTCTTCGGCGATTTTCTCTCAGCAGATTTCTTGCAAACTGAGACAACACCAACCTGTCAGGAAAAGGGTAATTGTAAACGAAAAATATGGAGAAAAATACGAAACGAATTTAATGAGAGCTTTCATTGATATATCCAGGTGTATGTAGAAAAAACCTTGAATTGCCTATACCGCCTTCAAATGAAATTAATGTTTTATTTTACTCTTTATGACAGTTTTAAGTCAAATTGGTTTAAATATCAACTTTCTTTTGCTCGCCAGTGTAAATAATAGTCAATGGTAATACTTTTCCTCACTTTTCTCGCATTCCAAGCATTTCATTTGTTTTTCCATTTTATATTCGTTTGTATACGTGGTATGAATTAGTCCATATATAGTTGGTTATAATATTAGCCATTCACACATCGCAGTGTGTTTATTTCTGGTCTACTGTATGATAAATACTGTAATGGGTTGTCTTAGTAATATAAACAATAGCAATACATACAATAGCAAGCAGCAAGGAGTTTAAAGAAATGAAATTTTTATAAAATTTTTATAAAAATAATTCCAATATTTACAGAAAATTTTAACATTAATAATCTTTATTGTTGATGTAACTAATTTATATATAATATTGCAATTCTAATGGACCACTACCGCGTCCTTTTCTCGCATGGCTTTGCAGGCACTTCATATCATATACATGTCTTACCAGGGGTTTGAACCGTGGACTTACTAATATGCCAACACACTATATACCTGCTATATTCTAAGTAATTTCACTGAACTATTTATTTTATATAGGGACCATAAACACTGTTCATACATACATACATACATATGTATGTATATTCGCCTTTACCATCAAAGCAATCACAGACGTATGGGTAATAGCGTAATGTAATACGAATTTTAATTACTCATACGCCAGAGTATAAAATAAAGAAATTACGAGGGTGAATTTAAACTAAATGACAGGTATTCCAATAGTACATGGTTTTTGTTAAAAGAAACTAGGAATTGATAGGATTATAAAGCTGTCCTATTCGTCACCCCCACTATCTCTACTAACTGGAGACCCCAATCAACTGATTTACGAAACAAAAGTTGTCGTCATTTTATCGAAATTTTGAAAAATATCTTACGTTATGCGTTATATGTACAGCTTTGTTTTGGTGTTTATTTTCAGTATAAAGTTCGAGAATATCATTACATTTTTCTAATCAGAATTATATTTTATCAGTAGGTTTCTCAATCTTTCGTGATATATTATATTTCAACAATAGATGGTATCGGTATGGCGTTTATTTCGGTACTTGAATTTTACGGTTTCATTTCTTTTATATTCTAGGTATGAATGCTTATGACAATGAATGTTTTTGCTGACTAAAAGCTATTCTTGATGCATTGAAAGCCATTTTCTGTCATATCAGATTTGTTAGAAAAAGTTGTCAAAAATTGGTTGTACGACCATGGATGATGTAATCTAATTGCCGGAAATCTTATTTGAAAAATAAATACCGGACAAAATATCTCCCCAGTCATAAAAATTTCGTTGCAACAATATTTTTGTTTTGCAGTATAATTTTAATTTTTCACGACATCACATTGGGCTGGATATCACAGTCAACGGCGAGAATTATAGGTGGATGATTACCGTAGTCTAGTAGTCGATGTGTTGGCTTATTAGATGTGAAGCCACTGTTAAAATCTCAGGCCAAATATCTCGAATAAAATGAAATATGAACAAATATTTCTTCGGTGACTTACTCTCAGCAGATTTCTGGCAAAAACTCTGAGAGCAAAAATAAAATGGCCATGAAAAGTTTATAAAAAATCTGTCGCTTGGAGTCGACTTTAAACTAAGATCCTGCGACTTTGGATAAAGATAACATACAAAACATAAGTGGTGTGAGCATCTGGGTTGTGTATGATTACCAACTTATTTCCCCTAAAATGGATGATTTGAATACCAATGATATGTAGATTCAACAGCATGGCGCTACGTGCCATACACCTTACGATATATTAGATATTCTGCACGTGCGATTTTTCCATAGTCATATCAGGTGGCGGTGATGTGGATGTGGCCATCGAGATCGTACGACCCTGTTATACATTTTCGTGTAGTTTGTTCTTAAATTACAAATATTTGTTCTTGTGGATTGGTATCGTTCCAAATTCGACAATTTTCTTTGCTTACGTACCCACTGATTTCGAAATAAGCTCCATAGCTAAAGATCACTTCTGGATGAAATTTAGAATCAAAGAGAACAGTCATTTTGATTTACACGTATTGTTGAATGCTATATGCTTCAATGATGATATAGGAAAACTGACAGAATAATAATTAATAAATAATTGACAACAAAAACACTGTTATCAACTCTCTTTTTTTTAACACTCCTTGTTTTAAAATGAAGTGTTTTTCATAATTTTGTTAACCGAAATTCTTGAAATCCTCTTAATTTAATCAATTTATTCAATTCTTTTTTGTTATTTTAACTCATTTGTAATAACTGTCTTTGATGACAAAAAAATAATGTTTTTTCTAACTGAATACTAATAAATTAACACAAATAAATAAAGAAGAAACAAGAAGAGAAAAAATGCTTAACAATTTAAGAAATTAATTTTTGATTTTTGGTTGGGGGTTTTTGTTCACAAATAAATGAAAATTTTTTCAATTTGTAAATTGAAATCAGTAAGAAATATATACGTATGTACTTTATATGTTAATGTAATGTGTTTATAAAAAATGATGCTTAAGTATGTGTATATGTCCTGACATATATACATACATACATACTAAAGAGAGGAAACAAATATTCTTTGTGCATAATCGATATTAATGGGAATTCAATTAAAAGTTTCATTAAAGATTAACATAAAATGAAACACATGAACTTTTGTACTCACACCCATTTTCAAGTTATTTTCTCCCTGACGTTGGATTGTAAAGCAATATGAATGTATTTATTTGTATATAGAATACAAACATACATATTTATGCATATATTTTGCGTTAATTAAGAATGTGAATTGAGATTTTTGATTAAATAAATGAATACCTCTACATTTGTATGTTTTGGATGTTTCAACAGGAGCTTCCGTATTTTGACAGTTGATTACGGCCATTTTGTTGAATCTACATCTGTCAAATTAGTTGTCATTTATTCAGCTTGTTTTGCAAAATCACATTGGACAACATGATTTCGCTGTATGAGGTCCCGAGCTGTCTGGAACTGAGCCTAGTTTTCAGCAGTTCAGGGCCGCTTGAGCTTCTGCTTAACACAAGCAAAGTAAAAGAACGAATGAATTTTTTGTGTCAAATTACACTGACGAGCAATATATTCTCAATGAAGAGTCAATCGGTCTTTTTGAATAAGAAAACTTTTATTTTACTTTCAAACATAAAAAATAGCCACGATATAGGGAATAATAATTACATACTTATATCGGGTCTTTAATAAAGGGCTTTCTATCTATTAAATTATATAAAACAAAGTGTGTGTGAAATATCATTGAGTTTTTTTAATCATTTTGGCCATTTGGCCATTTTGGAATATACAAAATTAGGGCATCTAATATGTCCAATTTTCCATGACTCGAGCGAGTAAATCATGCTGAATTTGTCGATGGAATTATTTAAGTAGACTTTGAGGATCACTGTGGTTTGTTAAGAAAACATAACTAGAAAAAGTTAAATGGAGTCAAATCTAACGGTATCGCTGGCCATTTTATAATACTGTTGAAACCACATGCCGTCACACACATTCAGATCATACCATTCAGACAAAAAAAAATGGTAATCATTGACCTATAGTGCTCGCATTTAGAGTGATGGCCTGATCAACGTCGTTCTCAAAGAAATATTGACCGATGACCAACGACCAATGAAATATTGAAGAGTGACTTTTTCGGAATATCCTCGACGCTCTTAGGTCTCATATAGATTATCATCGTCCGTATTTGATAGTTTTATTTGTTCACATATCCATTCATCAAGAAATGAGTCTCATTGCTGAAAACTAGCTGGACGTAGTCCAGCAGCATTTGTGCCATGCAGTCAAGAGATTTATATGTGGAACATAGTATTTTACGAAGATAGCTTAATATCTGACCGTTTAAAAGCTATGGGCAAGTTACAAAAGCCAGGAAAGTGGATGCCACATGAATTGAATGACAGACAGATGGAGAGCCGAAAAACCACTTGCGATATTCAAGGACACGATAATTGCAACGAATTGTTAATGGCAATCAAAAATTGATTTAGTTGTAGAATCCTAAACGGAAAAAATCATGGGAATTATGTAGGACAACCATCAACATCAGCTGCAATACCAGATCGATTCAGCAGGAACACAATGCTGTGCTTTCAGATGGAACTAGAAAGGTGTGGTTCATCATGAGATTCTTAAACGTAATTAGACCTTTAATACAGATCGCTAACGACAACATATGATCAATTTTAACCATGCACTGATCGAATGAAACGAATGGGCCATAAAACTCAGCAAGATAATTTGTAACATGACAATTCACCTGCACACAAAGTAAAACTGGTTTAGGATACAATCAAAGCATTAATATTCACCAGACTTGGATCCTTCCGATTATTGTAAGTTTTCCTCGATGGGCTGAGCGGCACTTCGATTCCTACGAGGAAATCGAAAATTGTGTGACTAATTGGTTTGCTTCAAAAGACTAACTACTTTAAATGTGTAGCCGGCAATGACCAGTATTTTGAATAAAATGTTGTTTACTTTCCCATTTCCTGGTATGACCGGTACATTGGCAGAGTTCCAAAAAAATGGTGATTCGGATCGTAAAGTATGGAATCTGTAACAAAGCTTATTTCTTTAAAAACTTTTTCTTTAAAGTTTTTATTTAATCTGAATTCAATTTCATTTCTTTTTATTTTATATTTTCAAAGTTTTTTTTACATTTTGGCTTTGCTTATATATTTTTCTTGTATTCGTTCATTAATTATTTTAAATTTAAGTAAGTAAGTAAGTAAGTAGTTTATCCTTGAACTAAATATTTCTTTTTTTATCTTAAGAAAAGAAACTTTTCTTTCTTTCATTCATTCATTTTTTTTTTGTTGTCTACAAGTTATTTATTTGCAATCGTAGTAAACGATTAACAAAAAAATCACCATTCAACTGATGTTGGCAACTAGCAACTCAATTTTTTCTTTCTCTACAACTTTAAACAAAACCTGAAGGTATGAAGGTAAAATATTAAAAGTTTTTCGCCAAATTGGTAATTGTTAAAACCACAACCACACTATAATTGCCTTATTGTTAACGTTAATTAAAAACAAAAAGAAGAAGTATAAACTTTTTCATTGTTAAGCGTTTTTAAATGCAATGAAATGATTAACTCGACTATGAAATACAATTCTAGACAAAATAATAAAATGAACAACAAAATAATTTCTTATTTAGTTTATAGCTAAATATATAGCTGAGAGGAAGTCGTCGAAGCAATATTTTCATATTTTCGTTTTGATGTCTGACCTGGGATTCGAACTCGGGCCTTCAGTCTAATAAGCCGACACACTACCTACTAGACTACGGTAAGTAGGTAGTAGGTGTGTTGGTTTATTAGAAGTGAGGCTTGGTTCAAACACCAGCCCAGACGTTTCCCACAAAATATGATAAAATATTTCTGCGGCGACTGCCTCTCATCAGATTTCCGGCAAAAACTCTGAGAGTTTAAAAAAAATTGCCATGAAAAGTTTCTCATAATCTGTCGTTCGGAGTCGACTTTAAACTGTAGGCCCCGCCATTCATGTATAAAATTAACGCACACAAAATTACTGGTGTGAAAAGCTACGCACATCACCTCCATGTGAAATGACCTTAAATCGCTTGTGCAAAAATCCGATGTGGCATAAGTTGTGTGGCACGTAGCACCGCCCTCTTAAACCACATGTCGATAGTGTCGAGATCATCCAATTCAGCCCAAAAAGAATCGATGATGCCGATAATCGAAAGCCCATACGAAAAATTGAAAAATTGGTATGCTGCGTGACACGTATATAATATCGGATACAAGTGTCCCATATCTTAGTAAAATGCATATTTCCTTTCAGATTCTCAAATAAATACTAGAGCTTTCACTAAATAACCCGGCAAATCACTATTTTCACTGCCTCCAGCAGTCAGAGACTAGGTATCGATGCGCTTATCACACTGTTTCCTACCAGGCAGTACATACTTTTAACCATTTGTGATGCTCTACACACCAATGTTATCAAGGGTATAAACACCTACTTAATTAGTCAATACAACCCCTTAGCCGTCGTTCAAAGCCCTGATCAGACATCTTAAACACAAGGAAATATGGAAAAATATTTCGTCGACAACTTACTCTCAGCAGATTTCTGGTAAAAACTCTCAAAGTAAATAAAATTGCATTCAAAAAACCCTCAAAAACCTGTCGTTTGGAGTCCACTTTAAACGCTAACATCCACCACCTATGGACAAAAAATAACACATACAACATGTTTGGTGTGAGAACCTAGGTTGTAGTCCTGACTAAAGGTTTGTAATGACCAATAAGTAAGTAAGTAAGTATACAGTACCTCGATATTTAGTTTAGTGCGTCATGTGTTGGCTTATTAGACATGAGGCCTTGGTTAAAACCCAAGTCAGATATCTCGAACAAATCGAAATATGGGAAAATATATATTCAGCGACTTCCTCTCAGCAGTTTTCTGGTAAAAACTCTGAAGGTAAATAAAAATGCATTGAAAAGATCCTCAAAAACTAGTCGTTTGGACATGGATCACTTTAAACTAAAGGTCCCGCCACTCATGTAGCAAATTAACACACACAACATAAGTCATGTCAGAAGCTATGCCGTAATCCTGACTGAAGTATTGTAATGGCCAATACCATGATATTTCACCTGGCTGGATATCTTGATCCTATTGTCTAGGACAAGTCCTGCTCTTTTCGTTTATCCGAATTACATTAAGTTCTCTCGGACTAGCCCAGTTCAATACATTCTATTTCATGAGTCAAGACTAAGAGGTTATTTGTAAACCACCTGATAACATAATTGCTCATTACAGCTTTTCAATCAAGATTACGACGTAGCTTCTCATACCAATTATATTGTGTGTATTAATTTCATATATGAGTTTTTGGACCTAGAGTTTATAGAAAGATTTTTTTGAGAAACTTTTAATGCCAATTTTATTTAGTCTTAGAATTTTTGCCAGAAATCTGCTGAGAGGCATTCGCCGAAGAAATAATTTTTTTCATACTTCGTTTTGCTGGAGATGTCTGACCTGGGGTTTGAACCATGGCCTTAGGTCTAATAAGCCAACACACTACTTACTAGACTACGGCAACTACGCCTCTGAAGTATACTTCGTTGAATATTGCTTTCCGGATTTACGTCAAACGAACCGGCGATCATGACAGTATAAAACTGGTCTAGTACAATGGGTATCATTATGTTTTCTCTGAATCTTAACTGCTCATTTCTGGTCCATGGTTTTAAGTAAGAAAAAAATTAAATTGATCGAACGAAATTATAATGAAAATGTTAAATAAAATTATTAAACTTGTGCAAGTGACTACAGTAAAAATAAAAATGTGTTTTAAATAATTCAGATCTTTAAAATATGTTGTCATTTGCTTTCTGTAGAATAATTATTTTAGCCAACTATGAATTTATTGAGCTTTCACACACAAACAACTACGTAAAGATATTGATTTGTTTGTTGCTTCTTGAATCGTTGCTCGTTGTCGATGTGACAACAACGGCACAAATGACTACCTATAGCAACAACCTTTTGAACAGAACATCAATGTGCAAATGTCATTTACATTTCGTAGTAATTTATTATAATTTTTTACAACAGACTTTTACATATAATGGGCAATTATGAGACGGACACAAAGTACAGACAAACAAACATTAATGGCTAGTGATGCATGAGTGTAGTCTGTTTAACTTGTACGTCTCCCAAAGAACAATCCACAAAAGTGTGTGTTGTTAAATGTCAACAGCATTACATGCCAAACTCACTCATTTACGGTCCGTCATCAGTAACAACAGCAGAAGCAGCAGAACCAGAAAAAAATTAATGACGTTGAAAATGACAATAACCTTAAAAGCTTCTCATTAGGTGTGTGTGTGTATCATAAGATAGACCATAAAGGGTCATTTAATTTTTGAATTATGATTTAAACTTAACTTTTGGGTTTACTTTTAATTTTGTGTCGAAATTTATCAAATTTTACATAACTTTCTGCATGTTTTCAATGCACTTGTCCATAACCGTTGGGTTTATGGGACACTTCCACGCTCCCATACAGCCCCTTAGGTATATCAGGTTTCATAATAACTACACACAACATATCCTTGTATGTAAGTGTGTGTGGTCTTACGTTAGTGAATGTGAAACTATTGATGAAAAGTGTGCTAGAATTTTAATTTGTGTGTGCAGCACTTGTTAACCATACCATGTCATACTATCTATGAATACAAATATTTAAAGAACCTAGAGAACAGTGCAATAAATTACAAGAGAATGTACTCGTAAATGTAATAATTAGAATAAAGCTATCAAGGGACAAAATTGTTCGAAGATGGAATGTGTGTGAACATGAATTGATATGAAGTGATGTCACAGATCAACTAAATGTACTCTTAAGTTCAATTTAATTAGCATAGAATGCTTGATGCAATTACTCTCAGGGCTTTTAGAAGACAAATCAAATTATCCGATATTATCTTCTCCTCCCTAAATTACTTTTTCGACACTTATATAGCTGATATGTGTGGGATCATAGTTTTGTTGAAGGATAAAACCCACATAGCTCATATCACTCTCAGTACTGCTGTAAAGATTTTCGTTCAAAATATTTACGCAGGGCTCATCAGAAACCTTTGTATTAATTTAGATCAAATTTGTTGCATTAGAAGACGAAAAGTATCTCCATACCACAACACTACCTCCACGATGGACAATATTTTTCTAAATAAGCCGTTGCATTTGTCCAATGAGATAACTTACTTACTTTACATTACGACCCTTTAGCAAGAATTACGTCCTAGTTAGGAAAATGGTAATCATCGATCTATAGCGCTAGCCATTGACAGTGATGGCTTGACCGCCCACGTTCTGAAGGATGACGACGTCAGCCAAAAATCCACGATTTTTTCCGTATGCATTGGATGCTCTCGGATCTCATGTGGAGTTATATTGTTCCACATTCGCCCATTTGGTTTGTTCACGTACCTAGATATATACAAACACAATTGGTCATTACAACCCTTCAGTCAGGATTACGGCCTAACCTTCACATCCACTTATGCTGTGTGCGTTAATTTTATACATGAGAAACTTTTCATGGCAAATTTATTTACTCTCAGAGATTTTGCCAGAAACCTGCTGAGAGGCAGTCTCCGAAGAAATATTTTTTCATATGTTCGAGATGTCTGACCAGGAATTTGAACCATGGCCTCACGTCTATTAATAAGCCAACACACTACCTACTATACAACGGCGACTATATTGCGTGATCTAATGTTACCCACGAATGGCGGGACCTAGAGTTTAAAGTCGACTTCGAAAGATAGATTTTTAAGGGTTTTTCATGGCAACTTTATTTACTCTCAGAGCTTTTGTTAGAAGACGGGTGGGAGAAATTCGCCGAAAGAAAATTTTTTTTTCACATTTGATTTTGTTGTAAATGTCGGACGGCCTCCTGGCAAAATACAACCTACTTGACTACGGCGACTTCAACGACAGATGGCGTTAAAATTAAAAGTGTTCAATATTCCTCGAATATTAGTAACTGTAAGCATATTTTTTTGCATTTTAAAAATGCATTTAATACAGAATATTCTGCTGTAGATAGTAATTTATTTGTTTGATCAATTGCTTTCAATACTTTTTAAATTTCTAACATTGTTAATGTAATTTTTATAATTTAAAAATCGTTCGTTTTATTTATTTTACAATTAATATTAAAATGTTATACAAAGCACAGGAACTCTGTGACAAAGGCCATTGACTTTCAATAAGAATTAGAAAATTTATTGTCTATTTAATGTACTAATCACACAGTAAACAAAAAGTCAATAGTCATCGCCATATTGACAATGACATGCATATCTTAATATAGTATAAAGAGCGTTTCATATTATTTTTTTTATTTTTATTGTCATCGCATGTACCAGCAGAAATAACGGAAAACGAATATAATAAAGAAGACGCCGAAGTGTAGAAGGTAATGTGATGGCATGTTAGACGTGAGACCATGCTTCAATTCCCAGATCAGACATTTCCAACAAAACGAAATATTAAAACAATAATTCTTCTGCGACTGCCTTTCAGTAGATTTCTGGTGTTAACTCTGAGAGTGAAATAAATTTGCCCTGAGAAGTTTCTCAAAAATTTGGCCCTCGGAGTTGACTTTAAAGTGTAGGTCTAGCCCCTCATGTATGAAATTAACGCACATAACACAAGTGGTGTAAGAAGCTAGGTCGTAAACCTAGCTGAAGGGTTGTAATGACCAATTATGTATGTACATACATACATATGTATATATAATGAAATATAAACAATTTAGATCAAAAAAATCATTTTAAATGCTACGATTGTTTTCTGAATATGAAACATACCTTATGGGAAAAAAAGTGCTACAAGGTATGTAGAAACAGCAATACGTTTTGCACGATGACAAGTTGATTATTGTTAAAATGCAATTTAAATAAAGTACCTGATATCTATTTGCACATTTGTCAACCCTAAAACCTTTTATTCCTGCGGTTGTCTTTGCTACTATTGTTGTCTAGTCAAACATTGACATTTAAAAACAAATAGTAAGACACGTAAACAGCAAATGCCGCAAGAATGAATTACAAAAATTTACTAGTAAGTAATGATGTATGTATATACGGTAAGTTCTATAAATAAAAAAAATTAAATTACAATTATAGAAAATATACGTATTTATTTGCATATATACACTGTGGACTAAAAGTAAAGCAACCACTTCCTTTTCTAAAAAATTTGAAAGAACTTTAAAAAAATAATTTATTAGCGTTTTAAAACGGTTACAGATACTTAGTTATTTTGAGGGCATTGCAATATCATCGCGTTTTTAAAAAAATCTTGTAATGTCAGCCAATGTCAGCTGAATTTAAGTTTTTTAAAAAAAGTTTAAAAACTGGAGCGTATGTACATATACGTATATACTGCAAAGCGAATCTTAACAAGACTTGAAACGTAAGACTTGGAACGACGAATTGTACGCAGTTTTCACTTAGCCAAAATCAAAAAAGATACACTCTGCGATGAACGCCGCTGGTTTTAAGATCTTGCCAAGGAGCACGTAAAAGTTTTTAATTCCCACTTACTTAGTTATATAATTGGTCATTGTAATACTTAAGTAATGATTACAACCTAGCTTGTCACGTCATTTATATTGTGTGTATTAATTTTATACATGAATGGCGGTAACTCAGAAGACTGCTAAGAGAAAGTCTCAGACAGAAATATTATTTACTTTAATTTTGATTGATGGGCGCTCTTCCAATAAGCCAACACACTGCCTACTATCGATTATTATAACGCTTTAATCAGCATTATGACCTAGCTTCTCAAACCACCCATTTCGTGTATGTTAATTTTATCCATGCAGGTTCTATTATTTAATGTCGACTCCGAACGACAGATTTGAAAAGCTTCTCATACCAATTTTGTTTTTCTCTCTAAGTTTAATATTTTCTCATATTTCGTTTTGATCGAAATGTCTAATAAGCCAACATACTACATACTAGAAAACAGCAACTAATATAGTCTACAGTAGTCGAAATATACATAAAAACGATATATATATATAGGAGAGATATTTACCTCTAGTAAATTATGAAAAAGGGCATAGAAATATTATTAAATTGATAATCTCGTCATATGAGTGCAACACCATTCGAAAGTGCTGAATTTCATTCAGTTTCCTATTCTTTAACATCAAAATTAATGCTTATGAAATTGATGAAGCAGTTAGAAATAAAAAAATACTCGGGATCGGCAAGTTATCTTCACAGCTACTAAAATCACACTGCCTGACAACTCCTAATAGAAAACTTTTTTGTCACGAATTAACAGAAGATGTCGAAGAATTAATATAAGATGTGATATTAAAGGAGTCGCCGTAGTCTAGTAGGTAGTGTGTTGGCTTATTAGATGTAAAGCCAAGGTTCAAACCACAGGTCAGACATCAAAACGAAATATGTAAAAATATTTCTTCGGCGACTTCCTCTCAGAAGATTTCTGGCAATCACGCTGAGAGCAAATAAAATTGCCATGAAAAGTTTTTTAAAAATATGTCGTTCGGAGTCGACTTTAAACTGTAGTTGCCGCCACTCATGTATAAAATTAACACACACAACATGAGTGGTGTGAGAAGCTAGTGAGAAGCTAGGCCGTAATCCTGTCTGAAGGGTTGTAATGGCCAATTATTTATGTATGTATCGCGTATACGATGTTCAATATTCTTTCGTTTATGTAGTTTCACCTTTTTGTAAGGGATAAGTGATTTTACCTGGATTAATCCTACTAACACTTACCATCATCTTTCATTCCCAATACAAATTTGCATGATCAAGTATTTACTTGAAGTCGCCATATCCTAGTAGATGGGGCTTCGGCTTATTAGTTATGCGAACGAGGTTCAGACCCCAGCCAAGACATCTTGAACAAAACGAAATATAAAAAAATATTGTTACGTTTTTTTTTTTTTTTGCTTATAACCTTTTTTTATAAGCAACAACAACACTTGTTAGTTATTTGATGTTTTTGTAACACAGGCTATTTCACTTGCCTGCCTGTTTGCATGGAAAACACAAACAAAAACACTCAATTTTGTTTGTGTTTCCCATATAAACAGGCAGGCAAGTAAAATAGCCTGTGTTACAAAAACATCACATTAATCTTCTTTGCTCACAACCTTTTTTGTAAGCACCACACTAACAACTGTTTTCTTCACGCAACTTGTCTGCACACAAGTCTGACTGGATTATAACTCGATCTCGTATCTTCACACACCACTGGTTGAATTCTCACTCAATTCAACGCGACGTCGTCACACGACTAACTTCACTCGAACTCCGAGAATAACGTGTCTTCATACACGGCTGACTGAATTCTAACTGAATCCACGTTGCTCGCTTTATCTTGCCTGAAGGATGATGACGACCTTCGGGAACAAACAAAAAATGTAAACAACTTGTTTCCATTTTTGTTGTTCGTGTATCTTATTTACTTTCGTCCAGGCAGAGTTGTTGTTGTTTTGTTTGTTTGTCTTTCTGCTATATTTCTTTTATACGCAGACGTTGTTGCTATATTTTTGTTTATTCATCGATCTTGTAAACAAGCACTGTTGTTTTTGTTGCTATATGCTTCCTCATTCGTTGATCACGTGAACAACTGCATTGTTTTGTTTTTGGAGCTTTTGTTTTTATGCGTGATCAATTCCATTGTGTTGTTTTTGGAGCTTTTGCTTATTATTTTAACAACACCATTTCCATTTTCGTAACAATATTTCTTCCGCAACTTCCTCTCATTAGATTTCTTACAAAAACTCTGAGAAAAAATAAGAACAAAATTGTCATGAAAAGTTTTTCAAAAATTTGTCGTTCGGGAGGCGAATTTAAACAATACCCCGACAATTATGGGTAAAACTAGCAGATTATACCCGGCGTTGCGCGGGTTATGTAGTTTGGATTAGTTTACAAAATTAAAAAAAATTATTATTGGGTCATTTTTGCATTAAAAATAACAATAAATAAAAAACCAGTTTATATGTTTCGTAACCGCTTTTGAAACCGGTTTCTTAAAAAATGCAATTTTTCAAATTATTCGGAAACCGGTTTTACAAACAACCCAGTTTTTTTAATACTCTAAGTCCTAAATATAAATGCACTCAATTTTCCCATTTTGGCTCCTTTCGCCCTTTTTGGACCCCTTTCGGTCCAACTTTATAAACGGAACACCTCCAATAGCTATTTGAGAAACTTAACCAAGCTAAATCGTAAAAAATGCCTTTAAAACAGATAAAATATATCATTTATGCATAAAAGTACTAATTTTTGCCAATCTTTTCTCCCTTTGTCCCATTTTTTTTTCCATTTCGGTCAAAATTTCGAAAAGATTTATAGCCTATAACCTGCACCGACAAAAGCTCGATCTATATCCCAAATTTCAAGAAAATCGGTCCAGGCGTTCATTCGTGATTGGCTATGCACTCAATTTGCTCGTTTTAGCCCCTTTCCCCCTTTTTGGACCACTTTCGGTCCAACTTTATAAACGGAACACCTCCAATAGCTATTTGAGAAACTTAACCAAGCTAAATCGTAAAAAATGCCTTTAAGACAGATAAAATACATCATTTATGCATAAAAGTATTAATTTTTGTCCATTTTTTCTCCTTTTGTCCCTTTTTTTCTCCCCTTTTGGTCAAAATTTTGAAAAGATTTATTGCCTATAACCTGCACCGACAAAAGCAAGAAAATCGGTCAAGGCGTTCGGGCGTGATTGGCTATGGACTCAATTTGCCCGTTTTTGGCCCCTTTCCCCCTTTTTGGACCCCTCTTGGTTCAACTTTAGAAACGGAACACCTCCAATAGCTATTTGGGAAACTTAACCAAGCTAAATCGTAAAAAATTACCTTTAAAACAGATAAAATACAGCATTTATGCATAAAAGTACAAATTTTTGCCCATTTTTTCTCCCTTTGTCCCATTTTTTTCCCCTTTGGGGCAAAATTTTGAAAAGATTTATCGCCTATAACCTGCACCGGCAAAAGCTCGATCTATATCAAAAATTTCAAGAAAATCGGTCCATTCATTTAGGCGTGATTGGCTAACAAACAAACCAACAAACAAACAAACAAAAAAACAGACTTACAGAAAGATTTATAATATATACTATTAGGATTAACACACACAACATAAGTGGTGTGAGAAGCTACGTCGTAACCCTGACCGAAATGTGACTTATTAAGTAAGTTTATCTGTAAACACTCTTCAAATTAATGGTGAAAGAACCCACAGATAGACACACTCTGGCTAGAAGTATTATCCAGAAATCTTAAATTGTTACCGCATTATTTCTAAACACTTCTGAATAGATTCCACTAAATAAACAAGAGCTGTCTCGCCTTATATGAGTAATGGCTAGAATACAGTACCTCAATACAGTACAGTAGTTCTACATCGCATTGTCAATAATTTTCAACATGTTTGATGGGAGGCAAATTTGTCTTAAGGATTTTGGATGTGTTCATGTGGTCATTACAACCCTTAATTCAGGATTGCATCTTAGCTTCTCACATCACTTATGTCATGTGTGTTAATTTTATACATGAGTGGCGGGACCTACAGTTTGAAGTCGTCTCCGAATAACAGATGTTTTTGTTTTCTTATGGCAAATTTTATTTACTCTTTGAGGTGTTGACATAAATTTGATGAGAAAAAGTCGCCGAAGAAATATTCAGATTTCATTTTGATCGAGATATTTAACTTAGATATGAATATAATAATTTATCTGGTGCCGATATAATGCGCTACCTGTATATTTTCAGAGCCAAGGTTCATGCAGGTTTTCAGCCTCAAATCCTTATCCACGGTTGAAGATAAAGATTTTTGTGTATATTTGTGTCTGTCTGAATTTTATTCAGATTATCCTCCAAGAAAGCTAATTTATTTGCAAGTGAAGAAGCGTTTTTCCAATTACTCGTTATGTTTTTTAATATTTCTGTAGGCAATTAAATTGAATTGCCTTTACTGTCTTTAACCACCTCAAGAGAACGGAGCTGTAAACGCTTCCATGAAATATGGGTCATATAATATACTTATAAATAAATCTATACAATGTTTCGTACGTAAGAAAACCGTAAAATATTTTTCTTCATTGTAGCTTCAATTTCAATTTGCAGATAACATCAGCTTTAAAGAAATTTTAATTTCCTCTTCTATTTAATACACACCCACATAGTTGTTTGGATACCCAAAGGAAATTTTCGCAACTGCAGTTGTACATAAAAGTATTAGTAACTGAAACGTAACGTAACGTAAATGTTCATTGCGGTTTCATATACTACAACAATGCCGGCTACATACTAAGTTACTGTTACTTTAATATGTTGTGTTGCTGTTGCTAGTGCTGCTAAAGATAACTCCAATACAGCAGCTTCCATACAAAGATGAAGAAATTATTGTGCCATACCCTCCGATATAAACTGTAAAATTTATCTTCAAATTTTATATCTTATTGACTGGGAGTTTTAGTTTTGCTTTAGATTCGAAGAAAACAAAGCTTTTATTTGTATCGTTTTGCTATTTATTGTGGAGCAAAATGCTAAAGAATATTAAAAATTGTTTCATGATATAATACAGACAGACTACTTGCTTACTACTACTACTCCTACTACCACTACTACAACTCATGCTCTTTCCGCTACTACTGCTACTTCTAGAGAGGGGATAATAATAAAGCCAAGTGCATCTATGCACACACGCAACCACATACCGAGGATATACTTTAATAACAATAAATGCCATAAGAAAAGTTTATATGATGTACTTTATATAGATTATTAGCAGATGTATTGGAAAAGATGGAGATAAAATAGAAATTTAAGTTTTTTCTTAGATTGTCTACAATAGATTATAAAAACACTGGAAAAAAATAATGTTGCTTTAAATGTACTTCGAATTTTCATCAAATAAGACAAAATTTTTATATTAAATATCAAACAAATTCAGAACCAAGCACAGTCGTAACTAGGAGAGCAAATAAACTAAGATTCAGAGAAGATCACCATACAACCTGCACTCTACACCAGTTATATACTAAAAGGATGTCATATTATACATGAAATATTATATTGATGTGTTAGGCTTATGATATTGGGTAGTCCATCGATCGGTTTAAATTTGAACCATCAGTTATTTCGAATTTGGCAATACTTATGCCATTCTATTCTGTCACAAAATTCTGTATATTATCTCCACTGAACGTAATGATTCGATTTATGCTTGAACAACGGTGGGATTAATTGGAAATTTATTTCCGAAATAAAGACAATTGGTCGGAAATTTTTTTGCCAAAAATATCATCTTTTCGTATGAAGCTCATTTCCATCTCGGTGAGTACGTTAATAAGCAAAATTGCCGCATTTGGGGCTCAGAAGACCCACACGTGGCCTTACAGAGTGGCTAATGCACGAGTGATCGTTGGCCCATATTTCTTTCAAAATGAGGAAGAACCTATCACACCATGATAACCGACTTTTTTGTACCCGCTCTTCATCGTATTGATGTGGACGATGTTTGGTTTCATTAGGATGGTGACATTTGCCACACATCTCATGCCAGAATCGATTTATTGCGTCAAACGTTTGATGGCCATTAGCCGAAATGATGATGTCAATTGGCTGCCAAGAAGCTGTGATTTGACACCGTTGGACTATTTTATGTAGGGCGCCGTTAAAAAAAGTGTTATGCCGACAAAAAAAGAGCCAATTGAGTATTTAAAGCCCAATATTCGTAACGCCGTTGCCGAGATACGACCCCATACACTTGAAAAACTTCACGAAATTTGGTCCGATCCAATGAAGTACTCTGAGGCCAACCGTGGCAGCCGTGTGAATGAAATAATACTCCATTTCTAACTGGAAATATAAATTTGGCAATATTTCAAACCGTTTTTGGTTTATTGCATTTTGAAATTTAAACTTTTAAATGGCCCACCCGAAATAAACACAACAAAGACAACACAGCAACCTCTCAAAAATAGAATACAAGGGTGTATACGGAACTGATTATTTTAAAGGCAGGGCGACAGCTAGTAAAGATTCTGCTGCTTGGCTTTTAGGCTAATTTCAATTTATATTCGCTGCAATGAGAGAATTAATGCTAACAAGGAGAGGATTTGTGCAGTACATACGAAGATTAATGATGTCAATACAATAGCATGCATGAAATACGTACAGACCTTCAATTAGCTTCTCACATCACATATGTTGTGTGTATTAATTTTATACATGAGAGCCAGGACCTACAGTTTAAAGTCGACTTCGACGACAGATTTTTGAGAAACTTTTTATAGCAATTCCATTTAAACTCAGAGTTTTGCCGGAAATCTGCTGAGAGGAAGTTTCCGAAAAAGTATTTTTTCATTCTCCGCTGTGTTCGAGATGTCTGGCGTGTGGTTTGAACCGTAGTCTCACCTCTAATAAGCCAACACACTACTTACCAGACTGCGGCGACCACTATACCAGAGAAAACTCTATCATAGCAGTTGTAAGACCAGTGTGAATCATGCTTGTGTTGGCCTTAAAGGGTATACATGGTATACTGAACATTTGTTGATTGCAGTTTTTAAAAAACAAAGGACCATGGCAAGCAAAGAATTTTTTCCGTGCAGGAAAAATTTATCACGAGAAATTATAGGATGCTTACAGTTTTATATAGGCATTCAAATGGACTAACTCCTCAGGTCGACAAAGGTCTTAATAGTTTGGTGAGGTTTCTCTTATGATGAAGTCCCTCATTTACATTTCTGCGGATAAGCGGTCAAAACAATGGTCAAACTTAACAAAAAAAAATCATCTCCCCTAAAAATTTTTCTAATTGACAAGGTGCGTGTGGCTGTTGGGCAGTCCAATTTAAGGTGAACATGAAGGTCAAAGGCGGACATTTTGAATAAATATTAGTTTTAATGTTTTTTTATTTTATCAATGAGTGGCGAAACCTACAGTTTAGAAACGTTTGCGAATTTTTTGAAAAATGTTTTTATATTTTGTTTTGTTGGAGATGTCAAACCTGGGCCTTGAACCGTGGCTCTCACATCTACTAGACTACGGTGAATTCACCATATATAAAAATAAAAGAAGATTGCTGGTGTACAAACTGAAGAGGGCATGGCAAACTATGTACGCAGAGGATGAATCTGATCAAATATTGAATCATTCAGGACGTAGAACTGTTCTTGCAAAAAAGTAGAGATTGCGAAATATCTATGCTTCTTTGGCCTGATTGGGTTATTCTAGAATTAGTTTTGAATTGTGAGAATTTCAGAATTATGATCATAATAGTATTTCTGAGTGGTCATCGCGCTCTGAGGGCGAGGCTGTACGATACTATTTACTGGTGATTTTGTGATAATGAAGGAAATAATGAATTCTGGCTTAGAATTGAGAGACAATAATGGCCAAGTTTTTCAGACAGACCTTCTTCTAAGAATTAGCATCTATCATGTTTTCTGACCTCAAACACAATGCTGACTAATGAGCCTACATGCTATATTATTATGTTTTTCACATTCTCTTCTCTTATATTTTCAACAATTTTCTTTTGGACAGTTTTAAAGTTTTAAATTTACATTTTTCTTCTCCTTTATTTCTCATCTGCCTTTTCTTTTCTTCTAGTTTACCTATGGATTACCTTTTTCTAGTTCCTCCAGGGAGGTGAATTTTAAACTTACATTCATAAGCTAAACCATATAAAAATAATAAGTTAGATTGAATGAGGCCTTAAGATAAGTCTGTGGCCTTTCAGATGCAAAAAAAGTCAAACAGTACAAAATAGCCATCCGCAAAATTTCAACTGTTTCAACATTTTACAGTTGATAGACTATTTTGTCTATTTTTCTGATGGAGAAGGTTAAGTTGTCATAGGTTAAGATAACGTTGGAACAATATGAACACAGAGTCTTAAAGATATATTCAGTATAACAGTTAAACTCTCTCTTAACTGAGTATTTACACTCCTTTGCAGAAAAATCAATATAAAATTCGTTTTTCGTACAATCGTTTACAGAAGTATAAAACTCTCTTACTGTGTTTAAGAGACTAAAATGTTTCCCTTTTAAACAAAGAATCTCTTAAAATAAATATTTCAAATGTATTTTGTACTGTAAATAGATACATGAATGAAATTTAAGTGAGTGGAGGTGTTTCGAACTGTTTTCGTAGAACCGAATCAGTGTCATTGTGTCAACATGAATATGCACAACAACAATACTTGTTGAAATTTTTATGCAAGTGCGTGGTATAAGATACAAAATATCATTAAGAAATCGTTGAGTTTAAACCAAATACAGGTGCTAACAAATAAACGTGTACATTAACACGTAAAGATAACACTTAAAATTTTTTGATATAAAGAAGGAACAAGAAACATTGCATAGGTTTCTGATAATTCTTCTTCTCAACGATCTTGAAATAATCTTAACTTTTGTTCGGTAGTTACAATGAGAAACGATTTGAGTGATCCATCATATTGTGAGGAGTAGGCTGAGGATTTTATCGAGTATAGTAGAGTCAAGGAACACTTCTTTTGGAATAGGGATCGATTCAAGCCCAATATGTAGAGAGTTGTTCATACTGACGCCAGCCATCCTGAAAAAGATGAAGTAGACATGCAGATTGAGAACATAACAGCAAATAGTCTGGTTGCGGTAATCCAATGCCTCTACGTAATTAGTAATTTCTTTTTTTTTTTCATTTAAATTTTGTGGCAAAATCATTCGAACACTACACTGAGTCTTTCGACTACTACAGTACAACGACCTTTGGAAGTGTTTCAGCATTTTGTTTGCCATTGTTTCTGGTTTTCTTTAACGCCGTCCCACAGAATATAGTCTAACGGTGTCAAATCACAGCTTCTTGGCGGCCAATTGACATTTTCATTTCGGCTAATTAAACGGCCATCAAACGTCTGATGCTATAAATCGATTCTGGCACGGGATATCGGCAAGTTGCACCATCCTTCTGAAACCAAACAACGTTCACATCTATAGCATGAAGAGCGGGTACAAACAAATCGGTTATCATTGGCCCATATTTCTTGGAAAATGAGGACACCGTAACCATTACGGTTAATGGAGTCACCATAGGTTTGAGGACGTGTAATTGTCAATTGTGACAAGTACAGTACCCAGAGGTCGAATTGACCCATTGTACATGGAGACACCATGATAACCGATTTTTTTCTAGCCGCCTTTGGCATTTGAAGGCTAATATTCGTGATGCCATTGCCGAGATACGACCTCATACACTCGAAAAAGTGCACAGAAATTGACCCGATCGAATGAGGTTGTGTAAGGCCAGCCGCGGCAGTCATATGAATGAAATAATATTTCATTTCTAGCCGGAACAAATGTACTTCACAACAAAAAAATATTTGTGGCAAAATTTTAAACCTTTTTTGTTTTTAATTGTATTTTTAAATTTAAACTCTTAAATGACCCACCCTTTTTTATTATATATATTTTATGTCTTTCATAAACTCTACTTTTATTCTAAAACCGTTTGTTTGATATACCTATGGCATAGGAAGCCTTGGAAATTGAACAACAAGCTTGTGTTTGTAATCGCTTTAAAAATATAAGTAAGTCAAGACTGACATTTATGACATCATACACAATAATGTACTTTGTAAAGTTTTAGATTTTCTTTGCTGGTAATGAAATATTCCACAACATGGTTTAGTTTGTGTTGGTCTTCTATTACTGACTGACTAACTTTTAGTTTTAAACTTTATTTATTTCTTTCTATTTATAAAACTTACTTTCTAACTTTAGTTGTTGTCAGTTAGTTATCAGTTAACATTGTTAAAAGTAAGATCATAAAAAAGTAAAACAAGATAGAAAGAAAATCCTGGCGTTTTAACATCTCAAAGGAACTTTTATTTTAAAGCCGCCTTCACTTACATTCGTCTTGTGGTAGAGTGCGACATGATGCTGAAAAATGTTAATTGCTGATAGACCACTTAATCGTCTTTACGTTAATTATGTATCTGGTCTCGTTACAAAGAGTATTTCAGTAGTAAGAATACAATTTTAAGATTCTTAAATTTGAAAAGTAATCGGTCGGAAAATTTCGAAGAATTTTCGGTCGAGAAACTGTACCTAAGGTGGTCAGGGCATTGGGTGTTTTGCATTGAAACTCAACGTAGATGTCTTCTTTGAAGTTTGACTGCTGTGTTAATCGAATCATTATTTAAATTATTTAATTTTCATCTTCATTAACACTTTTAACGGTTGCATTTCTTAAATCTGGCACCCGTAAGTTTGCTACCAACAATTTCAAAATTGCATTACAAACTGATTATGCTTCATAAGGGAACTCACCACTATGGAATAAAATCACAGGCAAGTGCATATCAGAAGAAGGGCACTCGAAGTATAGAAATAGTGCTGTGTTCTTTTTATAAGCATTTCCCATTTCATAGATATTTCATTCTTTTCATATTTCGTTTTGTTCGAGATGTCTAGCCTGAACTTTAAATCACGGACTCACGTCTAACAAGCCGACACACTACCTACTAGACTAGGGCGACAGAATCCCTGCCAGACCTTGTATTAAAAAAAAATTTGATCCTATTTTTCCTAAAGCAAAATATCTAATATAGCATCAGCTGTGTGATATGTAGCGCAGTTCTTTTGAAACCACATGTCATAGGAGTCCAGATATTCGGTCCAAAAGAAGTTGGTAGTCATCGATCGATAGTGTTCGGTTTTGCTGCTCGGTCAATATTAAAGAAACATGGACAGATGACGCTACTAACCTAAAATCTGCAAAAATTATGGCTTTCTTGGTATACATTTGTCGCTACTGGATCTCATGTTCATTGGTGTCGTCCCCAATTTAAAAATTCATACAGTAATCAAACGTAATAGTAGAAGATAATTTTTCGATTAAGAATTAGGGTCAAATGCCACCTACTTCAGAACCTTAATCAATTGAATTAAATAAAGTGCGTCCAGTTAACCCATTAACGCCGAATGGGTAGAAAATGCCCAAAAAAATAAAATTTTTTTTTTAAATTCTATCTTGACCCAACTAAACGACAGCCCAAACGTTTCTTTAAGAACGAATAAAGAAGACATAGAACGGTTTAAAAAAAATTAGTAAGGCATGATATTCACATATTTTGGATGACAAAAAAAGGTCAAAGATCACGAATTTTTTAAAATCAAAATTTTGTAGAAAGAACTTCTGTGGAATATGTATGGATGATATTCTCAGAAAAACCTTTAGATGCCATGTAATATTATATATCTTCTACCTGATAAAAATACTTTCACTTGAATTGGTCTACTTACCTAAGCTACAGGTGCGATTAAATGACATGGGTATAAAAATACCCACTTAGGTATTGGTATGAAATATTTTTCATAAAACTTTTAAAAACTAATTTCAAATAGAAATTTCAAATCATTTTTCTCAATTTTTTTATGTTTTTGGTAGTTCCGGCATGAAATTGTGCAAAAGAATCCCTTGGATGCACATTCAAACTGTATTTTGCACAACCGTACTCTGTTTTCCCACCACATTGCGCACAGCGACAGAGTTTTTCAATTTTATCAATCATGTGGTCAAATTTGTCAGTGTGTTTTGCTATTTGCTGTGCATTTGTGACAACTTTTCCATCACGGCGTCGATTTTCACGAATTTTTACCAACGCTTCAACAACGCTAACCCAAAAATCGAGTTGGCTCATAGGTGGCAAACCTTTACATCCACTGTACAAGCAGTGTAGTTTGCATACATTTACCAAAGCTGCGTCAATAGTGTTGTTAGTGAGTAATGGCCAATACCACTTTTTTCCGCGGACTAGAATACGATAATTGTAGACGCCATTATCGAATAAGTCAACCCCACCCATTCGCTGATTGTAAGCATGTATTATGTATGGTTGTTCAACGACAGCCATCATGCGATGTTTATGGTCATATCTTTTGGTTTTACACATCGGTTTTGCACCCAAAAAATTAGACATCACAGTTACCACCTTCAGAAAGATTTAAAATATATACATACATAGGTATAACATGATAATAAATATGTGTACAGTTAATTACCGAATTATCGTTCCAGAGAACTGCGATAATATTGTTGTTTGACAAAGCAAAAATCTGATGAACCCCGAGGTTTCTTTTTCATCAATTTAAGATCATCCAGCAATGCGTGATTGCTCCGATTATCTCGAACAGTACCTGTTGCAAAATAACCTTTACGAGATAATGTACATAATAAATTATGGCTTGTCGAATGTAACATTATATTGACTTGGATCTGAAATATTCTGTAATAGTCGTAGTACCACGTTGTCTTCAAGGCCGTAGTCAGCATTATTTTTAGCAGAAGCGCCATCATATGGAATAAAGGAATAACAATATCCTGTCATAGAAGCCAACACCCAGTATTTGTAGCCAAATGGCGACCATAATAATCGATCGTCTGTTCATCCACAGAAAGACTGTGAGAAAATATGCCAAATTGCATGAATTTTTTATTCAGTGCAGTGTTCAATGGAGTAATTTTGTCAAATTTATCATTCTTGTCAGGATTAGTATTGTCACAAACGTGTTATTTTCAATAAAACTCTCAAAAATAGCTTAACTATGTTGTCTAGTCGCCATATAAATATTAAAGAGAAAATAATTTTATTTTAGAACACACTTATGCCGAAATGGGTAGTAAAATAGCCATGCCCTACAAAGGCCCCCACGACACTTAAAAAAAAAAAATTTTCATATCAATACAAATACTCCAAATACTATTTGCGCCAAATTTCACCGAAATCGGACCACGGATTCTGGGGTCAGGCGTTAATGTGTTAAGCTTACTGTGCAGTACAATTCCAACATATTTTTTCTTTCCGTTTTCCGTTCACCGTAACCGTTAAGGCTTACATATGTATATGTGAATACCAATGACACGTCCTACCATTTCCTGTCCTAATTTATTCCAATTTTTTAATTCCTTTTACCAAATTTATTTTTTCTTTGTTACCATTAAATTATTGGAATCAAATATGTATGTAATGAAATAACTTTACTTAACCACTTGTGGTAGGGCAATGCATGATTTGTAACATGCGATATTTATTGATTGTGAAAGTTATAAACTAAACCGATATTTCGATTGTTGTTTCGTCACTGTAAATTCACTATAAATTTGAATTCCAAATGAATATCTATTCGTGTTCACACTCCACAAATTTCTCGCATCTGCTAAGCATTTCTGTTTATGAAACAATAAACGAAAAATTTCCTATTTTTTTCTTGGTATTATTTAGTGCGATAAACGATTTATGGTAGTTGCAAAAAAGCAAGGATGGCCAATACAAAATAGGCAAGAGCATTTTGATTTAACGTATTATGGTGGTATAAGGTTTTTGAAATTGAAAATAAATTCAATTTGTAGAGGAAGAACAATTTCTATTAAAATCGGAAATACACCGGGAATTTCCTACATTCTATTCTACCAGTTAATATTCTGTATTCTTCTTTTAACGGAAACCAGTGGATGTTGTGTGAAACATTAGTTTATGAAAACTAGATTTCTTTCATTAAGGAGCTCTTATGTGTATATATTCCTCTTACTACCCTAGGGAGCATAGGGCCGCTTGGTTTTGGTAATAATAGTTATTTAAGACGTACAGTTTTTTAGGCTATAGCGTCCGATTCTGGTGTTGGGGTTGCCAACATTGCTTACCAGGCATGCAAAGTGCCGGGTCTTAGCCGTGCAAGTATTAAGGTTATACCTCCCATAGTCGGTCATCAGAGCCTCGTTAGCGTGATAGGGGACACCAAGCCCTTGAAGGGCAGTGGGTGAGGTTGACTTTTGGAAAGGATTGGCTGTGTGAAAAAGTACGTGTCTTTTGAACACTCCACTTTCCCATTAGTCCCCAATCTTCTTACCTCTTACTGATAGGTTACTTTTTTTTCAGATTCTAGTTTTTCTAGTTTTACTCACTATCCTCCTCCTTAGATATTTGAATCCTGTCAACTGTATAAGCCTCTTAATGATTGACAGGTAAGTCCACAATTAGCAGGCAGTATGCTTTGAGTTCCTCAATTGGTAACTTTATTGAGATTAAATTTGTATATTTGTTTAGCCTCCTACTTATCTATTTTAATGGTTTTCTATCGCGACATAACAGTGGAAGTGTTATCCCAGCTCTATAAAACTAACCTAAGAGTAGGCTATTAGTGCTAAACCATATTTCCGCAGTGTATTACGGGCCATTGGTTTGATCAGTATGCACGCATACTAATACTAATATAAATACAATTATTATAAACGTACATACATACAGATTGGTATGCTTTTTATCGTTTATGAAATTTTGTATTAAAAAGGCGGCATAAAAAAACTACAAATCATTTAACCAAAAATAAGCAATTTTTTCGCATTTTTACAATCATACACACAAATAGACGATCAAATGTATGTTTATACAGTGTTGGTTTTATAATTAGAAACGACTTCGCAGCATTTATTTTTATTAACATATTAAAAATTTGCTTAAATAAGCTCACTCTCAAAAGTAACAATTCAATATGGAGTTAAAACAAAAATGATTTTTCTTGATAAAAAAAAAACCAATTAGATTGGTCATATAATTAGAAACAACAACAAATACAACTTAAAAAAATATTTGCATGTTAAGCTATTATCCTTCAAAATTTTGTTGGATTGGTATTATCTTGGACAACATTCGAAACAACGGAACAACAGCGAAACTTTATGTTAAACATTGTCATGATGGGAGCAATGAAGTCGTCATAGTCTAGTAAGTACTGTGTACTAGTAGACGTGAGGCCGAGGTTTAAACTCCAGCCCAAATATCTTGAATGGAACGAAAATGTATAAAAAAATATTTCTTTCTTTTAGGATTGTAATGATCAATTAAGTAAGCAAGTAATGATGAGAGCGATATCTGTCCGCAGCTTTGATGTACCATATCAAACAATACATCATTATTCCGTGGATTTGTGTCCTCTAGATTTTTTTTGTTACAATTGGTCACAAGATTCCAATTGGATTGAAATAAGGACTTTGCGGCGGCCAGTCCAGAACATTAATCTTTTGATGCAAAGGCCAACACTTCACCAGTCCGGAAGTGTGCTTTGGCTCATTGTTACGGTGGAAAACGTAATGAGCAGACATATTCTCAAAGGAATATGCAAACATACATAATTGGTCATTACAACCAACTTCAATTACGATTACGATCTAGCTTGTCACACAATTCATGTTGTGTGTCTTAATTTTATACATACATAAGTGAATCGACTCCGAATGACAGAACTTTGAAAAACTTGTCATTGGCAATTTAATTTAATCTCAGAGAGAAGTCACCGAAGAAATATTTTTTTTTAAATTTCGTTTTGATCGAGATGTCTGACCTGGGATTTGAACCGTCGCCTCACTTCTAATAAAGCAATACACTACCTTCTAGACAACGGCCACTTGTCGAATTTTTATTGTGTTTATAATTTACAGGGAAAATTTAAAAAAAGATGCACTGCTATTTTTTTTTTCTCAAAACATCGTTTCTAATTATAAGACCAACACTGTACCTGCGGATATCAACATAAAATTCCATAAACGCAATCACTCACAGACAAATCGTTAGCAAACAGATGGAAGTGTCGATTTAATATGAGAATATGAGGAGTGGAATGTGAATGTGAATGATTTTTTTTTCTATTTTTTTATTTATAAACATATATGCGCCGTTGTATAAAAATTTTTTATTTTCTACGATATGTACAGATACATTATAGTAGTATTACATATTCACATACATATCACATAGATACATACAAGCATTTACTGAAATATGCTGCTCTATTTTCAATCACATATTGAACATTATTTAAGGCAAATTATGAAGTTTTTCGTTTTATTTTCACTGATACAGAACAATTTCAAATATTAGACAACAAGCCATGAGTTAAATTTTTATTCTAAGTTTCAGGAAAATACTGCAAATTTTTTTAATTAAAAAAAATAGTATTAAAAAAATTTTAAGCGATGTATAGAGTGAAGAGACTACAATAACGTAATTTAACAATACAAGACCCTTTTAAGTCAAACAGAAAACAAATTCCTTGGCCACGTAAGTAGAACATCGCCATTAAAGTTGGACAATATTCCAAGTTAGGCTTAAGCCTTTTTAATATTTTGTGGAGCCCGCTCTTCTCTTTAATAACAAATTATAAACTGCCAGGAAGACTTTCAAGAAGTCTCTAACATCTTGCATACTGTATGTCATCCCATGCAGCTCGAACCACTTTCCACAAGCCTTGAAGATTTTTTAGTTTTTTTTTGTTCAACTTGTGTCTCAAAATTGTTTCATTATTGGATTGAAAACAGTGTTTTATGCCGGCCATTATATAATATCAACTAATTGGTCCTCAAAATTCTTTGTCTAATCGCTATAGTATAGCAGGTACGTGAGGCCACGGTTTAAACCCCAAGTCAGACATGTCCCACAAAACGAAATATGAAAAAATATTTCTTTGGCGAGTTCCTTTCTTTTCTAACATAAACTCTGAAAGTAAATCAAATTATTTACAAACATCTATCGTTTGATGTCCACTTTAAAGTGTAGGTCTCGCCAATCATGATAAAATTAACACACACTGACTGAAGGGTTGTAATGACTAATTATTTATTTTGACAAACGGTGTGATACCATTATTGTTATAATCATTATCTTGCGTAAAAATCTATTTGACATACAAGTTTTCATGAGCGAATGGAATCAGATGAATTTCCACAAAATGTTTGGTTAAATGTTGATCCATCAAATAATCATTCTTTACGATCGCACCCACACTATGCTATGTGGTAGCTCAGCCTGTCATTATACAACTTCTCTACGTTGAATTACCTTCAAAGTACAATGCACAGTAAATCTTGCTTCTTGTTTATTCATTTAGAGTCAAATCTATTGAATTTAGATTCATCACTCGTAAAAACGTTGTTACTGAATAATGTTGTTTTATTTCTTTATATTTTAGCGACTGAGAGATGAGCTGTACTTATTAGATGATCGGTACTAGTACTGTTCTACAACACTAGAACTTACATTTCGTTTTTGTGCATATTTATTATAATTTTGGGACACTTATATGTAGAGAAAGATTTTTTAACCTGTTTAATATAAAACATATCGGGAGGGCCATCTATCGATTTAAATTTGATACTTATGTCATTCTATTCTGTCACAAAATTCGATATATTATCTCCACTGAGCGTAATTAATCGATTTACGCTTGAGCAACGTTGGAAACTGCACGATGGTGTCAATTTTGCCAAAAAAATAAAATAAAAATCTTTTCGGATGAAGCTCATTTTAATCTTGGTGTGTACGTTAATAAGCAAAATGGGGCTCAGAAAACCCACACGTGGTCTTACAGAAGCCAATGCACCCATTGTGAGTGACTGTTTGGAGCGGTGTGTGGAACGGAGGCATCATTGGCCCATATTTCTTTGAAAATGAGGACGGCGCAACCATTACGGTCAATGGAGAAACCTATCGCACCATGATAACCAATTTTTTTGTACCCGCTCTTTATGAAAGAAAAATGTTATGCCGACAAACCGGAGACAATTGAAGGTTTGAAGGTCACCGTTCGTGATGGCATTGCCGAGATACGACCCTATACACTCGAAAAGGTGTACGGATGGAATGAGATAACCATATGAGTGAAATAATATTGCATTTCAATCCGGAACAATTGTAGTTCACAACAAGAAAAAAATAAATTTGGCAAAATTTCAAACCGTTTTTGTTTTATTGCATTTTTAAATTTACACTTTTAAATGGTCCAACTTTACAACAACAAGGCGGACATTATGGAACCATATCTGACTCCTTATAAAAATTCGTTAATTGGTCTCCCTAGGTTTCAACATTTTTCTATCTCGTAGACCTTTTGTAGTTTTTATTAATAAATGTTGAAATCTCTATCACTTTATCTGGTTTTAACTCTTTAATGAATTTAATTAAAATTTTTTAAAACAAAAACTACCAGCTTTATTTATAAAGACACATATTTTTTGTGCATTAACATCCAGTAACATTTGCTAAAGGCTACGAAAGTTGTGTGAATCTCATGTTACAGGGCAAAGTGCAAAATGTCGCCCTACTACTGTCACTTGTAACACTATAATTTTGTCTACTGTTACAATAAATATAAATTTAAACATAAATGTGTAATAAAGATTTAAGGGACATCAAAATTTTTACTTATTCTCCAGACTTGCCTGAAGCTAGAACAGCTCCAGTAAAAGTTATAAAGAATTGAATTATTTTATAAATGAATACGAAATTCGTATGGTAGTTTTCATAATCATATATTTTTCATTTACACACACTCTATGGGATTTGAATCCGAAAGGATTACACTGATACACATTTTAAAACACCCACATTATAATTCACTTTGGAAAATGTATTAATTTTTCTCACTACTTTACTGATTGTATGAAGAAATAAATGGTTCGATGTAATAAACATTACGCGTAAATAGTTGGGGATTTCTGAACTGATTATTGTACTTTGATGAATATATTGACAATCTAGGTTTCAGTTCATCACATTTGCATTTTAACTTAAATTTGAGAAACTATGTGTGAACGTGATTTTTAATTGTTTTAGTGTAACCGAATTATTTAATGGATAGGCATAGTTACACAGAAGAATACAAGTAAAAGCGTAATGTTTGTGGATTTTATTTTACAACTACTGTACATATTATTTTTTTATTATATAACACTAAAGTTGCTCAGTATTTTATTTTGTGTGGAAACTTATTACACTGCGCCGAAATAATTTTTTATTTACTGTACACAAATTACGCTTTCCAACAAGTCTACTCTATTTATAAGGAAATCTATGAATCTATTATAGTATTGTCTATGGTTGACATAAACTTTTTCCCATTTTGGCTAGAGTTATGTTAAGTAGGCCGTACCGTAATAATATCGTAAATAATTTTAGCCTTTCTCATATATCCCAGTTTTGTTTCGTTGTTTCTATTAATTAATGATCACTTCAAGCACACAATCACTGATTGTTATAAGTAAGTAAGTATAATGAGTTTCCAGAGAGAAGAATTTTACAATTTGTAGACATCAATTGCTCACCAAGTTCATGCGGCTACATGTAACTTCAAAAACCAGATCTACGCAGACAATTCTCAGATGCAGGAGTATTTGAAAACCAATATTCATCAAGTAATCGCTAAGATACCACCAGAAGTGTGAAAAAAAGAAATAAAAAAAAAAAAACAATTGAAAAGAATCGACAGTCATTTAAATGTTATATTTACGTAGTGCACAATTTTAAGTCCAATTATCAAATCAAGAAATCAAGAGTTTATATTGGTTTTATTTAACCCGTTTAAGGCCAATCCAAAACTATAGGAATAATTTAAAAGTATCATGCTTTTATATAAAATTGGGAGTACAAAAATACTGGAAATCAAAAAATTAAAAAAAAAACCTTTCTAAACACATAAAAGAGTGTACCCAAATTAGTGTAGGGCGATCTATCCATTCGGTTATTTCGAATCTGGCAATACTTATGTCATTCTATTCTGTCACAAAATTCAGTATATTATCCCCACTGAACGCTTACGCTTGAGCAACGTTGGGATTTATTGGAAATTTATGTGCCAAACAAAGACAAAAAAAATCATCCTTTCGGATGAAGCTCATTTTCATCTTGGTGGGTACGTTAATAAGCAAAATTGCCGTATTTGAGGATCAGAAAATCCACACGTAGTTTTACAGAAGCCAATGTAACTTTTACGAGTGACGGTTTGGTGCGGCTTGTAGAGCGGAGGCTCCATTGCTCCATTAGCTCCATTATGATCAATGAAGACAGCTATCGCACCATGATAACCGATTTTTTTGTGACTCCTCTTCATGACATTGATGAGAACGATGTTTGGTTTCAATAGGATGGTGCAACTTGCCACACATCTCATGCCAATTGGTAAGGGCCGTTTAATTAGCCGTAATGGTGTGTCAATTGGCCGCCAAGAAGCTGGGATTTGATACCTTTGGCGCCGTCAAAAAAAAGTATTATGACGACAAACCAGAGACAATTTAGCATTGGAAGGCCAACATTCATGATGACATTGCTGAGGTACAACCATATACACTGGAAAAAGTGCACGAAAATTGGTCCGATCAAATGAGGTACTGTGAGGCCACCTGCGGCAGCCATATGAGTGAAGTAATATTTCATTCTTAACCGGAACAATTATAGTTCACAACAAAAAAAAAAAATTTAAATTAATCAATAAAAAATTTCAAACCGTTTTTTGTTTTATTATTTTTAAATTTAAATTTAAATTTAAAACTTTAAATCACTTACCCTATGAATAAAATTTTTTAAATACTTGTTTAATTTTTTATAAAGGCTTCTGTTGTTACAGACCTTACCATTTACATAATTTTGAAGCTCTCAGAGAACGTGACCGGCACCTTCTAACTCTAAGCCTATTTAATGACGAAGTGTGAGCAGCGGCTCCATTTTCTAATTAACTACTTCAGTTAAAATCCAACTATTATTCGTTGAAACAGAACCCGAATTATGCTGTTTTCTTCGCTAGATAAACCCAAGCGTTAAGTACTTTAGTATTCTGAGGCCACGTCGCTGAATCCCTCTCAATAGAGTGGGAACACAATGGGCTGTATGGGCCATCGAATAAACTTGCCTGTGAACGGCAAACTACCCGCTAACCTAACCTATCCTCTTATGATTTTTATTTACTTTTCCTGTAATTTCTTATACTTGAAAATATGGAACATATTTATATATTACTGAAAATCAATATATAACTGAGAACTACTCCTACTACTACAAAGACCAAATAATCTCGGAAATCAAACAAAACAAATATTTTTAAAAATAATCGTTAAAACTCACCATAAATTGTTTTTTGCAATATTTTCGAAATAATCACAAAATATTTACATTTGCTTTCAAAAATTAAATTTTCGGCAATTATTCACTAATTCTGTAATTAATTTTAAATTGTGTTTTTATAAAATTTTTTTGGTTTTCTTTATTTCCACATTTGAAAAGGAAATTTCCACGATAAATTATTGCTGTAATTAAATTTTTTACGGTTCAACTTTTTTTTGCACTTTATTAAACTATTTTTCGTTTCGATTTTAATAGTGTTGGATTTGTTACAATTTGTATAGTTTTTGTAGGTATACTGTGTTTAAAATGATGTTTGCAACAGTAATAATGATTTGTCAAACACCCAATTTAAATTATTTGGGCTTGTAGATGTTCTTAAATTTTTTTTCTCCAAAAAATCGTAAAATTCTTGACTTAATTTTGTGTTTAGATATGTCCATGGAAGTAGATAACACTTGATTTAGAAAGGTTTTCAAACGGGTACAAATAATATTTTCAATATTTCATAGGAATTACTTTGAATAGATTTTGTTAAAAGTCGTCTTAATGGTTTCTTTAATTTAAAATGGGTACATAGTGTTTTACAAAAGTATTTCAATCTGTTCTATCAATACTTCTAGCTCTGCGTTGCTATAATTGTTCTTTTTCACATTGCTTTTCTATAGCAGAATTCATTTTACTCAAACATTATACAAATTTACATGATGCTTTATATTTGGTTTAATCCATCAAAGCCTATTGTGCACCTTGTTCTCCACTGACATCATTTTCCACCCGCATCATACAACCCAGATAAAAAGAGCTTCTACGCTTTACGTACTTTCTTACTTAATTGATCATTACAAGCATTTAGTTAAGATTACAACCTTACTTCTTACACCACTCGAGTCGTGCATGTTAATTTTATTCATTACAATTTGACGCCGAAGGTTTTGAAAGAATCTTTATGGATATTTATTTAGTTTCAGAGTATTTGCCAGAAGTCGCCGAAAAAAATTCTTAAATTTCATTTTTGTTAGGGATGTCTGAGCTGGATTCTGAATCACAGACTGGTCTAATAAACCAACACACTACCTATTAGACTGTGGCGACATCTTTTTAGATTTGCCGTATTAATTCACGATTGTTGGAAAGATTTTCGTCAATACTCTCAAATCAACCAAATTGGTTTGCACGTCATGAAAATTGTGTAGCAATTTAAGTCATCTGTTAAAAATCCACTCGATCCCTTATTTATTTTCTTAAAGCCTTAAGCTCTTAAAGCAAATAAAAGAAAAGAAAGTTGACCATCTAGCCATTCCTATTCTATTATCCATATAGGATTTCGTATGATTGTATCGAACTTTTATTCAAAGTCTACGACGACTACTTATAGTACTGTATGCCAGTCCATTCAGAGTGGTACTATTAGACTCAGATCTGATTTAATTTAATTCGATGTGAATGAAACTATTCCTGTTCATCCATAAGTTGGTTTTTAAGAATTTCATCTTATTATTAATAATGAGATAGAGGCGATCAAGTGTATTTAAAAGAGAAGCGAGAATTGTAGGTCAGTATTTCCTTGTATGTGACAAACTTTTGTTGTAGTTGATTACAAAACTTGGTATTTTATTCCTTTTTAGGTAATTTTTTTTTCGATGTCCATAATATCAGTTAATATGTATTATAGAACTCGCCGTATTTTAATAGTTAGATGAAATCCCGTAGTTCAACTCCTGGGTTAGACATTTCGAAAATAATAAAACATGAAAAAAATGCATCTTCGGGCGATTTTTTCTCAGCAGTTTTCTGGGAACCTGTGAGAATAAAAACAAAATGCTATTCAAGTTTCTCCAAAATCTGTCTTTTGGAGTCGACTTTAGTGATGGTGATCCCTCTACTTATGGATAAAATTGACACACATAATCTGTGTGGCGTGAAAAGATAGATCATAATCCTTGCTAAAGAGTTGTTATGATCAGGTCGTTGTTTTCATACTCCAAAATTGGGTGTTCTTTTCTCTTCTTCATTCTCTGCTTTGATTTGGTCTTCTCTATCTGCAATCCTTTGATCTTGCTTTAGACTTGCTTTAGACATGTAAATTAGCATTCCTTATGTTTGTTAAGATAATTTCGAATTTTATTTAAATTTCCCAAATTTGCACTCTAATTGGACCAATTGATTTTTATAGCGCTACGTTCCGTAATCCAATTGTAATGGTTCTCCTTGTTGCAATACCAGCCTTTGCGTATTTTGTATTTTTTCTTGCATTACTTTTGTTAAACAGAAAGTATTTTCAGACAAGTATGATATCAGATCGCTGTATACTATGATAGTGTTGGGGGTCTAGCTTCAAGATACCATCTAGGGTTTTGATAGATGGATAGAATTACTTGTTCTTCGTCTAACGAACTTTTTTTTTCGTGTAGTCGTGTAGAATTGGCCAGAATTCAAATATGTATTTTGATTTGCTTTTAATTATCATCATTTTATTCAATTATTTTTAACAAATGTGTTTTGGGAAAATGTTGTATAATCCTTACAAAGTTTGTTAATTTTCATTTAACATGCAATAATCAACGTTACAAAATTGTTTTCAATTGCTTTTACTGAAAAAACCTTTGACTAGAGGAATGATTTAAAATGAAAAGCAAATGCGTTGCTCTTTTCTATTCTTTTCTTTTCTTTTGGGTGAATATAAAATTATTTTTTTTAGGAAATTTTGTTCGGTTTGTTTGCTTAAACTCTTGAATAAATTACAGTAACAATAGTTGTAATAAATTCTATGGCATTGAGGTCAAACAAAGATTTAATTTTTTTTTCAACTTAAAACAATTTCAACTTAAAAAAAAAAATTGGAAAAAGTTTTTAAGAAAATTTCTAATTTCTGGTGATGAAAGGTATCTAAAAAATGATTCCAATAGTCAACTTACCATATGCATATTATGATTATATTCATTAGAAAGGATTTGTAATTTAACAAACAGATACGGAAATTTTGTTTCAAATTATTTGAACATAATAGAGTAAGTGCGGGTAATGTAGCATGTGGATAGGGAAATAAGCTACATAGCTTGATGTAGATATGTATTGTTAGGTCGTAATCCTGACTGAAGGGTTGTAATGACTAATTATGAATTTATATGTATAGTTATGAATGTATACATTCATAAATCAGGCTGAGTTAAGCGATCACGAAGGTTATGTTGGATTTGAACACGACTGTGATTTGTGGGTTATTCGCATACAACTCAAGAAAAGCCCACAAAAAAGAAGTCTAGTGAGTCCAATCTCACAATATGTGTGACTAGTTCAAATCACCTCCACGTGAGATTCTAATGAAACCAAATATTCTTGGTGTCCAGAGCGTCCAATTCAGAAAATAACTAAGTATCATCAACCTATAGTACTCACGAGTAACTGTGATGGCCTGACTAACCTGATTCTTGAAGAAATATGAATCGACGACACCGCCAGTCTAAAATCCACAGCAAACTGTGATTTTCTCGATATGAATTAAGGGGTCCTGGAACTCATTAAATTCGAGAATTTTGTTTGTTCACCTTCCAAAAACGGGACTAATCGATGAGAAATGGTTTTTCGATGAAAATTAAGGTCAGTAGCCAATCCATTGAGCGAAAAACTTCATTGTTTGTGATTCTTGTCAATTTGGCAAAAGATACTGACTAAATGGCAAATAATTTGACCTTTCCTTTCCTTTTGAAAGACTCTGTATATACTCAGGCCTATGTAGCGATGCTATTTACGACGGATCGTTACTGTTTTACCAAAAAATGTTAAAAGACTGTACTTTGAAATAAAATTTTAAGTATTTCTAATTACTATATTTCATACTTCTAAAAATACAATTTGATATAGAGTATCAACCTAGCCTCTCACACCGCTCATGCTGTGTGTGTTAATTTTCTAGGTTAGAATTGAATTGAACCACAGCCCTCGTCTAATATGCCAACACACTAGCTATTAGACTACAGCGACTTCATGTTGCCATGCATTTATTAATGTTTAAAAGATTGTTTAAACATTTTGCTTTTAAATTGTTTTAAGTTCATGTTTAACTGTTTAGTATCAAGTAAACTGCATGTTAATCTAAAAAAAAATTTCATGACCCCGTGTCACATAAATCTGTGTCGCCTTTCATTTTTATTACTTTTATTACAGCAAACGAAAAAACAGGATTAAAAAATATCCATTAAAATAAAATGAATAGATATTAAGGTTACATAAACGCACACAGTACAGTAAAATCTGTGTAGAGTGGATGTCCTAAATAAATGTAGAATTTTTTATTCATAAAAACCTATAAATGGTAATTAAAAACGTTAAAAAAAACGAATTTTTTGGTGTTAAACGATAATAACAATACTTTAGTCAGACGTTCAGAGTACATTGACATTCTTTCCGTACTACTATAGTAATTCCCTAAGCACTATGAGTTCATAGAATTCCTTCGAAGTACGTGCTCTATGCACGTTATGATTTTAATCTTTACAGCCTGAAGACTCCTTTTTATCTGTTGAGTAAGCAATATTTTCGTAAACACGAAAAATACTTTCATTCCCCAATTGGTTCTTCATACATTAGACTTGACGCCTCCCAACTATTTTAGAATTACATTAACCCCATGCTCTGAAAACATAAAAGATTTTCTCAATGTTCAGATATATCTTGAATAAATACATAAAACGTATCAAAACGTTTCGGTGGTCTAGTAGGTAGTGTGTTCGTTTATTAGACGCAAGTTGGTGGCTACGAACTGAACCACCAACTTGCGATATTCGAACATTAGATATTTCGAACATTACGAAATATGAAAAAATATTTCTTTGACGACTTTCTCTCCCAGCAGATTTCGGGCAAAAACTCCGGGAGCAAATAAAATTGCCATGAAAATTCCCATAAGAATCTGTGGTTCAAAGTTGACTTTCAACTGTAAGTCCCCGTGCTCATCCTAACAATCAACACACACAACACGGGTGGTGTGAAAAGTTTCGTCGTAGTTCTGATTAAAAGTGTAATGACCAATTAAGTACGTTAAGTAAGTAAACAATGTTCAATGACTTCGACAACCTATTTATATAAGGTCCTCCATCAGAGACTTCCGAATATTGTCATTGTACATATAACACATTCGCTATTAAACTGTTTTGTCCAATCATCATGCATGACCATAGACAACGACGTGTATTCGCTAAATATACTCTGTAGCTGTCTAATTTTAATTAAAAATTCCTCTTCAGGAATGAAATCCATTTCTGGATGAGTGGGTATATAAAAATTGTCGAATTTAAAACAGAAAGAAAAACTCACTATTTGGTGGGGAATTTTAAGCCAGGACATCTCTTTTGACAACGAGCTCTATAGGTCGATGATTACGAACTTCTGAATTGAATAGTTTTGACACCAAAGATATGTATTCCCAAAACGATATTCCATATGTGTGATTTAAGGGTATGATCATCTTAGGTGAAGAAAATTCAAAGTGAATACAGAGATTCTGCGATTTTTACGCTTCAGACATATTCTTGAGACGCAGTGTATGCGAATAACCAACAATGTGTAAATGTGAAGACTAAAATATGACGCAAAGGTTTTCTTCTTCTGTTTGCGATCATCGTAGTCTGGTGGGTAGTATTTGCTTATTATGCAAATATAAAAATGCTTTCACTGGTGTTTAATAAGCCGTTAAGCCTGAAATAGATTACCATACACATTTCAATTTAATTTAATGTAATTAACAATTTAACATAAGTACAATCAAAACGACGTCGTTTAATGGTGTTGTACGTTATGTTAGATTGCACTGTACTTTAAAATAACAGCATGATGACTGCAATAAAAAATCTTTCTAACATATTCTTAGCTTATGTTGCACTTACTCGCACGACGTAGATAATTATGATAATGATGGTGATCATGATGTTCCAAATAATTATCTTCATAAGGTTATACATATTTGAAAAATTTCTAATTAAATTTTAATTACTTAACGAATCATACGAGCTTACCGACTTGTCTATTCAATTCGAATGAATTTGCCATTTTAGTAAATATTACTCAAACATTAAAGCGCAAAAATCAAATAAGAAATAAAATAAAAATATAAGCAAGTAAGGACAAGGCTCCGGAGAAAAATAAAACGGGAGAAGAAAATTGTTCAGTTCCTTTTTAGTGCGGTTAGGTACTTGTAATTTAAATAGCAAGAGTCTGTCTTCCTTTGTAAGGTCTTACGCTCATTCAGAAAACTGCATTAAGGTCATAAAATTAACTTGAAATATGTGTCTCCTTTTCATTATTTCTCTACCAAAGTAAGCTGGTACGTAGGTAGAGTGGCATAACAGTGGTGTTTTTGTGCGTGTTAAATTTCGGTATTAAAATGAAAATTATGGAAAGAAAATTAGTAAAAAATTATAGAACATTTTCCACTTAAAATGTTTTATGTTCTTGTGGCGATTGTATTTTTTTTATAATTTTTTTCCTGTCTTATGTGTATAGAGGCAACCATAAAATACAAAACCATTATGTCTAAGACATAAAATAATTTAAATTGTCGAGCAGAAGTGAGCACGCTTAAATTCATTTAATTTACTTCACATTTCACTGGGACTGAAATAGCATGTTACGAAAAACTAAATCACGTATTTAATCTATGGTTAAGGGTCCAAAAATATATGTTCTTATTGATGTACAATCGCCCAAGTAGCATCTACAGAAGACGAATTACCCTTCATACGAAAAAAAACTTAAATAAGGAAACCAGAACAAAGCAAAGAAACAAGAAGGAAAAAAGGACAATCAACTGGGGATTATGCGTTATGATAGACCTCTTTACTTAAAGGAATAATTATGTATGTATTTGTGGTAGATGTTTTAAAAGCACTTGATGTGAGTTAGCGATACATTGAAACAATTCGATGTTTTTTTTATTGATCAATATCGATAATACATTGGTGCTTTTATTGTATTACAACGAATGAATTAAAACAAACATCTTCGATGTATAAGTTTAATGAAAAATTTTGAAAATATATTCTTGAAACAGCTCAGGTGGACTTAAATAAGAGACGGGCTTGGTATAACCGTGGCTACAAGAACATATCCTTTAACGGCGCTACAGGCCATGGTGGATTTAAGCCCGTTGCATAAGATATTGACCATCAGAGTAATGAAATCTATTCATCCGGGAGCATCGTCACCTAACAAACCGAGTAGCTCACTGTATCCCTCTTCATTGTTTCCTAGACAATACCAGTAAACTCTAAATTGTGGGAAGTGCTTCGCAAGGAAATTGGATAATAAGAGTGAAAGGGAAAATTTGTTTGTTAGATACTCTTTTAAGAGTGGGATTAAGGACGTATAGCGGTATAGAAGAGGAGGTATTTGGCCACGGAGTGAACTATTCAGAGCCCATGAAGGAACTAGTTCCTTCCAAGCGTAAGTTTACGTCATCAAAAGATTTGTTCATTAAACTTGAACAGGAAATACAGAGGATGGGACATAACAATACTAGCAGACATTCAGACTTCCATTAGAGTACACAGCCCCTAGAAGGAAAGCTGAATTTGCAACTGAGTAGGTAGTGTAGTAAGAGGAGTTTGAGGAGAAGCGGTAACACTTCTTCTCAAGACAAATGGGTTTGGGACAATCTAAACCTTGTTGTGTAGTTACAATGAGAAGTTGTTTGAGTTATACATCAGACTACCGAGAAATATTATATATATTCCGATTATATTAACCGGAATTTTGCCGGCCATTATAGATCCCAAGAACTCTTGTTTTATAATAGGTATGGATTCAAACCTAAAATGAAGATATCTATATGCGGCTTTGCATTAATGCATCTTTGATAGGAAACCCGATATTAGTCGAGAACAGTACAACAACAGCACAATACTAGTCGTATCGTGCTTAGAAGTCTTTCTCATATTGTTCGCTGCGAAGCCGGAGTCCGCCGCTTTTCATCTTACTTTTTGTCGAGTATATTCCATTGTTCTTATTACAGTTATCGAAAGCCAGTCGTCGCTTTTGTTTGTATTTCTTTTGTTTCTTTTGTTCACCAAATAAAACACGCCATAAATTATGCAAAAATGAAACAAAAACAGCAATTCTACATAAAAGAGGCGGCTAAAGCAGAGGCACAGCAGCTGGCACAGCAAAAGATTGCATACAAGTTTACGTAGAGACTTAAGAAATTCATGCGGTTGAACGCACTGGTTTTGGAAAATGGGTATAGAGTTGCAAAAGGATAACATTGGAAAAGAAGAGGATAAAGGAGCCAAAAAAAGAAAAGCATCTTTACTTAAATGCGTCAGCATAAAAACAATAAATCAAGAAAGCAAAAAAAAACTTACAACATTTGTTGTAAGAAAAATTAAAAATTATCGCTGACGCCATTATAATTTTGCCGCACTTTTGTTGTATTTCTTCTACTACTTGCAGTAGAAAAAAAGAAAAGCTTGAATAATTTTAAATGAATACTTGCACAATGATACTTTTAGGAGTTGTTTCAACGATTGTTATTTGTTTAGGATAATGTAATACAAACAGCGTTTGAGCGATTACATTGATACCCCGAACGTTAGTAAGTAGTGTTTTGGAGAACCCTTTGATCAAAACGCCGCCCATGCATCTCACATAAAACGAAATATGACAAATTATTTCTTAACTTCCTCTCAGCATTCTGGTAAAAATTTTAAGAGTAAATAAGATTCCCATGAAAAATATGTCAAAAAGCGGTCGTTCGGAGTCGACTGTAAATTATAGGTTCTGCCACTCATTGATAAAATTAACGCATATATGAGTGGTGTAATAAGTTAGGTTGTAATCAATTAAGGAAAGAAGTAAGATAGGGAAAGAAATTCTTAATATAACACCAGGTGATAGAAAATAGGTCGTGAGTGAATTGCGAGTGCTCCTGTTGGGTTCCGGAGCTTAGTTATAATTTTGAAAACCAAGGGGATTTTGGCTTGCCTAATTTGGTTTTCATTTGATTAATGAATCTGTTATAGACTTAATGGGAAATAGATTTGGTAGAGAGCACAGACCAGTAATTTTATGTTGATAGAATGCTGTGGTTATCTATTAAAGGCGGTAGGAGTGAGTCGCTGTAGTCTAGTTGTTAGTGGGTTAGCTTATTAGACGTGAAGTCAAATCCCAGGTCAGACGTTTCCGTCAAAATGAAATAAATATAAAAAAATTTTTCTTCGGCTACTTCCTCTCAGCGGATTTCTGGCAAAAACTCTGAGAGTAAAGAAAATTGCCATGAAAAGTTTCTTAAAAATTTGTCGTCCAGGGTCGCATTTGAACTCCACTCATGGATAAAATTAATGCATTCAATATGGGTGGTGTGAAAAGCTAGGTCGTAAACATTACTCATTCACTGTAAAGACCAATTATGTAAGTTAGTAAGAAGTAAGTCCCTGTTCGGAACCCAACTTCATAGCTTTAGGGAAATTGTAATGTTATGCTTCTGACATGGTTCTGATAAAGATGTCTGCCGAATTTTTGCAGAGTAAGCGGCGATGAGTAGGAGGGCACTAGATCATTATCTCGGTGACTGTTCGACTTTTGATGAATGGAGGTTACATAAACTGTGGAGTATATCGGGATTTCAGATGTGATTGGACTTGACTGAGAAGTGAGTGTTCATCATCGCATAGATTATCCTTTTGCTTTTTATTACTTATGTTTTATAAGTTTTACTTTCATTAACTTTCATTTACTTTCTATTATTATACACGTTTTCAAAACTATCCGCTTACGTAAACAGCAAAGATACTGTGGAAGACCATATCTTATTTTTATTTCTTGATTTCTTTTAGCTTCATTAATTAAGTTTTTCCAATAAGTTGATTGCACTACTGTAGCAAGCTATGTAATGCTAATATTAGTAACTATCGTTGACTAGAAACAATAGCCCCTGCAAAACTTTTATTTTTTTAACTTCGAAAACCATGACGATTTCTTTTTTTCGTTCTTTAAATCACAAATCTTAGGTATATTTAAAAATTTATATCTAATATTTGTATTTCATAGAGCTGTGTGGTGTTAATAGGTTAATAACTATATGTTTACTTATGCCAATTTGATATAAATGGCCTCTTAAATTTGATAAAGCCAGACAACCAAGTCTTTATTGCTGTGATTGCAAAGCTTTATAAACGTGCCAGCAATATCTCTGCTCTGTTTAAATTCAAATCTATTATATTATACTCCCACATATATGTACATACATGGGAAATATAAAATTTTACATTTTACATGAGCACGAGGGTAGATTTTTAAATAACTTTTTAGATGGTTAAAAAATCATTGACATTTTCGATGTAATTTGAAGAAATGAAATCAGAGAAATTTTCACAAGAAAAACTAAATATTTTATAAACAGAACGGGTTATGCACTTCACCTTTTTTTATTTTATCTAATTAGTGAGGATTTTGCAGCAACAATATATTTCTTTGGCGACTTCCTCTCAGCAATATTCTGGCAAAACATCTGAGACTAAATAAAATTGCGATGAAAAAGTTTCTCAAAAATCTGTCGTTCGGAGCCGACATTAAGTTGTAGGTCCCACCACTCATGGATAAAGTTAGTACACGTAACATGGATAGAGTGAGAAGCTAGGTCGTAATGCTATCAAAGAGTTGTAGTCGAAGTAATAGAAGCAGCAATTTTAAAGAGGAATTTCAAAGGCAATGATACCCACTGATATGTCAATCAAGATAGCCGTCAACTTTGTCCTTGGTTTGGGCTTTACAATTACACTTATTAAGTTTAGCTGCTGCAAGTTGGCGACATAAATTTAGAAGTTCCTTTATTTTCATACAGTCAACTGCATGTTTCGTCTTCATGTGATGAAAAGCCATCGTATATGGCCATCCGTCACCATGAATCTTGGCATAAGTTTTCTTTGACTTCCATGTGTATAATTGTCGCTGGATTAATTGCTCACCAACCTTAACTCTCAATAGGAACAAGGTGTTCCTTCCTATGTGACATGTGGCCTCGTTTTGTTCAAATCACTTTACTGAACGTAACGTTACAATTTTCATCAGTTGTCGGTCAATAAACCCCTGTAAATGGTACATCTTCATTGGCAGTTATTGAACTAAATTGCAGTCAGAACATGAAGTAAAACTTCCCATCCACAGTTTTGCCCAGCGCAGTAATATGTGGCCGAGCGTTATTTTGATGAAAAGTTATGTCCTCGTGAGTGGTTGCATTTTCAAGAGGTTTTTTATTGGCTAATGTTCTCACTTTTAGCAACTCATAATGAATCCTATCCTATCCTATCCTATCCTGTAGCACTAAAAATAGAGCCTTACCGTGGATATTCTGTTTGGCTATAGATTTTGCCCGCTGCCCGTTTCTGTCGCCAGAAATAATTCGTTGCAAAAACGATTTCTTTTTAAGGCAATGAAACAGCATTTCCGCATCGTCTTTTAATGTCCATCGGCTTCACTTAATGTGGCAACCAATTTCCTGCTTTTCGATGCGTGTGTCATGCCCAATGATTGTACAAGTTCTACTTGAGCCTGAAACGAATCTTTCTCTTTGATGTCAAATTGTGCATTTTTGAAACTCGGAAACCATTCTGTGCAAGCTCCTCTTGCGTCTGACACGAATCTTGGTTAAATTTATTGGGCTGTTCCGTCTTTGATGTCAAAATCACTACTTTTGAAGCGCGCTAACCACTTGAAAGACTGTGGTTTTGATAGAGATTTTTCATTATATAATTTCGCAAACAAACGATGTAATTTCCTTTGCAAAAAAGTAGCTGAACAATGCTTCTTGCTTCGACAGTTACAGAGCAGTTTTTATCGTGAAAAATTAGGCTGACTGATTTGTATCTTTCAAATGATGTATACATCATTCATATAAAAAACGCATAAGCAAGTATCACTTATAGTTTAGAATGCAACCTCAGAGAGATCGAAGTGAAGTAAAAATTAGTTCATAACATATAAACGAATGAAAATCGGTGGCATAACTGAGACCAAATTAAAGTCTGAATCGACCCTCGTAGTGCCTTATACAAATACTACATGTTTGTAAATATGTACATCAATGATAAATTGGCATATGACCTGAATGTTAAACTCGAACAAATAATCATAAACATTTATCTACCAACTGCTATGCACTGTAAATATTACCTCAGTTGCTAGTGCTAGTGTGTAGCTAATATAATGATTTTCCAACTTAAATTGCTTCTACAACAGCACATGTAACATTATATCTGTTACAATATGCTGGGGATAAATACACACACACATTTCCAGACATACCATAAATAACAGACGAACAGATAGAGAAAAAGATTTTCGTTTCATTGCAAACCAAAAACATTCTACTTCATGAACTTCAACATTTTAAACTAGAAATTTACAAGAGAGTGTGTGTGCTGTTAAAAAACATACAAGTGTGTCTGTATACATGCACATGAATACCGATTGTGTCTATTATGTGGAGCAGGTTCTTTTGTTAAATTGTTATTTTAGTTGGCATGTTTGTCTTTTTTGTTCAGTTCAGTTTAGTAGCCAGCATTATCATCAAGGTCGCCGTCTATCTGTGTGAGTATACCTAACAAGGATAACAAGCCTTTTTAATAATCATAATCAGCAGGGTGTAACTCAATAGCAAATTTTAAAATAGAAAAAAAATACAAGCGATGGATGACACAATTTGAAAGGAAAACTTTTTTCCAGTCGTATTCCTTTTCAGTGTACTTAAAACGTGCAAAATGAACATCAACATTAGCAAGTCAAGGTTGAACCAATATGGTAGACACACACAATTCTATGGAATTATTTTGTTGTAATAAAATTCTTAAATTGCTGATAATTTAAACAAATAGTAGACCATCAATAGTACAACTGTTATTAGAATTTTCAAATTGAAAAATTTTCATACAAAAATTTAATTTTCTTTTTATTTTATTATCACAACTTATACTCATAATGTTAAATATTTAGCTTATATCATACCTGTTAAGTAGCGATTAGTAATCGTAATGGGTAGTAAGTAGATTACATTTTTTTAATTGTAAAATAATGATTATATTCGGTTTGAAATTTAACACGGAGAGCTTACATACATGTATGTATACTTAAACGCTATAATCATAATTAAATCCCCGTCTCCAATACATTTGGACAACAAAGAAGTCTTACTGAAATCGAGGCTTTTCAGTTTGAAACGTTCTTATAGATCTAAAAAAAAAAACAGATAAGTCTTATGACCGACTGGTATTATTACTGGCAGTGGAACCATAGTCGTCCTAGCTGATGATCGTTAATGGATGAATACGTTCGCAAGCAAAATACCACAATATGGGATGATGCCAAACAATTTAAGATCCAAGAGCGTCCAGTATATTCTGAAAAAGATATTGTTCCATATCTCTTAGAGAATGACGTGGTCTAGGCTGGACACAGCTCAAGCTAAATCGGATACCCAGCATGAGCATTTTAAGAATAATTTTCGATTGCCCTCAGTTTCATAATCGTTGTGTTATTTCTTCCCATTTTTATGATAAAACTTTGAAAAGATAAACTCTCACCCAATATGAATGATTTGGAAATTTCCATTCACATTTTAACTGATGACCTCTTCTCAGTGTCTTATCATCTTGGCAGGAATACTAGACTAAGAATTGTCGTTGAACTTTACGCGTATTGAATATGCTCAATAGGCGATGCGCATTGTATAGGGTGGACCATTTAAAAATGCAATAAAACAAAAACGGTTTGAAATTTTGTCAAATTTATTTTTTTAATTGTGAAGATGTGGAAGATACAGACTATGAATATACAGGTCATGATGTAGTTAGTACCTACTAGAATATAGCCTAGAATTGTGGGTTTTGTATATACTTAGGTAAGATATCTCGAAAAATTAAAAATTTGTAAAAATCCATCAGAATTTTCATATCTTAGCTTAATTCCAAATTAATGGGATATACATTCTATTTAATAGAATTTGAAATATATTACTCATACGGATCATATTACATGTACTGGAATAGATACTTCGAAAAGTATGCAGTAAAAAATCTTCGACTTTATCATGTATGAAACTAATGGAATTAAATATCACTCATACGTCACATATGTACTATACGGAAATGAATTTTACCAAAGAATATGGATATAAAGAATGCGCATCATGTAGAAGTAAAATTTCTTATGGCGGGTTGTAGGCGTACGGCCCGCTCTCACCAAAATTTGTTTAAAATTACTACCCGCATAATTGTGCAGAGAGAACTCACACGCATTCTTGTGTTATTTGATTTAGTTGTCGATCAGACTGCGACAAGAACACATGTGTAGCGGATGCGTTATCATTTTATTTCAGAATAACACTCAAAAAATATTTTATGTTAAAAATGTTCTATGTCATTAGCTGGCCGTATTTAATTTTTTTATTTTTTCTTCTAATAAAAAATGGGTTTTTTTATTTTTGTTTATCTAAAAAAACTAGTTATAATTTTTAAGCCAAAGATGGATAGCTTTATGTTCTTTTAATAAAAAAAATGGATTTTTTATTTTATCTTTATTTATCTAAAATTATTAAGATAGATAGCTTTACATATGTATGTTGATGAAATGAAAATCAAGTATCATATATTATTGACAGTTTTCTATGGCTGTAAATAAATAAATTCTCTCAACTTATTTTCTCTCTCTTGCTCACTAATCACAACCAGTGTTGCCGTTTAACTATTTTTAACCAAAATTTCCGGATTTGGTTATTTATTTTTCTTATAAAAAGAGCTTTTGTTTGTAGAAATGAATTAATTTGTAAGACTAAAATTTTAGTTTGTTATTTTTTGTTTCTTTTCTTACTATGTTGTATTAATTATAATTTATATTTGAAAAAATAAAATAAAAAAACTGTGAATTTAATTTTGGTTAATTTTTTCTTATTTGGTAATTTTTTTCACAAATGTTGGTCGCAATATTTTTTTTCGTGGCAACACTGACCAGAATAAGTGATTTCAGAAAATTTAATAAAAAAGTGGTCAAACAACAAAAACGCACGATGAGAGCAACGCATTGTTACGCTCTTCGTTTCCTTCCCTTCTATCTTTCCCCCCGCGTCTTGAAATATTTTTGAAAAATATTCCAAAAAATGTTAAGATGCACATTCTTTATACTTTATTTTCTTTGATTTTACATATTAAATATGAGAATAATGAGAATATAATGGGTGGGTAATTTAAAAGTTTAAATTTAAAACTGCAATAAAACAAAAATAATTTGCAATTTTCATATATTTATTGTTTTACTGTGAACTATATACAACTGTTCCGGTTGAAAATGGATTATTATTTCATTTATATGGCTGCTATGCTTGGCCTCACAATACCTAATTCGACAAATATTTTCAAAATTTTATTTATAGGCTGGGTGATTTAAAAGTTTAAATTTAAAAATGATAAAACAAAAACGGTTTGAAATTTTGCCAAATTTATTTTTTCGTTGTGAAGTACAATTGTTCCGGTTATTAAATATGTTCAGGGAATTAAATATTACTTCATTCATATAGGTGCCGCGATTGGCCTTACAATACCAAATTCGATCGGACCAGTTTTTGTGCACTTTTTCGAGTGTATGGCTTAATTGTTCCTGGCGTCCCTCAGAAAATAGTCCAACAGTTTCAAATTGCAGCTTCTTTGCGTCCAATTGACATTTCAATTTCGGCTAATTAAACGGCCATCAAACGTTTGACGCAATAAATCGATTGTGGCATGGGATGTGTGGCAAGTTGCACCATCCTGTTGAAACCAAACATCGTTCACATCAATGCCATGAAGAGCGGTACAAAAAAAAAAAGCGTAATGGTTGCGCCATCCTCATTTTTAAAGAAATATGGGCCTACAAGCCGCATCAAACAGTCACTCGTAATATGGCAATTTTGCTTATAAACACACTCTCAAAGATGAAAATAATATTTTGTTAGAACAACACTATTGTAATATGTAGAAATACAGGAAACATAGTTTATAGAATTTTTTTTAATGGCCAGTGTACATAGAATCCTTCGTCACTAGTTTTTTCGAAAACTTCTTTTTAGTGATAATTCTCATTTTCTTCTTTTTATTGGGAGCTATTACATATACTGTCCGATAAATAATCAGGCAATCACAAACACTGAGAGTCTGTATGGACAATCGAACCCATTGCCTTGGCACTGAAAGTTTAGCGCACTACCAACTAGTCCACCGGCAAACCCAAATTTGTTGAAATGCTACGACAATTAGAAACTGAATTTTCATTCATTTTATATCTCAACATATACGCTTTAATACCTTTTGAATGAAAATGAACAAATTTACCTTCTCTTCTTGAAAATTTCCCTTTGTATGACATGGTGCGTAATACAATGTATGTATGTACAAATTCTTAAATTGTATCACTCACTCCGTAAAGTGTAATTAAATATCAAAAGTGAAATAAGCTCAGGTGTAGAAGTGTGCCACAGTTATAACTTTTCTTCAATAATAAAAATTTAATACTTTTTATAAAATTCTTCTTCTTTATGTTGGTGATAAAAAGTACACTGTGTTTAATAATTGTCCATACAAGAAAACATTTTCAAGAAAAAGAAAACTAAATGAATGATTATTCAATTTCTGGATGAGGCAATGTTAGAAAAATTTTATGCAAAATATTTAAGAAGATCACTGGATAGTAAATTAAAAGGTTATATATACAATAATGATATGCGGTAGGCCTGAAGAGATATCTGGGAGATCCACTGTATAAATGCCAAGATAGTTTAACAAGTAGAGTACTAGAGAATATTATGTGGCCAAGATATAGAAATAAGATTGTATTGGTTAATAGTGGCAACGAACAAAGCAACAAAACGAAAAATTGTAAAATATTTATTCGGCGAATTCCTCTCAGCAGATTTCTGGCGAAAACTCTGAGAATAAATAATTGCCTTTCTCAATAATCTGCCTTTCTGAGTCGACTCTAAGCTGTAGGTTCTGCTACTTATGGATAAAATTAAGACATGAGGCATAAGTGGTGTGAGAAGTTAGGTCGTAATTCTGACTGAAGGGTTGTAATGATCAATGATATATGTATGTATGTAAGCATATGTAATGAAAAGGAAGGCAAAGAAAGTCAAAGACTCTTCAAGCTTCAAATGAATTTGAGGCAATTATGTTATTGGCATACTATAATAATAAGGCTACATACGTACGTAATTGGTCACTACAATCCTTCAGTCAGGATTACGACCTAGCTTCTCACACGACTTATATTATGTGTGTTAATTTTATCAATAAGTGGCGGCACATACAGTTTAAAGTCGACTACGCACGACAAGTTTTGTTGAGAAACTTTTCATGAAGAATTCGCCGAAGAAATATATTCTTCGTATTTCATTTTGATCGAAATGTCTGACCTGGGGTGAGACCATACTTAGTTCTATTTAACCCCTAAGTACTGGAATGGTGGCTGAACTGCCGGATAATATTGCTATGTCTAAAATGTTCTATCTTCTAACCAAATAGAATTGAGCATTTCTTTCGAAAGCATAAACTTCCGCTTGGTAAATAACTGTGTGGTGATGGTGTATAACTCAACATGTAGATTCTTTGATGATGAGAATGAAACATCAGAACATATTCCCTGCAACCTGATATGCTAGGCAGGTAATTGGTCTTGTTAACCCAGACGCAGTTGATTATAGTCATTAAGGTTTCAGTCAGTGAATACAATTATATTTTAAATCGTTATGTAATTATTAACTTATAAAAATACACTGTTATTTTAATTTTTAGTTAATTGCACGTACGTAATTATAATCCTAATCATGTCCTACTTCTATTTCGTTTTTTATGTTAATGTATACCCTTTACTATCGATTAAAGCTCAAATATTGAAATTATTTCATTCGAGATGTAGAAAAGTATGTGATAACAATTACTCAAATCGATTTAAATTGTACCTCATATATTCTTAATGAGAATTACAACTCAAAACAGCGCATTGTTGTACCCATGAGGGCAATTTATATTATAATATGACCTAAAATGGTATTAATTTGTCTGTGTAATATGGTAGCCATTAGATAAAAAAAACAATTGTTTATAAGCATTATTTATTTACAAAAACTGATCAAATAAATCTACAAATATTGAATGACATTTTAATGACATTTTGTTTTGTCATGAGTTAAGTGCAGCTGTAATTTAATTTCTTTCCTATTATTTGGATTATTTATATTGATTTTATTTTTATTTTCTTTTCTCTGCTATGCTGTTAATTATATTAAAATTGTAGTTAAACTCTATTTAGTTGATGATTTATTTGTACAGATTTAAATACATGGTCATATAAATTATTCACTTGGCAGGATTAATAATCACAAATGTTAATCGTTACAGTTTATTTATTTAAAAATTAATTTCTTTAATAAAACAATTTGCTTACATTACTTATTAACACTAATTTGTGCATGAGTAACCACAATATTTTAAGTTCATTTACTTTTTTTTTTTATAAATTTTATAATATTTATAGCCCGTTTCACAGAACAGTTTCGTTCACTTAGTAGTCGACGTTCGTGTCTAATAAGCCAACACACTATCGACTAGAAACTTTGAAACTTATTGTTATTAACGGCTTTTATGTCCTTTTACAGAAAAAATTTTTAATAATTTTAATAATAATTTAAATAATTATTTTTCAAAATAACCTATAATTTGATTGCAGAAGATGTTATGCTTCACACAATTGGAAACAGGTAATATAGACAGAAGCTTCTTAGGTTTAAAAAAATCACGTATTTAGCAGAAATCATTGAAATTCAGTTTTTAAGAGCCTATGATCGATATAACAGGAATAACAGGAAAATATGTATATCTATACATGCGTATATAAATATTTATCCATAGAATATACATATAGTGAACAGTAGAAGTCTACGTACCTTAATAAATTTTAGCAACTTAATGAATTTTAAGCAATAATATGTACAAATTATTGATGTTTTTTTTATTAATATATTTCTCTTTTATAGTAAAATAAAAAAAAATGTTAATTGAATTGTTAATATTCAGTAGGCAATCGCTTAAAATTGGGCTCTCCATTTAATCCATTTGGCATTGAATGAACCAGTTTTGTTTAACGTTTTCTGTTGATGTTTATCACCATGCACTCATGAACAAGTTATTCAGTTAATTTTTCTTTCACGTCTAGCGACTATGTAACCGTTCTTCCAAATGGTCGCTTAAATATTCTCTTGGAGTCATATCGGTCATATTTATGCAGGAGTATTAAGCCTGTGGCGACTTTGGTATGCCAATCACATTTCCACATTAGCAGCAGATTGGGTTTATTGACATGTTGGAAGTGGCAATCATTATGAATTCTTAGTTTTTCCGAATTTTTGGTGAATTTGTGCTTTAGAATGTTTAAATACACTCTCGTATTCATTATTTCCTCAAAAAATTTCAAACGGTCCATATCTGGTGCCGACACACATCCCCACAGCGTTGAAAATATTACGAAATTAGGAACTAAATTAAAAATACATAAAATTGTTTAACAGAATTAATTTAAAATCTCTTTATATTAATGAAAATAAATATCATGCTTTTAATAAATGCAAAAGATAATATTTTTAATAAATATAAGAAAATATTTTCTGTTTTAAAATATTCCAAGTAGACAAAGAACAAATATTACTGTTTGAGATTGGGTTTGGTTTTCTTCAGAGCATTCTCTTCGATAAATTGGAAATTAAATTTTTATTCCTGACCACATTCGACCATTTGAAATATTTCAAAGAATACAAACAAATTTTATATCTGGCTCAATGTGGTGGTTGTATTACAAACAATATTTATTATATCGTTGTCTCGTTATTTTTAATAAAACCAAAAATATTAAATTCGTCCTACACGTGTTACCTACACCTGTTGGTTACAACAAAAGTGTCAAGTTCTTGTAACACACGCAAACTTTATTCTGCCAAATGTGTAAAGTAAATATGGCAGTCGTTTCTATTCGAGATGAGGAAGTTTATGTTGGAATTAAAATGAATTAGTTGGTAAGGTCACAGCAGGTAGTATGTTGTTTTTATTAAGCATAAGTCCGAGGTTAAAACCCCAGTTCAGGCACTTCGAACAAAACGTAATTTGAAAAAAAAAAAATTCTTTCGGTTTTCTTTCAGCACAAAAACTCTGAGAGTAAAATAAATTCCCATGAAAAGTCTCTCAAAAATCTGTAGAGCTCGGAATTACAGAACTATGGTCATGTCAAATCGTGGGTATGGTTGGCCTGAATATACCTATTGACTATGCGATACATAAAGCTACTTGCGACGCAGATACCAAATAGATTAGTAATGGTTTACACTTCCCAGGAAAACGACATTCAGACTTTCGCTGATAGATCTAGATAACACAACAAAGTCGCATGTGGGATTTTTTTTTTTAAACAACTGAACATTGATGGTCCCTCACATTCGCAAAATATTGTAGTAATTTTCAGGCTGAAATAATTGCCGCCTTGAAAATTCGGAAACAGAGTATATCTTATGGCGTTATACGAATATTTACCGATAGTAAAGCGGCCATTAAATCCGTAAAGAATGTGTAATCGACATTTAAGAATCCTATAGATTTCATGTGGGTATAGAGACAGGGTGTCTCTGTAGGGACACATACAATAAGACCAACGAACTTGCTACAGCCGGCGCCATGGAAAAATCAAATGAATTCCTACCTAAGATTGGCGTTCCTTTGCAGAGATTGGTTTACAAAAGCTTCATAATTTTGCAAATTAAGATGGTATAATGAATCCAATTGTAGAGACACCAAACACATTTGGCTCGACATGGATATGTGTTCAACAGAATTTGCATTGAACTTATCAAGATTCATTCTAAAGAACTAGCGGGAAACTGGCCTGTTAGGTGTTTATGCCAAGAGAGAGGCAAAGCTTCTACAACAACAAGGAAAAAGAGTAGACCATAGAATATCTTCTCTATCATTGTACGACGCTTGGGAACCTGAGAAAGGGAATTCTTAGACACCCAAAATTTAGTGATAAAATATGTGTAGCCAAAGGCGATTTGCGAAATTCCTCGGGATTGTTGAGAGATGCCATTTAGAATCTATAATTATATGACAGAAATGCTAGAATCAGTGTTACAACGGTAGTATCAGTGTTAAACGCTTTCTCAGTTAAATTTTTAAATACATATAGTTTTGTACACATAATAAATCTTCTTTCTCTTTCTATTGGAAAGGAATGAAAGTTAAATTGGTTTTTAATCAGTGATTTTAGTTCATTGCTCGAGTTTTATTATACCCGAAAGATTATATTAATAATGCCTTCGCTTTTAATAATGAATTTCGTTTAAATTGTGTTTCAAATATATTTCACTCCTACGTCCCAAGTACTACGCAGGATGTACCACGTACGCACATATCTTTAATTGAATGAAATATTTTCTCAAATATTTTTTAAACAATATTTTCTAGTATTGAAGCTTTCAATCTTAAAAGAATTTTCTTAAATAAGTGAACAAATGAAACATCAATTTATCATCATTTATCTTTGAAAGTGAAAAATTTCTTCACCATAAAATGGAAGCCACAAATTGATTTCTGTCTTAAAGTTTGTTAACATCGTTGATGTGAACAACACATAATAAATGTTGTGTTTAATATGTTGCTATAAAAACAACGATTTATTTTGGTTATTTAATAAAATTTGTTAAACAATTACACTCTCAATGTATGCTAGTTGCTGTGCTTTCATTTTTAGAAACAATTTATTTTGACTTCCGTAAATATTTTGTAAATAAATTTATTTAATAAATACCGAAGTTTACACTTTCAATAGTGAATTTAGTTTTAATAGAAAAATTGCTTGAACAATAATGCGTTTTGAAAGAGTAAACAGACATTACTTAAGACTTTTATAAAATTATTGAACCATGAAGCTCCAATGAGAGGCAATTTCTAAAGAATAAATCGCAAGAACGGGTAAATTCTCAATAAGGCCATTAAGAATCCCTTAAGGTGTCGAGAAATAAAGAAAAGGCTAGATTTTCCATCGCGTCCTTAATTTAAAAGCTAACCCGTCAATTAAATGAATAAAATCTTAGCCACGTATGAATTGGACGCACAGTGAGAGATGTCACGGTATTTTTTTAATTCACTTGTAATAGACCCGAAAGTTATTCTTTTCTATCAAAAAAAAAGTGTAATTTGGATTGTGTAAACTGTAACAGTTGTTATAAGCATGATTTGATACAAGCAAACGTTGTGCAGATCAAGCGAAATTTTGATGGAGAAAACGTAACTTCAACACAATTGTTAGGTTCATTACCACCATAATGAATTTATCAACATGTTTGGAACTTCTAGAAGATATACATACATACGTAAGTGGTCATTACAACTTGTGTCGTCATTACATGAGTGTCGGGACCTACAGTTTAAAGTCGACTTCGATCAACAGATTTTTGAGAAAATTTTCATGGCAATTTTATTTATTCTCAGAGTTTGTGCCAGAAATTTGACCGCAATCAGGTCATCGGCTATTTTCATACACGTTTTCTCCTTCGATAGTAAACTATTTGCCGATCATATAAATCTATACCATCAGTGCGTTTTGAACCTAATATATGCACATTTTATACCCCTTTTTTTGGATAATAATGTCAGAGCTTTTATATCCATCCCTTTAAATACACATTCATTTTCGTTTTTCGAACTTTATCAATCCATTCTTTTTTTTTTAACTTTGGGGCCACCGTATTTGTTATAACATTTCAGAAAAATTTCACTATCCATTCATTTAAATAATTCATCAGATTCATATATAAGCAAAATCTGTCGAGTTGAAGTTAAAAAAGATATAAATTGAGAATGAAACGTATATATTCCCGAGAACAGTAAAAATAACCACTAACGGGTTCAATATATCAGTACCCGCTAGAAGGTATGCATAAGGCCTCAACAGGTTTAGATGGTCATTAATTAATGATCCATTATGTAACAAATTACTGGCATAATAAATCGCAATTACATCTATGCGGAAGACTTAATAATAAACACAATGTTCAAAACAAAACTAACACGGGAAATTCGATATGGTCTCAATTAAATACTTGTTCCGGGGGATGCAGGGTAAATTAAACAAAATATTTTAATTTAAGCCGAGAGAAAAAAATACAAATGTATTAGAAAAAATACACAATATTAATCAAAAATTAATAAAGGACGTACCTTCGGGTTTTGGGGTTGATCGACAAGTAAAATCAATCCTTTTTTATTTTCCTCTCTTTTTCTTTTTTATCATCCACATAGACGTGTTTACACAATTAACTTAAAATTAGTATTTACACAGTTAACTTAGAATTAGAGTGACCAGCGTAAACATCCCGCCCCCCTTGCAACACTGCAACAAGGGAGAACAGGACGCTAGCTGGTGAGCAAAAGTATTACAATTCAGAAGAAAATTCATTGACAAATTCATTAATTCATTTTAGTTTGTAGATAAGAGAATAAATAATATTAAATAGTAGTAACAATAGTTCATAAAGGAAAATAAAGATTATTTGCTGACGACATTAATTACAATTGTCGCCCCAGCAGTGTTGGGGGTTGCAACCACACTGTTATCCTTCTTGTGGGAACGGCAGGAACATTCAGGAGCTTGGCTGCGGGTTGCGCTCCTGTTGTTGCCTTTGCTGGCTTTAGCCCTTTTGTTGTTGTTGCTGCGTGGTTGCTGAGGTTTGTTGAGGTGTCTTGGCCGAAGATGCAGCAGAGTGTGATGGTGTCCCAGGCATTCCATGCACCGCTCCCTACTTCGACAATCCCTTAAAAAGTGCGACTGGGCCAAGCAATTTATGCAAAATTTGTATCTTCTTACGATACCCAGTCGCTTATAGGGTTTTAAGCGGCGGAATGCTGGACACTTCTGCAGAGTGTGAGTGCCCTTACATAATCGACAATTGGAGGTGGTACCGGCAATCACTTCATCCAGACTTCTGTTTTCTGGACGTTCAACGGTGAGTCTTCGGGGCGCAACTTCGGACATCTGTAAATAAAGGACAAAACAGACACAGAAAAAAAAAAAAGAACGAATTAGTTCTGATTCGGGTTAGGAAGCAGTACGAGCTTCACAATAGGCCGCGTTAGAACGCCATTGGCAGTTCGAACATCAGCCACTCGTACTCTAGAATCGGAGCCGAAGTACACGCGAGAGATGCGACCGAGCTTCCATTCGTTTGGAGGCAAGTTATCATGCCGAATGACCACAAAGTCGTCGACCGCGAAATCGCGATGGGGACATTTCCACTTGTTGCGCTTATGGAGTTCAACTAAGTATTCGTCCTTCCAGCGACGCGCAAACAAATGGTGAAGAACCTTCAACTTTCGCCACCTATTAGCGTAGTTGAGGGATTCCATCGATAGATCAGGTTCAGGGGGTGAGAGGATTGCACTTCCCACAAGGAAATGACCTGGGGTCAAGGGGTTAATTTCCGAGGGGTTATCCGTCATGGGACAAAGAGGACGAGAGTTTAAGCAAGCTTCTATTCTTGCCAGCATAGTAGCGAACTCCTCAAAAGTAAATCTTTGAGCATTCGAAATCTTTCGTAAATGGGTCTTGAAGCTTTTAACACCGGCCTCCCAGAGGCCGCCCATAGGTGGAGCTCCAGGGGGAATGAAATGCCATTCTACCGATTGGAAAATGTTTTCCGACAGTACCTTATGTCTCAACTCAGTAAGGAACTTAGCCCGGTCCTTTTTCATTATATTGGCGGCGCCAACGAAAGCGGTTCCATTGTCCGAATAAATATGTGCGGGGCAACCTCTTCTAGAAGAAAAGCGAGTAAACGCTGCCAAAAAACAGTCCGTCGATATCTCATTGGTTGCTTCCAAATGAATTGCCTTTGTAGCAAAGCACACGAACACTAGCACATATCCCTTAGTGATTCGGCAACCTCGCCCAATATATGATTTAATTTCAAAAGGTCCAGCGAAATCTAGACCAGTGTGGGTGAAAGGGCGAGTTAACGTGGTTCTTTCCGGAGGTAGCGCAGCCATAATTTGTTGACCCAAATTCTTCCGATAGATCGTGCAGATCTTGCAGTTATGAATGACGGTTCGAATAAGTGTTTTAAGTCTAGGGACCCAAAACTCTTGCCGCATGAGGCGCAGCATCAGGGACAATTCTGCGTGTACTGAGCACTTATGAAGGTGCTCCAAGTACAGTCGGGTAAAAAGGCCAATGTAGGGGAGTAATTTGGGGAAGCGTTCATCGTACGTCAAAGTCGGTGATCGAGAGAGTCTTCCATTGACTCTTAAGAAACCATTAGAGTCGATAAAAGGGTTAAAGGTTAGCAGAGAGCTCTTACGAGACAAAGTAGCTCCGACCTTCAAAGTTGAGTACTCCGGGAAATGAGAACTTTGACATAAAACAATCAACCGACGTTTCACGAAACTGATCTCCTCTTGAGTGAGTTCCACCGACGAGTATCTGTGAGATAATCTGCGGGTTTTATCAGCCGAATGATAAAAACGAAAAACGTACGACAACACTCGTAATGCACGAGGCAAATCAGAAAATTTGCTCAAAATTTCCTCCGTGGGCGTTGTCGTATTAAGGCTCACTTGAACCAAACGTGTTTCAAGCTGGGTACATGGCTTGAATGATGATATCGGCCATTCTGAACGTGGAAGACTTAACCAAGTAGGGCCCTTCCACCAGATGTCAGAGTTGACGAGTTCTCTGGCTGTCATACCTCGAGTAGCCAGATCAGCAGGGTTATGATGTGATTCGACATGATTCCAATTATCGATGCCAACAGTATCCAAAACAAACGAAACTCTATTCGCCACAAAAGTTGGCCAATGGCACGGGGGTTTTTGAAACCAAGACAGAACTATTGTCGAGTCTGTCCAATAAAAAGCTTTCGAATTGGTAAAATTCAGCTCTGTGAGGAGTGAATGTACCATTTTTGCCAACAGAGTTGCACCGCAGAGCTCTAAACGGGGTAAGGTTTGCACCTTTACTGGCGCAACTTTTGTCTTGGCAGCGAGCAAATGAGTGAATATTTCACCTGACGGGGTTTTGATTCTGCTATAAAGGGTGGCAGCATATGCTTTCTCAGAAGCATCACAAAAGGCATGAAGTTGTACTTCATACTCAGGGTTAAAATTAACCCAGCGGGGGATGTTAATCCGTTCGATGCAAGGGTAGTCATCGACAAATTCGCGCCACCTGTGTAACGTCATGGGTTTCAAACAATCGTCCCATTCGGTTTTGTCCTTCCAAATTTGTTGCATAAGGATTTTAGCGACAATTATTTTGGGTGCTAGCCACCCAACAGGGTCAAATAGCTTGGCTATTTGAGAAAGGACAGAACGTTTGGTGACTTGGGTAATATCGGGCGTCGGAGATGGCTTGAAGAAGAATGTATCCAAGCTCGCGTTCCAACGTAAACCCAACGTTTTAGCAGTACTAGCATCAGAAAATTTCAAAAAATTGGAATCCAATAAGTGTTCGGGGGGTAAGTCTCGGATAAGACTCTGTTCATTCGAAGTCCATTTCCGCAACGAGAAACCAGCCGACTTCAAAACGTGAATTAAGTCATCGCGATTATGAATAGCCTCTTCAATGGAGTGTGCACCCGACAAAATATCGTCCACGTACATTTGAGTACGTAAGATGGTGGACGCAGCAGGGTAGCTTGACTCACAGTCACTAGCTAATTGGTGCAAGGTTCTAATTGCCAAATAAGGGGCACAGTTCACTCCGAATGTAACTGTTTTTAATTCATAATCCTCTATATCTCCCTCGGGGTTTCGACGAAATAATATTCGTTGAAAACGTGCCTGATCCGGGCTGATCAGTATCTGCCTATACATTTTCTCTATGTCGGCATTAAAGACGTATCTGAACAGTCTCCAACGCAGAACCAGGATAGTGAGGTTAGACTGTAAAATTGGTCCGGGGTGTAGGACATTGTTAAGGCTAACACCGTTCGAGGACGGGCTTGAGGCATTAAAGACCACACGAAGTTTAGTGGTAGTACTGTCAGGTTTAAAAACAGCGTGGTGCGGCAAGTAATAGCTAGAGTTGGGAGACTGAGTCCAATCCGCGTTTACCTTTGTCATGTGACCCAAGGTAGAATACTCCCCAATAACAGAGTCATACTGACTCTTAATCTCCGGGGATTTCAGTAATCTCGCTTCATTCCTGGTGAATTGCGAAAGCGCTATCTTTCGGGAGAAACCAAGTTTCATACTGGTAGGGAATTCGGATCTAAAGGGTAGGGTAACCACATATCGACCATCTCTATTCCTGGTGGTGGTGCGACGGTATAAGTCCTCGCAAAATTTGTCCTCAGCCGACACTTTCCTAAATTTGGGAACTTCTTCGACTTCCCAGAACCGGGTGATCTGGTCATTCAAGTCCAAGTGACTAAAAAACGAAACTATAGAATTCAACGAATTCGGCTGAGGAATCCTACCAGTAAGTACCCATCCAAACACTGTCTTTTGTGCTATGAGTGAACCCTTAGGGTTCCGTTTAACGTCGGTCAACATTATCTGTGAGTATATATCTGCTCCTAATAGCAGATCCATATGACAGCATTTGAGGTCAGAAACTGGAATTTCGGACATATCAAAATCACCTACGTCTGTCAGAGGGCAAGTGGGTAGACGACCAGTAAGTTGCTCGACCACATAAGCATCTGTTTCCAAATGAAACTCTGGGTCAATAGATGAGCCCAAGGAAATCGAGCAGATTTTAGCAGAATTTGCTGCTATTGCTCCGTTCAAGCCGAGTATCGTAGCAGCAGGGGCAGAGAATGTTGGAAGATCCAACTTTCTCTGAAGTCTCCTCGAGACAAAAGTAGCCTGAGAGGCAGGGTCAATCAATGCTCTAGCAGAATATCTTACGTCGTTGAGCATGATATCTACTACAGTCGTGGCCAGCAAGACTGTAGAATACGGGGTGGACTGTAATTGTGTCGAAAAATTTCTAAACGAGCGAGCTTCGGCAGAAGTTGATGGTTTCTCCACCAAATTCTGCTCAGATCGAGAAGGGTGCTCCGGAATTGGAGCAGAGTGACTTGATGTCGCGGGGTTTATTGAACTATTCTCGGATTTGGGTCGAGAATGACTAGGGGCTTCAGTGCGATGAAGCAGCGAATGATGCTTTTGTTTGCACATATAGCAAACATTAGTGCTCTGGCATCTTCTAAATTCATGCGAGGTTGCCAAACAATTCGTACAAATCTTTTTACTTTTGGCAACATTTATCCTTTCGGTTACCGACATCCTGAGAAACGTGGAGCACAATCGAATGGGGTGATTATCCGAACACAGTGGGCATTTTTTCGGGGGTATAGTAGGGGTCACTGTCGTTCCATAACTCTTAAACTTTCGGTTCTCCCGAGGAGAAGTTTTCAAATTCCGAGTACGACTACTTGTTTGATTCGGGTTGTGACTGCCAATAATGTCAGAGACAGACTCTAAGGTCCGATATCTTGCAGTCAAAAACTCATCCATGCTACTCCACTTCGGCAAAGACGAATTAGGACCCTGGGACTGTTCCCAAAGGCCAAGAGTGTTCTCAGGCAAGCGAGTGGAACAAATATACACGAATATGATGTCCCAATTCTTTGTCTCAATCCCGAGCAAGGATAAATTTGTTATACAATCATTTATTGTCCTCTGCAATTGTTTAATTGCAGGTCCCGATTCTCTTTCAATAACAGAAAGATTGAACAGAGTTTTCAATTGGGAATTTACCAGTACTCTCTTGTTCTCGTACCGGTCTACCAGATTTTGCCACGCCATGTCAAAACCGTCATTGGTAATAGGGCAAGTTCGTATTATATCCCTTGCCTCACCTTCCGTCTTCTGTAGAAGATAATACATCTTCTGAATGTTGCTAATATGGGGGTTAGTCCCATAAAGGGCCGAAAACATGTCCCTAAAAGTGGGCCAAGAAGCGTAGTCCCCAGAAAATGTCTGAGTGTCACACGGGGGAAGGTGTATTGGGATACTATTAAGAGATGGGTTCGCGGGTTTCGATTTCAATTTATCAATTAACCCATCAAGGTATGATAACGCTTCGAAATATAAAGTATACCCCGACATATACTTTGCCTTGACATCCTTCGTGGACACCTTAGGGTCCTCGGCAGTCTCTAGAAGGTCCTCATAGCAATCGCGGAAGACCTCCCATAAACGAATCAATTCCTGCCGATGAGTGACGAGGGAGTGAACCGAATGTCCCTCTTGCGGAAGAGTCCGGACAAAAGTTTCAAAATCCGCGAAGCGATTGAAATATTTCGTAAAATTTCTCAAATTCCTCTCCATTTCTATCAGATTAGAGGAGCCTTACTATCCTTCTTCCTTTTCCCAACAAATAAGTTAACTTCGCACCGAAAAAAAAGGGTTACAAACTTAACAAGGAAGACACAATGATAGATTCGCAAAATTCCGACACGAGTAATTAGAAGGAAACGATTATATAAAAAATAGAAATAAAGAAGAAAGAAATTGCGGTACACAACGATAGATGCGCAAACGATCCGACACGAGTAATTAAAAGGACACGATCGTATAAAAAAATAGACCGAAACTTTAAAATTTACGGAGAAATATATTATAATAATATAATAAAAATATAATAAAATGTATATATATTTGGTAAAAATATATTTAAAATATACTTAGAGTTATCACAACTCTTCTTCAAGAAGTTCAAAATAATATTAATTTAAGCGTAAGAATACAAAATTGCCCAAAAATAAAACGTAAACAATAATGTCAACAATAGACAATTATTAACAGCGGCTTAGTGAAAAATTGACAACTTCGCTTAGAAAGCAATAAACAGTTTACTTACAAAAGCAGTAAACAAAAATAAAAAATAAAAAAAACAACACTTGTGCACTTCTTATTAATACAAATAAAATAACACCAATGCACTCGTTTGTATTTATTGCTTTCTAACAACAACAACGCACTTTCAATTTTCACTTTGTATTCCTTACACTTATTTTCAAATAATAATAACTTCACTTTTCAAAATAAATTCAAATTACATACCTTGAAAATTATAAATTATGTTGTATGTAAATATGTACTTGGGGAGGGAAGGGGGTTGTCGCAAACAAATATTTTAATTTAAATTTGGGGCCAATATGGCGGTCTCTTTAAACGATCCTGAAACGAGAGACTTAAATTAAAATATTTTGTTTTGAGAAATCTGGCTCGAATAGGACCAAAATGTTCCGGGGGATGCAGGGTAAATTAAACAAAATATTTTAATTTAAGCCGAGAGAAAAAAATACAAATGTATTAGAAAAAATACACAATATTAATCAAAAATTAATAAAGGACGTACCTTCGGGTTTTGGGGTTGATCGACAAGTAAAATCAATCCTTTTTTATTTTCCTCTCTTTTCTTTTTTATCATCCACATAGACGTGTTTACACAATTAACTTAAAATTAGTATTTACACAGTTAACTTAGAATTAGAGTGACCAGCGTAAACAATACTTTAACCCCTTCAGGGACCATATTTTTATGGTGACAAAAAAATTATTAAATTTTGTTTTCTTTTTAAATTAATTAACTTTATTATAATAGGAATTCAAAAAGCAAAAAAAAATGAAAATTCACAAACAGGGTAACGTCCACATTTGTGGCCACTGAGCGTTAATGGTAATATATGTGTGAAATGCTTTCATACATTCCGGGCATATCAGGCATATATATTCTTAACATTTCTCACAAATGTAGAGAGTTCGTCTTACACAATTTTTATAGTGACATCTGGGGGGATTTTTCAGTTCCTTGTATTTAGGATAATGACTTATACCGTCCAGTCTTATTCCAGGGTTAACTTTAGTGCAGCTATTAGATTTTTTAGGTAGTGATGGTAAAACTTATTATATTAAATATATCTGATATTATTTTTTTCAAATATTAACGATTTATTGATATAATCCAGTAAAACAGATTGCCAAAGATTTATTTCACATTTTTTTAAGTATCCAACTACGCACCGGAAATAATATCATCAGTGCAGACAAACGGTAAAATTTTTACTTCTCTTGTTAGAGGATTTGGTAGTCAACAAGTAATTATCAAATTTTTGTTGTTTTTATTATTATTACAATTATAATTAAAAAAAATCAAACGTCCACATATGTATGTGGACAAGGGCGTGCAGAGGTTAACATTCGCTATTTTGTTTTTCGAATAAATATTAAAATAAAAAAATTTATTTGTTACACGGTGTAGCTTTTAGAATGCAATATGTTTGTATTATTTTACCATTTATGTCAATACTTGACAAAATTGATTGATTTTGAAAACAATTCTGTTTTCTATTGAGTTATTCTATCATATGCGATTAGAGGCTCAATTTACATTTGCAGCCATTTAGTGACAGGCAAACAATATTTTTTTTGTTTCTATATTCCACTAAATTATTTTTGTATTTTTATTTAAAAAAACAAAAATGTTAGAAAATTGTGCAAATTTATATAAATAAGTGTGTGCATATGGTATACACATGTATATATTTACAGTTGAAAACAAAAGTCTAGGTACCCCAATATATTTTAGAAATTTCATGAATTTTAAGCAATGATATAGGGTGGGTGATTTAAATGTTTAAATTTAATAATGCAATAAAACAGAAACGGTTTTATATTTTGCCAAATTTAGTTTTTTGTATATATTTTTTGTAGTCTAGTAGGTAGTCTGTTGGCATATTAGATGTAAAGCCCGGGTTCGTATCCCAGGTCAGGCATCAAAGCGAAATATGAAAAAAATATTTCTTCGGCGACTGCCTCTCAGCAGATTTCTGGCAAAAACTCTGAGAGCAAATAAAATTGCCATGAAAAGCTTCTCAAAAAACTGTCGTTCGGAGTCGACTTTAAACTGTAGGTCCCGCCACTCATGTATAAAATATTAACGCACACAACATAAGTGGTGTGAGAAGCTAGGTCGTAATCCTAACTGAAGGGTTGTAATGACCAATTATGTATGTACATATGTATGTATGAGATGTGTGGCAAGTTACACCACACTGTTGGAACTAAGCATCGTTCACATCATGCAAGCGGGTACAAAAAAATCGGTTATCAGCGATAGGTGTCTCCATTGACCGCAATGGTTGCACCGTCCTCACTTTCAAAGAAATATGACCAAAAAAGCCTCCGCTCCATAAGTTGTATCAAACAGTAACTCGTAATGGGTGCTTTGGTTTCTGTAAGACCACGTGTGGGTGTTCTGAGCCCCAAATACGGAACTTTTACTTATTACCAAAAATGAAACGTAAATCGATTCATTACGTTCAGTGTAGAAAATATACTGAATTCGGTGACAGAATAGAACGGCGTAAGTATTGCCAGATTCGAAATAACCGATGGTTTAAATTGAAACCGATAGATAGCCACGTAAAGGGGCCATTATATAATTGATGTTGTTCATATTAATTTAATAAGTTTATTTTTAAATTATTATAAAGCAAAAAAATTTTAAATGTTATTCATAAGCCATAAGAACAATAAGAGAGGCTCAAAAAAAAGTGTAGGCAGACCCGCAAGAAGAACTCACAGTAAATTTAAAATTCAAAGGGCCAATATGTTAAAATGATATCCTTTATATTTATGAGGATATCCCTTAAGGTCAAGTACTCCATTTAACCCATTTGACATTGAATGCACCAGTTTTTTTTAGCGTTTTCTGTTGATATTGCTGCCTGCTGGTTAAGCGACTGCTTAATCGTTCTTACAGATGATCTCCTAAATACAGTCTTGGAGTAGTATTGGGACTTTGTGCAAGAGTATTAAACCTGTGGGTACTTTTGATAGGCAAATGATATCTTCACATTAGCTGCAGTATGATTCTCTTCATTGACTTGTTGGATGTAATAACCATTATGAATTCTTAATTATTCTGAACTTCGTAAAAAGCGATCAAGTAAGGCAGTTCAAAGAGGAGCCTAAAAATTTTAAAACAATACAGAAAGATGGAAAGAGAAACACAAACAGACGAATTGTTAATACAAACTGAATTAGAAATGCGGAACGCAGAGATATAGCAGCTTGATTTTATTACTCTTAATATGATGAGGACTGTTTGAGGGATGACCTTCCCATATCTACCTCTTTTCCTAAACGATACCTATCGGATTTGGCAATAGCAATTTGATTTTCTGCATATTTTCCCCCTTCTCGGTATGACAAGAATATCTATGCTGTAGTTATCTATAGCGATGGTTCGATATGGACACCTCGATGGGAAACAATTCAAAGGGTTTCATTGCCCAGTCAGCTTCTGAGTTAGATACTTCATCTGTATTTGGTATAGATGCCAGATACATGGAGAGCATCTGTATCAAATGCAGTATCAAACACGGTACCTGACTGTTCAAGCCAACTCTCTGCATAGTTTTGCATCGATCTCTTAGGATCGAACCATGATGGTCTTTGATCACTACAGCATGCAAATTGGGTACATACCGCCTCTAAAGGTATGAGAGAAGCAAATGTTCGGTTTGATCATGTGTGATAGCTTTCTAATTTTTAGGGACCGAGGCATGATATGGGAACGTGATCTCTTAAGCAGTCCAGGGCCCGTTGGGGACGATAAAACCTTGGAGATAAAGATCGTGGTTCATCATAGAAATTATAAAAAATAACGTGTTTTAAGCCTCAAAATTCTTAAAATAATGTTGTAAAACATAATCGCATAATCGCAATCGCTAAATTTGGTCTTTTCATACATTTTCATAAGTGCCCAATATCAAGAGTTCAATTATAAATTAATTAATTTGAACGCGAATTTCTTAAAAACGTTTAAGAAAATATATTTTTGGTGAATTTGTTTTTTGGAATGCTTAAATACTATCTCTTAGTCATTATTCCGGCAATAAATACCAAAATGCCCACATCTAGTGCCTACACAGACATCCACAATAAAATTTATAAAATTGCTTACATATATTGGTGTACTTAGACTTTTGCTGTCCACTGTATATGTATGTAAGTACACAAATCATGAAAATCATTAGAATATATGTATACATTACATATGTATGTAATCAAGTATTATAACAATGAAACATACATGTTTCATTTGAATTTATTTGTTGATAATTTATGTACGAATAAAGTGAGGCCGACAGAGAAAATTAAACAATCAAAACGCCTAAATTGTGCTGCTGATTGATTTAAATCAGAGTTAAATGTATAAAAACGAAATATTTTCTATTGTTTTAAATAGAATTTAATTTATGAATTAGTAATACGAAAATGACATTTCGCATCTGTTCGAAAATAATAAATTATTTATTTAATGGAAATCAACAGACCATACTCAACAAACACAATCAATTGAAAATAGTTTTTATTAAAGAAAACAAAGCTCAGTAGTTTTAAAGTTTAAATAACAATTCATTTGATGTTAACATGTGTAGCATAAATCACGCTGAATTTAATCGATAATATGGGTAATGTCGGTTTTGAGGACCGCTGTAGTTTGTAGTTGATTTGCATAGACCAGCTCCTTAAGAAAACGACACAAGTCAAATCGCACGATTTCAGTGGCCTATTTACATCACCTCCACGTGAGATAGCTATGCTTTCCAATCGTTAGCGCAGAATATTTACTGTAACATGAGACGTATAGAGCCATCCTGCTGAAATCACTTGTAGCTGCTATTCAGATCATTCAATTCTAGAAAAAAAATGTTAGTAATCATCGACCTATAGTGCTCGCCTTTGACAGTGATGACAGACGTTTTCAAAGAAATATGTACCGATGACGTCACCAACTTAAAATCGATACCATTGAATGCTTTTACATCTCATGTGGTTTTGTATCGTCTAAAATTTTGATAATTTCATTTGTTCATGTTGAAGATAACTTTTAGAATTGCTCAAAGAGAAACACCTGTAACTATATAAGCTTTTGTATGTTTTCTTAATTTTAATTGGTTTTCAGGAAACAGTGTTAGCTTCCTAGCCAAGAGTTTGAAGTTCAAATTTCAGTTTTGACGCCATGCGGCTGTGTGTTATGTTTATACATGGATGGCAAAACCAACAATTTAAAGTCGACTCCGAACCACAGATTTTTGTGACACTTTATCATGTCAATTTTATTTACTCCCAGAATTTTAGCTAGAAATCTGCTAAAAAGAAGAGGAAAGTCTATCTGTCTATTAACATTCAAAAAAAACATGTTTCATAGGATGCTCGTATATCTCCCACTTACATTTTAAAGATCCATTACCGAGTTTGAATGCGAGAAATTTTACGACATATTACAAGCTTGTGATTGAGTAAGGCACAGAAATATAATTTTTATGTATTAGTTGAATTAGAAGTGGGTAAAGTTTTTTTTTATCACGACTACAATGATTGGGGGTATTAGCTGATGACGTGGCGGTGTTAGAGTTAAAAAAATTTAGCCAGCAGGAGTAATACATTCCCGAAATTACCTAAATGCTATATTATTATAGGTCATTTGTGTTAGGGGATCAAATCTCCTAACATCTAAGCCACGGAAAAATTTGAAATTTTGTGTTTATCAGCGGAAATTCGTTTCAGATAATAATTAATCTGACGACAAGGTAAAGAGAAACATTTTACATACATATGTATATAAAATTTATAAAAAGGTTTCGTTCGTCGGTATGTATTTCAAGGTTTTGAAAAACAATAAGTTTATATCTGACTATGTTGACCCATGTAGCATAAGATTGTAATTTTTCCAAAATTTCATTGTTGTTAGTATATTTACATAACAATTTTCTGTAAGCATATCTACAGTGGTGGCCTTATAATTAGAAACGACTTAGCAACTTGTATGTTTGTTAATTTATTTTCAAAATTTTGTTACTCATTTTAACTTAAACTTAAAGCTAACATGTTGAATTTCTTTTTAACTATTAGTTTTAAAATGAGTAACAAAGTTTTGAAAATAAATTAACAAACATACAAGTTGCTTAGTCGTTTCTAATTATAAGGCCACCACTGTATATAAATACATTTGGTAATTTACGGTTAATTACCAATTAAAAAAAAACGATTTATTTAATGCAACACTAGGTTCAAATATTATTTAATTTATTTAAATTTAAAGTTTAAAAAAACTAATTTAATTTAGGATGGCTTAGGATTTTATGGATCCCATGTTGGTCAGGAACGTCTGCAGCCGATCAGGATTTTTGTCAAAGAGAGCGGAAACAATGGCGGCATGTCTTTTTATCTCGCTGACATTGACAGCTCCTAAGTGCGTGTTTACACGACGGGTGACAGATAACGATGTTGGCAACGCTAAACATAGGGTGCCACATTACTCCCCGGCTAGATGAAAGCTACCGGAATCTTACTGGAAGATTAACACGTCTGCCGCATCTGGTAGATTTCGGCGATACCCTTGAAGAATTATGCCGCGTTGTAGTATGCTTATCTTTTTGCAAAAGAATAGCTTGAGTTGATATTGGGTCATGGTTGGGTTGAGGTACTTGGGCGTCGGTGTCGACGTCGTTATGATCAGGTTGTATAACTTGTGATTTTTCATGGCATTGATTTTCTTGTAGGAAGATGTTTTCGTCTGGGTACTCGATAAAGGCTGGCTTGAGTCTGTCGATGTTTATATTTACGTATCGGTTGCCACTTTGTATCGTAAAATATTTCGTACTCTTTCGAATAATTCTAAATGGGCCATCATATGGGTGAGTGAATGATGGCCGTATTGTATCATTTCTTACAAAAACGTGAGATGATGAATTTAAAGAAGGACTGACAAAGGCTTTTGGTGTTGTATGATGCGATGTGTTTGTTGGTCTAAGCTTCTGCATTGCCAATCGAAATTGTGAAACAACCTCACTGGTTGGTACTGTTGCCTTGGTATTGGTGAAAAATTCTCCGGGAATTCTTAAATTTGTACCATACACAAGCTCTGCGGGGGTTGCGTTGATATCCGGTTTAAAAACGACACGTAGTCCAAGCAAAATAGATGGGAGACTGTGAACCCATTTTGCAGGATCGTTGCAAAGTATGGCAGCTTTGAACACACGATGCCATCTCTCTATTAAACCGTTGCATTCGGGGTGATAAGGCGTTGTACGAAGATGGGAGGCGCCAATCAGCGATGTAAGTTCAGTAAAAATTGATGATTCAAACAAACTGCCTTCCTCTGTCGGATGTAATTTTCGCAGGTACACCAAACCTTGCTATCCAGTTATGCAGGATTGCTTTCGCAACAGTTTCAGCGGTCATATCAGGCATAGGTATAGCCTCAGGCCATCGTGTAAAATGGTCTATAATGGTCAAGCAATATCTATGACCATCGCAAACAGGAAAAGGGCCCACGATGTCGATATTAATGTGACTGAAACGTTCTTTTGGTGGTTCGTATTTCGATGTTTTCGACCTGGTATGGCGCTGAATTTTTGAACGCTGGCATGAGATGCAGGTTCGTACAAATTTTGCACTATCTCTTCGTATATCTGGCCAAACAAAACGTTAAATTCAGCTCGTGCTGCAGCTAATTTTTCGGGTGATTAGCGTCGGGGTCGAGAGTGCACTGGTTGGCCAGTTGTTTCAATTCGATGGAAAATTGTTGACTTCGTAGTCGTACCGTATGGTTTAATTTTTAAAATATCGGCAAAATCACGCAATATATCATAAAATGGGTTAAATGTTTTAATTTCAGCGGCGCTCAGATGAGAAAATGTCGTCGAAGGAAGATGGTTGCCAGTCGTAGGGTCGGACGTTGTTTGTCGAAGTATCGCAAACCAAATCAAGCTTAGAGTGTGCTGTATTTTTGTTGTGCGGTCGATAATCTCTTTGAAACGTTAAATTCAGCTCGTGCTGCAGCTAATTTGGTCACTCGAGATTCCAGACGCCATGAACCAAAAATCCATGGTCGCAAACCATGATTCGATGTTCGAACTGACCATTTGTGGCAATGGAAGACGCGCGTACACTGCTGATACGTTGGCGGCGACGGGGAATCGGGTCGTTGATGAGGCATTTAATTTGCCGTTGCTGTGTCGGAAAATGTTGGCTTCTCGTTGTCGCTCACATCAGTCATTTTTCCAAAATGTGGTGCGTACCGTTATGACCGTTAGTCAATGCACTTGTATACGTGCAAACGCAATTTCGTTTATGATTAGCAAAAAAATATTTTTGCCAAGATCTCGTCGGGGTCACCAATTTGGTAATTTACGGTTAATTACCAATTAAAAAAAAACGATTTATTTAATACAACACTAGGTTCAAATATTATTTAATTTATTTAAATTTAAAGTTTAAAAAAACTAATTTAATTTAGGATGGCTTAGGATTTTATGGATCCCATGTTGGTCAGGAACGTCTGCAGCCGATCAGGATTTTTGTCAAAGAGAGCGGAAACAATGGCGGCATGTCTTTTTATCTCGCTGACATTGACAGCTCCTAAGTGCGTGTTTACACGACGGGTGACAGATAACGATGTTGGCAACGCTAAACATAGGGTGCCACATACATGTACGTACATGCAAATAAATTTCAAATAGCAAAACCGTACACTCACAACTACATTCGGATTAGGTTGATATAGATAAGCAGAACAAAGGACACACTCAACTCATGCAAAACCTTTACAACAGCTGGCAACGGAAGAGCAACAAATTGAATGTGTAATAAATAATCCTTAAAATAAACCACATGTCAAGTCTAAAGTGTAAAAGGACTGAAATTCCAAGGCACAATCAAAGGAAAACCATACTGTAGCATATGATGAGATGGCCGTCGACCAAATAAAATTCAAGCAGACAGAAGAAAAGCATACTGTCGTCCAATTTTGACCAGAATAAGTAACTGAAACATCCTTTATAGATTTACCAACATAATCTACGTCACCATTTCTATAAGTTTGAAAAAGTATTCTTTGGTGAAAGGCGGCAAACTCATACAAAAAAAAAAAAATTAATGGTTTCAAGGTACCATGTTAAGTTTTTTCATATTTCTTTGGAGCCGTCAGTCTGTTGAGCGCTACCCAAAATTAAATACAAACAACATCGGTTAATAAGAAGCCGATACGTGTCCTAAAATTTCTTCAATCCACATATCACATATGAGTAATCCTTACCCAAAATCCAATACCTCGTCACTAACTTGCAAAATATTCTGTCGTGTCGATATCTACTTATGCAGCTGAAATTCGTACTTATAGTTGAATGTGATTCCAGATGTGTCGCCTCATATTGTTCTAGTTATTTTGGTTTACAATGAAACGTAAGGCATTGGTAGTGAAGTACCCGTACTCTTGTCAGTGAGTCCCAGGTTCAAACCCCATGTAAAACATCTTCAACAAAATGAAAAACGAAAAAATATTTCTTCGGCGTCTTCCTCTCAGCAAATTTCTGGCTAAAACTATGTGAGTTAATAAAAATTGCCATGAAATGTTTCGCAAATTTCTGTCGTTTGGAGTCGACTTTAAACTGTGTGAAGGTGCGTTAGACAGCGGAAATGACAGGAACTTTTATACCTTACATTTGTCCTATTAACACAAACTTTTCCGGTACACATACATACATATGTACATATGAATTTATTTGTTTGTCTATTGCCTGCGTAGTTTTTTTTTATTATTTATTTATTTTCTAATCATTTTGAGACATATAAATCAGGTATATTATAGTATAAACATGCATATCGATTATTCTAACATTACATATGTATATGAAATGTCATATGTTGACATAAACATTTATTTTTGTACATTGAAGACCGACAGCATCCGACACCATTAAAATATGTACATCACATCACTTCACATGTATGTTACATATCGTAGACACATTTAAATTTATAACGCACTTACAGTTTATTTCAAATATTTTATGTCGTGTTCCAAAGTACATTACAAAATACATGAGAATATCACTTAATGTCCGTGAGTACATGTAATAGAAAATTATACGTATATGTAAATATGTATACTCATACTTAAAATCCATTTAAAACCACATGCGATAATGTAGCACAATTTCAAATGGTCGGTATATGTTTATCAATGTTTAAGTTTAGGAAGAATTTATGAATTTAAGCATCTTTAAACTGAGCATCCTTAAACTGCTCAGTAACAATTCAGAATATTTCTTGGATTAGTGTCCTAAAAAGTTGTCGTATTCTAGTAGGTAGTGTGTTGGCTTATTAGACGTAAGGCTACGGTTCAAACCTCAGGTCAGAAAAACAAAAATTTCCTCTCAACAGATTTCTGGTAAAAACTCTGGGATTCAAGTAAAATTGTCATGAAAAGTTTCTCAAAAATCTGTAGTTCGGACTCGGCTTTAATCTGTATGTACTGCCACTTATTAATAAAATTAACACACACAACAGAAGTGTGTTGTAAACAATGACCAATTATGTATGTATGTAACAAAATAAATTAAAAAAGGTATTTCGATCTAAGAGGGATACTGCCTACTGTAAATGCCTACTTTCTTATTTAATTGACCATTAACAACCCGATTAATAGGTTTCGGCCTGTCTTAAGACATCCTTCCAGGCGATTTTGCTTCTTACTCGGCTACGCCAGTTGGTCACACCAATCGATGACAGGGCTTTCACTATTTGGTCCTTCCAATGCAAACAAGATCGTCCTCTTCGCCGACTTCCGCAGATCCCCGCATAAAATGCCCTTCTCGCCGGAGCATCCTCTTCTATTCGAACGACATGGCCAAGCCAGCGCAGCCGCTGGATATTAATATGCCGCATAACGTCCATGTCGTTAAGGAGCTCATACAGCTCACTGTTGGATTCGAATGCGAAAATCATCGCCAACTCGCACTAGACCGAAGATCTTACGTAGAACTTTTCTCTCGAATACTCTCAAGGCTGCTACATCAGTGCTTAATAGAGTCCTTGCCTCTGGGCCATAAAGAAGCACGGGGAGAATAAGCGTCTTGTATTAGTTTTGTATTAGTTTTGTCGTACGAGAGAGGTCTCTGCTATTCAACTGCCTATTGAGACCATAGTAGCACCTGTTGGCAAGAGTGATCCTGATCGCCAGACAGATATAATTTTTGATGGTAACGCCGGAGCCAAGATAAATAAATTCATTGACTAGATTGAAGGTATAGTTATTGGCCATAGTCTGATATCCAATATGTCGCACGTTTCTACTTGTCGATAACATATACTTCGTTTTGCCCTTATTTACTGTCAGACCCGTCTTAGAAGACTCCAGTTAAGTAGCTCTAAAGGCAGTTGTAACATCTCGCTTGGTACGCTCTATGATGTCAATGTCGTCAGCGTACGCAAGCAACTGAACACTTTTTTGAAAAATAGTGGCATTGCGATGCACTCCCGCCTTCCACAAAACACTCTCCATGACGAAGTTGAAGATGTCGCATGATAAGGGATCGCCTTGTCTGAAACCTCGCACGGTATCAAAAGGTTCAGAGATGTCTATTCTTACCTTGACAGATCTGCAGGAATTGCCCAGCATCATTCTACATAACCTTATCAGCTTCGCAGATATACCGAGCTCATACATAGTGGCAAAAACACGATCCTTTATGGAGCAATCAAAGGCTGCCTTATAGTCGACAAAAAGATGGTGTGTGTCGACTTGTTATTCGTGGGTCTCTTCCTGGATTTGACGTAGTATGAAGATCTAGTTGATGGTGGGCTTGCCAGGTGTGAAGCCGCACTGATAAGGTCCAAGCCATATTTTGGCAAGTGGCTTCAGTTGTTTACACAATACGCCTTTAACAATTTTATATCCGATAGGGCTTATACCCCTGTAGTTGGCGCATATTGGTTCCAATCGTTGGGCATACTTTGCTCTAGCCATATTTTGTAAATAAGCTAGTGCATGCATCCTACCAACTCATTACATCCGGCCTTAAACAATTCAGCGGGAAGGGCATCAGGACCTGCAGCTTTACTGTTTTTAAGGCGCATAATCGCGACTTTGAAATGAGGGTTGTAATTTCGAATAAAATATTTGGAATCAAAGTTTAAATCCTAATCCTAATATATATTATAAATCTTTCTGTAAGTCTGTTTTTTTGTTTGTTTGTTTGTTAGCCAATCACGTCTGAACGCCTGGACCGATTTTCTTGAAATTTGGGATATAGATCGAGCCATTGCAGGTGCAGGTTATAGGCTATAAATCTTTTCAAAATTTTGACCAAAAGGGGAAAAAAATGGGACAACGGGAGAAAAAATGGGCAAAAATTAGTACTTTTATGCATAAATGCTGTATTTTATCTGTTTTAAAGGTATTTTTTTACGATTTAGCTTGGTTAAGTTTCCCAAATAGCTATTGGAGGTGTTCCGTTTCAAAAGTTGAACCAAAAGGGGTCCAAAAAGGGGGAAAGGGACGAAAAACGGGCAAATTGAGTGCATTTATATTTAGGACTTAGAGTATTAAAAAAAACTGGGTTGTTTGTTAAACCGGTTTCCGAATAATTTGAAAAATTGCATTTTTTAAGAAACCGGTTTCAAAACCGGTTTCGAAACCGATAAACCGGTTTTTTATTTATTGTTATTTTTAATGCAAAAATTACCCAATAATAATTTTTTTTAATTTTTTAAACTAATCCAAACTACATAACCCGCGCAACGCCGGGTACAATCTGCTATTAGTATTATATATCCATCATTATAATTCACACATTCTATTTCCTGTTTAAATTATTTGTCTTTACAAAGTCTACAGCCAGAAAGTATAAAATAAATAAAAAAAAAATCCTAAAAAGTAACAAATTCAATCCAACATCAACTGAATAATCAATTTGACTCAATTTATAAAATTTTCACAAGGCCAATGCTCATCTTATAATCTTTTGTCAATTTTGCGTATTAACGTCAATTTATTATGATTCCTGATGCATATTAACATTTTATATTTTATTTCTTATTGACCAAATTATAAATAAATTTTCTTCTTATCTGGTTTGACAATAAATGATGACAAATAATAGAAAATGAAAAAGTTCAAAGATAAGTAAATTGATGACTGATTGAAAAGTAATCAAAATTGAAAGACAGACATCAACGAATGGATAAAGAAAAATAAGCTCAAACATTTTTTTTTTAAATAATGAGGCATCTCTGCACAATACTCGCCTTATTTCTTAACTTTGTTTCAGTTTGTTTAACAAAATGTTTCCTTGGAAAAAAGTGATTGGCATGTCAGGTTAGATAACAATGCCTTCTAGAAAAATGTATTGAACTGCTTTATGGACTATAGTAATTATAAGCCACTATCGTAGCTTAATTAGAAAATGAAATTAAAATTATTTGAGTGAAATCGCTTCACTGAGTGTGAGATAAGTGAGCGTATTCAACAGTTTTCAAATGGAATCAAAAATGTATGAAAATATTTTTATTTAGAAATTTGCAATTTTTTTCACTAGCGTCTTGTAATATAACTATTGACCACACAACAACTGTATATTAGGCTTTCCTTTGCACTATACGATTAATGTAGTACTAATCAGGCTGAAACACTGGCTATTAACATTGCCGCTATACAAATCCTGTATCACATTCTCTTGAATGATGTTGTATACGTATTTATAGACAATAAAGTGGTCATTAGGTTCTTGGAAATATTTTATACTACATCATAGACTGTTCACAAATACCGGATGTCTCTGGAGGAGGTAATGTCGCATTTGACAATTACCTCCGTATAGGCCACTGGTCATGAGCAGGTTGAATGTAACAGCAAACCCGACGCAATAGCAAAAAGTGGTGAAACGGAAATTTCTATTGAACTCATACTTATATGACATTGGCATTCCCCGCACAAGAGCCAACAAGTGGTGTCATACAAACTTTACTTGTTCGCAAATGACGGGAAACAATAAAATGATGATGGAAAACAATAAAGTTTCAATATAGATATATGCAATAAAAAAGTTTGAAGGATTCAAAAAATATATAAGAAAATATATATTTTGGAGTTCTATTCAAAGAAATTCTCAATGCATATTACGTCTTTAAGCAGGTGCGTTTTCACTTTCGTAGCGTATTATATGTCAATATCAATAAAAATTAAGTTAGTTTACGAGTAAATGGTAGATACTCGAGGTCGAAAGTTTTCAATTTTATATAATTTTTAATCAAATTCTTTAAATTGAATTACATTCTTTGAAAAACTTACATAAAATTATCACACAAAAGCAATTATAAGACAACTTACAGTGGACAGCAAAAGTCTAATTACCTCAGTATATTTTAGCAATTTTCTGATTTTTAAGCAATAATTTGTGAAAATAATTGATATTTTTTCTATTTATAATGAATAAATAAATATTCATTTCTCTTTTATCTTAAAACAAAAAATTTTTTTAAAATTTTTCACAAACCATAAGAAAAATGAGGGAGACTTTCTGGTGACTTCATTTCTTAGCACATCAAAAGTGTAGGTGCCCTCAAGAAGAACTCAGAGGAAATTTAAAATACAAAGTCCCAATATACAAAAGTGTTGTACCCAATATTTAGTAGGATATCCCTTAAGGTCAAGTACTCCATTTAACCAATTTAGCAGTGAATGTACCTGTTTTGTTCAGCGTTTTCTTTTGATATTTTCAGCCATGAGAACGTTTTTCAGTTGACTTTTATTTAAGATTAAGCGACTACCGTAACTGTTCTTCCAAATGATGTGTTAAATGCTCTATTAGAATCAAATCGGGACTTTGTGCAAGAGTATTAAACCTGGACTTTGCTAGGCGAATCACATCTGCACATTAGAAGCAGTATGATTGGGCACATTGGGCTCATTGACTTGTTGGCTTGTGAAAAAGAGTAAAAATTTTTTATCCTATAATAATAATATATAAAAACATACATAAAATAAATATAAAACCATCAATTATTTTTACATATTATTTGTTAAAATTCATGAAATTGCTGGAATATAATGGGGGTATTTACGCTTTTGCTGTACACTGTATATAAAACGTATTTGAAACTTTTGTTACAATTCCTTGATTCATTTTCCAGATAATTATAATTACATTTTTTTTCTTCATTTTTATACTGAATGCATACAACAGCAGTTAGGCGTTTAATGTTCACATGCTTAAACCACTTTGCATACAAACTCCTTATTCTGCATTCTTGGAGGGTGGCTGTAATAGTACGCAACTGACTTCGACATTTATTTAAGTATAGAAAATAATTTGTACAATAAGGCTTTTTGTGGGTTTTCAACACTTTAATAAATAATTATTAATTAAAGGATTAAATATAGACGTTATGAAATTTATATTATTTGAAATTTCTTCTAGCTCTTCACCTCCTGCTCATTTCTTTAATAGAAGTTTTTTTAAATCAATTGTTGTTCCAAATAAAGAGCAAATATTTTTGAAACTTCTTATTAACTAACGATTAAACTTTGATAATGTTGTTTATCAAATGAAGAAGGTTAAGTGAGAAGTGTATGAGGTTGGCCTGAGCATTTTATTTCTGTTATTGTTCTACGATCAAATAGACTATTGTAACGCACTTAATCTATATTTTGTTTGTCTGTTGTGTCTTTGCCCTGCGTTGCAGGAATAACTCCCTGTCTAGTACTTTATCATTTAGCTTTTGAAATGCATTTCTTGTCCCTTTTCCACTGCAGTAAAAGTTGCTGAGCTCATGAACAGTAACACTTTCAAACTCAATAATGACACTGCTTTTACGGTTGGCCATTTAAAAGTTCAAATTTAAAAATGCAATAAAACAAAAATGCTTTGAAATTTTGCCAAATTTTTTTTGTAAATTGTTTCGGTTAGAAGTAGATCATTTCATTCAGATGACTGCCGCGGCTTCTTTTACAGTACCTAATTCGGTCGGACCAATTTTCGTGCACTTTTTCAAGTATGTGGGGTCGTATCTCGGCAATGGCATCACGAATGTTAGCCTCCAAATGCTTAATTCTTTTCTTCAACGACGCCTCACAGAAAATAGTCCAAAGGTGTCAAATTGCAGCTTCTTGGCTGCCAATTGACATCACCATTTCGGCTAATTAAACGCCCATCAAACGTTTGACGCAATAAATTGATTGTGGCATGAGATCTGTGACAAGTTGCGCCATCCTGTTGAAACCAAACATCGTTCACATTAATACTATGAAGAGCGATTACAAAAAATTAGTAATAGTTTGGCCGTCCTTATTTTCAAAGAAATATGTGCCAATGATGCCTCTACTTCACAAGCTGCACCACAGAGTCACTCGTAATGGGTACATGGGCTTCTGTAAGATTACGTTTGGGTTTTTTGAACTCCAAATACGTGATTTTGGCTTATTAATTTACCCAGCAAGATAAAAATTAGTTTTATCCGAAAAGATGATTTTTTTTTGGTAAAATCGATATCATCGTGCAGTTTCTCTTTGGCCCATCTAGCGAAGTGAAAACGAAGCGGGAGATCATGTGGCTTTACCTCGTGGACCAATTAAACTTTGTAAAGTGTTATACCGTAAACTTTTCCCAAAATTCGACGTTAACTGTTGCGTGTAATGTTCAATTCTTGAGAATGATAACGAGTCACTCACACTCTCAGCCACAGCTTCGATATTTCTTAGTGAACGCAGTACGAGCACGCTCACGTCTTGGCGCATCAACAATGAAACCAGTTTCACGAACTTTAGCAATAAACTTGCCTATACCGAGACTGTTGGTCCAAATTTTGAAGAACATTTTCGTGCAAATTCCAACCAATTATCTTTGTTTTGGAGATAAATTTTCAATAAATTCCAATGTTGCCCAAGCATAAATCCATTCATTACGTTCAGTGGGGATAATATACCGAATTTTGTGAAAGGGTAGAATGACATAAGTATTCCAGATTCAAATTTAAATCGATAGATGGCCCACCCGATATTAGTATATCTCAGACCTACAGAAACTCACTTGCCAACAGTAGAATATTTAAGTAACCTGTGCAGATTAAGAGAGCATGATCGCAAATTTGATCATGTAAAGTCATCATGACCCCCACATATATAATATTTTCGCAGTCAGTTTTATTGTAACGTGCACTTGAATTTCAGTCATTTTTATTTATCATTTAAAAACATTTTTAACTTTCATAGGCAACATCAGAAATTCAATGCCAATACCAATAAAAACGAAATTCACTTTTTTTCATTCCCATTCGTTTTGTAGAATTCTAGTGTACCTAAACATATAAACGACAACATCAAAGACGAGTATTTAAATGGCAAGAATAATGACAAATATAAAGACATAACAAATTCAAAGAAAAGAAATAACAAGCAGAAGGACAAAGTAAAATCTGTGTCACGTATTAAAGAAATTTAACATTGCAAACAGTCAATCACTCGAGGTCATGGCACAGAGTTATGCCACATTTATTTAATACATCACCACCGTAGGTGGTAACGCTATAGTAAGTCTGTGTTGAATTAAATAAACAGCACTTAAGAGCGCTTCCTATTAAAGCAATAAATTTAAAATCGAATTTTATTTCCAGCGTTTGTTATGTGTGAGAATTTAAAGACCATCTAGGCAATTAGAAAGCTACCTACGGGACGTTAAAAAATATTTTTTTTAAAGGGCGATGAAAATCTCATCGTGACAGTCAAGTAAGGTGAAAGAATTGCTGATTTTTTTGTCTAAAATGAACGTATTGGACTGGATCGACATGCGGTTACTAAAAGATGGGGCCACTTTGGTGAGCTGCCATTGGTGAGATAGTACGCCAAATTGGCATGCAAAAAATGGCATTTTGCTCGCTTCCTCTGAACGAGAATTTATTTATTAAATCTCAAACTGTTTCAAAAATATTTATTGCTTCTAATACACATTTTACGTATAACCCTATGAGAATTAGTCCATGCAGATTCATCTTTCTCATTTGTTTTTGGAAATGTACAGAAGCCAATTTCCATAAATATGAATATTCAGATGTAATTTGATGAATTACTTGCTATATACTACCTATGTACTCTCGAAGCTTCTGAATGACTACATTCGCTTTTGGTGTGTTGTGGTTGTCACCACCGTGGACTTTTTATTGGAAATTTCATTCTTTAAATTTAAATAAAACGAAGTGAACATAAGAAGAAGTCGTCGTAGGCTAGGTCATGCACACAACGTAGATGGTATGATAAATCACCGTTATACTGACTGAAGGGTTTTAATGCCTTATCTATCGAAATCGCCGTAGTCTAGTAGGTTGTGTGTTGAGTTATTGGATGTGAGGCCACTGCTCAAACCCCAAAACAAACATCTACAAGAAAATTAATTCTAAAAACGAATATTTCTTCGGAGACTTCCTCTCGGGAGAATTCTGACAAAAACTCTCAGAGTAAATAAAAGTTTCTCAAAAATCTGTTGTCCGAAATCGAATTTAAACTGTATGTCCCGTCATTCATGTATAAATTCAACACATATAACATAAGCAGTGTAAGAAACTAGGTCGTAAACCTGACCAAATATATATGTAATACAAAATATGCTTCATAAAACTATGTATTTTATTAAAAAAATTCAGTTTAAACCATTTGATCAGTTTTAATTTATTTTGGATTTATATTAAATATTTTAATGTTAATTTTTATGTTGTCGGTCGAACAGCTCGAATTGAAATTAAATACATAATAATTCTATAAGCTCGACTTAATACACTTGAGAAAATTCGAATTCAGAGATGCGTCAATATACGTCAACATACGTCAACCTGCGTCAACATGCGTTACTTATGTATAAAATAAACAAACACAACATAGGTGGTGTGAGAAACTAGGTCAATAATCCTGACTGAAGGGTTGTAATGATCAATTATGTATGTAACTAAACACATCATTTCGGATGTTATTACTTAAAAATAAAATCTAAAAACAAAGAAAATTTTCACAAATTTACAAATTAATAATCAAGTCTTCCACTACAGATTACTAACTTCTTTTGGGCCTGAATTAGATGATCAGAGGATATGCTAATCTGTCCTCACAACGTACGTGGTGTGAGAAGCTGGGTCGCAATCCTGACTGAAGGGTTGTAATGACCAATTATGTATGTATGTATGTGGGTGTAAGAGAATCATCAAACGTTTTTATTCCTCTGAACAATGTCATGATGCAATAATGTATGGAACATAACATCGTTCAAATGTCCCACCACGTCGTAGTATTAAAAATTTCTGATTTTCCATAACTCAGAATTTTACCGATAAAATGTGTTTGAGCATCAAATGTGGCATGAGCTATGTGGCGTGCAGTGCCGTCATGCTAAAACCGTAAGTTATTTCTGTCCAGATCATTCAATTCATGCCATAAGAAGTTGATAAGCATCACCGTTGATACTGTTAGCCTTTTGTTAAGTGAAGGTTGTTCTCAAAAATATATGGTCTGATGACGCCGCCAGGCCAAAAGCCACACCAAACAATGTCTCTTTCGGAATAACGTCTTCAATCATATTTTCAAAAGTGTAGTTCTGAGAGGTCGGCTAATTAGTTCTACGAAAAAAGTCCACCATAGAACACACTAATAATTTTCGTTACTCACACCAGAAGCCTTTTCGTTCAGCAGAGTAAAATATGAAATCTGTGTTTCTTAGTAGCTTGGCTTATAAATTGCCAGTAGTATTTACATTTACAAATACTGAAAATATATTGAAAAAAATGAATATCAAATATAAATCCGGCGTCGGAAATATATAGAATTGCTTTACAAAAAGGTATTGGACTGCTGAGATCAGCACAGTATTGGACATTAAATGCTGAAATCGAATATTCTGTAAATATACATTCTGGAAATACAATATAAACGTGTACAAGCTATTTTGTTGTACCGTAATAGAAAGTCGATCTTAATCTAACATGGTTCTTTATGAATTTGATGTATTTTTTAAATAAAAAAAAAACAACTGGCGTTGTCAGACAGTGAACTGGTTTGAAAAAGCGGAAGGAAAATATAAATGAATCCAAAAAGTAGAGAATGAACTTTAGAGAATATGTGTTAAATATAACTCTGTATATTCTTTTATTTTCTTTTTGTTCTGTTTTTCTTTGGGTGACGAATTCTTTGAAAATATTCCAAAAAGCATTTTCACAAATAATAAATTCTTTTAGCGGATATATTTGTTTAAGAAAATTGTATGCCAGTCACATACAAGTGAAACGAATAAATAATAAAAGAATGGATTTAAATCTTATATACACAAACATATGTGAAGTTCATCACCAAAACGATATCCATTACGACTAACAAAAATTATGGATGTCATTATATAAAGAAAGTAAAAAAAGCATTCACCCCTTGAGCTGCTTTGAACTGAAAAATAAATTTTGCACAGATTTGAACGGTGCACAAAGAGATTATAAAAAAATATAAGTTATCTTGTTCTTTCTTAATATGAGGTCTTCCAACAGACACTATCGAACCTTGACATTTGATTATGGCCTTTTGTTTGAACTACATCTATCAAATTAGTTCATTTAGCAACACATGCTATTAATAAAAATGTTTTATCAAAAAAGCATTTGCCAACTGACCCACTTTTTTTTAATTAAAATTTGAAGATAGGAAATCGGAAAGATTCGATACATTGTTCAACTCTAATAAACATTTTTTTCAGCTACCCTATCTGAGAGTAAACTAATTACCACAAAAAAAGCTGTTCAAATTTATCGTTCTGCTTGGACGTTGAAGTGCAAGTCCCGTCACTTCTGTATAAAATTAATGCATACGACATGCATGTTGTGAGAGAAGCTAGATCGTTATCCTGACTGAAGAGATGTTATGTAGTCAACACTCAAGTTTTCGTTCAAGGATCTTGCCCAAATTCCGAGTGGAGTTGCAAGAGACACTTTAAATGATTACAGAATTTATCTGAAAGTGATAAGTGCCCTCAAGGACTAAACTAAACTTTACAGATTCATTGAACCGCATTGAGGCGACGAGCAGTGCCGCCTTTTCAAATACGAAATATTTTATTTGACTTTATCCAGTTTGTAGAGGCCCCAATATTTTACTAATGATGCACGAACTGCAGTGCAGATTGGTAAATATTGCTGGTGTACATATGTTCATATGACACATCACATTTCTAGACGACACTCTGCCGACACTTATTGGCATTATCGAGTTACTATTACTATTTTTAGTCGGGGATCAATTACCTAGGCTATGATTATCACCAATGATTTTGCTTTAAATTTTCAAAAAAATTGCTTCCCAATTTCTTAGTGTAGCTATGTAACAAAGTAGTTTAAAAATTATTTCTTATCTATGCATCATATCCGCGTTTCTTAAAATTTTGTTCCTTTTGAAATCCAACGGCATCTACCCTGAAAAATTATGCTGTGACTTCAAATCACACGTCTTATTTCGACGTGTGACACATTTCCTAATACCACATCTAATAGTCATACCACAAACTACTTCTGTCGCACATGCTTTGCAAATAACGTACATTCTGTTGCACTCCTTTAAGATGCACATTTAAGGAACTTCTGCTCAACGTTTCGTAGAATTTGTATTCCTTCCGTTAATCTCTTGTCGTGTACGAACTGAAATGCTGATAAATTTTAACGTTATTGCAGCAGACTTCATTATTAACGCAAATAAATGTCAAATTTGTGTCACAACAAAACAAATCAAGAATAACTTAAGGAACGAATGACTCAAATTAAGATAAGAAAACTGTTTTATGAAGAACAAAACAAAAAAAATAAAAAGGAAAATGTTATTGGCTGTATTATAATTACTCAATCACTGTCGTTCGTGATATTTTTGTCAATGTCTTCATAAGTATTTTGTAAGTTTTAGGTTTCCCAGCAAGAAGAAGAATATCATTTCATTGGGTGTGTTAATAGTATACAAATTGAGCAGAAAATAACTAAAATCACAATTACAATCAAACATTTGTTGCAAGATCTCTGACATGTATTTTTCATGTTCAGAATTTTTAAGCAGTTCGTATAAAAGATTTTTTATTAAAGAAATCAAAATATTTAATGGGGTTTTTAGGTTTCCAGAGTTCTTTTAAATGAAGAAAATAACACAGCCCTGCAAATTTGGACATTTTTTGTGCAAATAAGATGGCTCCAGGTGTTTCCGAAGGCATTTTGCGCTGATTACAGATCTTCATTCTGATTTTAAAAATTCAAAATGGCGGATCCAATTTGGTAGTCGAGGTTTATAAAAATTAATCGGATTTACTTGAAAATTGTTACCGCCATATTGGATCCGCCATTTTGAATTTTTTAAATCTGAATGAAGATCTGTGATCAGCGACCCCAAAAACCCCTGAGTAACAATTTTCAAGTAAATCTGATCAATTTTTAAAGACCTCCGTAATGTGTTTCTTTTTCTCTTGCACCCATTGACATAAACGCACCCCCTACTTTAAGGGTGCATGCAATCAATTTGGCTTTGGGCTCATTTTAAAGAGCAAAGATCAATTGTCAATTTCTGACAATAGCGATGTTTCTAGCACGTCATTATTTAGATCTACAATTTTTAAAAAATGACCAAAAAAGCTATTTTTAGGGGTTTCAACTTTCTTTTTCTCGAAAACCTGACGTGATGGAAAGTTTTGGTGTTCAGCGCGCAAAATGCCTTCGTAAACATCTGGAGCCATCTTATTTGCAAACCCATACAGTGCTGTGTAATTCTTTTTCACCAAAACTTCATAAAAAGATTTAATGAATGCAAAAATTATTTTGTTAAAATGTCCCTCAAAGTCTTTTCTGGGTGGAACGCATCTGAAATGTCAAATTTTCCATAATTCTGGCGCATAAAACCAATAACATGTTTGTCGGCATTGAGAACCTCTGTGGTTTGTCGTTTATTTGCTTACAACTGCGACTTAAGAAAACCCCTTCATAAAAAGTCCAATGGGGTCAAATTGCACGATCTCGTCCGCCAGTCCAATTTTGAGTTATTTTCAAACAATTTCTTGATCATCTGAAATCGTTCTTGTAACAAAAACGAAAGATATAACTACAGGACCAATATTACAGTTTGCTTCAATCACCATTACTTAATCACTTGAAAGACGAAATAAACAACAATTAATAAATGTCGTACGGTTGTTTGTGAGGTTATGTTAAATTAGCCTGATAGAACATTGTCTACATGTATCCTAAAAAGTCCCATTGTATAGGCACCATTGCCATTCAACCACAACTTCTGGATGGCATTTCTCAACCAACCATTGACACGTTCTGTCAGTATGTTCTGGGTGTCCTAGAATCCTTTGCCTCAAATTCACAATGACAGAGAAGATGTTCTGTAATGACAGAAAAAAATGAAAATAATTCTTTTTTAGACGTTTAGGCATTCAGTGATATGATAAGAACGAAACTTGTGAGAAAATAATGACAAATAGCAGAGAGTTATCAATAGATATTGGCGCCTGATTTTATTCTTTGTCGTCTTACACTGTACAACTCTTTCCGATGAAACGTTTGTCATTAAAGCACGCTAATGTGACATGAAAAAATTACGATTAATTTACAGTACAAATTTTTATTTAATCAAACCAATCACACTTGCAGTCCTATCAGAGAGAATGTATTCGGAAATTGTCCAGAAAATAAAATAATTTTATAATAAATAATACTAATGTTGATGATATGTCTAATGCATTCTACTCTAAGATTAATAGCTTTTTGAATTTATGTGTTCCAAAGCGAATATCTAGACAATTATCCGGTCCTCCATGGAATAACAAACAACTGGCTAGTGTAAAAAATAAGAAGAATAAATACTATAAAAAGTTCAAACAATCTGGTTGTTATATCGATTATATAAGATATTCTATTACCCGTGCGGAATACACAATACTTAATAAATCATGTTACGATAAATACGTAAATACAATGAAGTCCAACTTTAAGCGTAATCCGAAATCGTTTCTTAAATTTGTTAATTCAAAGAAAAAAGTAATTGGTTTTCCATCATTCATGAGATTTCAGCAGATTGAATCCAGCGATGACAGCATTATAAGCAATTTATTTGCTGTTTTTTTTTCCACAACTTATTCGGATGCAACTTATAATGATTCCATTGAGTATCCCTTTAAAATAAATACAAATTCCACTGTGTCAATATCTTTAATCAACGTTCCTGCTATTTCTATGGAATTAAGAAAACTGAAGTTCTCCTACAACTTTGGTCCTGATAACATTCCTAGTAGCATTTTAATTAATTGCGCCGACGCCATAGCTGTTCCACTATCATACTTATTTAACAAATCGATTAAATGTGGTTATTTTCCTAACGTTTGGAAGGATTCATTCATTATTCCGTTGTTCAAATCAGGAAATAAATCCGATGTTACAAATTATCGTGGTATTGCAAAACTGAGCATAATTCCAAAACTATTTGAAAAAATTATTACTGATGATTTATGTTATCAAGTTTCTACCTTGCTATCTCCTTATCAGCACGGTTTCAGAAAGAAGTGTTCTACAACAACAAACCTGCTTCATCTTTCAACAGTTGTTTATCGAGGATTTTTTCATCAACAACAAACAGACGTTATCTACACGGATTTCAGCAAGGCCTTTAAAAAAATCAATCATATACTTTTGAGGAGGAAACTTTATTTAATGGGTTTTACTGATCTTAGTTTAAAATGGATTTACTCATATTTAACCAACAGAAAACAAACCGTACTTTTCAAAAACTGCAGCTCCAGAAGTATTGAAGTCCTTTCTGGTGTACCACAGGGTAGTCATCTTGGACCGCTTCTGTTTTCATTGTTTATTAACGACTTACCTGATATTATTTACTATTCCAACATCCTAATGTACGCTGATGACGTAAAAATTTTCCTAAGTTATCGCCAAATTTCCGATCAAAAACTTCTTCAAAAAGACCTAAATTCGTTTCATTTATGGTGTAATTTAAATTTAATGCAGCTTAATCTCAAAAAATGTAAATACATGAGATTTGTAAGAAAGAATCCGATTCCTGCAAACTATGCATTTTATGGATACGAGCTTGAACTTGTAGATAACTTCCTGGATCTAGAAGTTCTACTTGATCCGAAACTAAATTTTATTCCGCACATAGCTATGACAGTAAATAAAGCTAAAAGTGTACTTGGTTTTATAAAACGGTGGGCAAAAGAATTTAACGATCCTTATGTTACTAAGTCGCTCTACACATCTCTTGTAAGGCCTATACTCGAGTATGGATCCATAATATGGGATCCTCTATATAAAAAATATTCCGAAGTCATCGAATCTGTACAAAAGCAATTTCTGTTGTTTTGTCTCCGAGGACTGAATTTTAATGCCACAAGTTTACCATCTTATTCTGCCAGACTTGCATTAATCAAACTTCCGACACTTAAAAGCCGCAGAACTATGTTAAATATCTCGTTCATATTCAATATAATTACTGGTGATATTGGCTCCAGTTTTTTAATTCATAACATCTCATTTAATGTTCCTCAACGTCCGTCACGTCATTTTTCCCCATTATCAATTCAATTTTTTAGATCCAACTATGCTGGTGCTGATCCAATAAGGAGAATGTGTTCTGAATTTAATAAATTGTATATGATAATTGATTTTTCATTATCAAATAATGTTATAAAAAATAATGTAATTAAATATTTAAATTCTTAGTTTTTTTGTATTTTAATATTGTAATGTTACTTAATTGCCTGCAAGGTGCATTTCCATAGGCAAAATAAAAAAATAAATAAATAAATATACACATTGCCTCTTGTACGTTCGCTTATGTTGTGTTTGCGTTATCCATCTCTCTCATACTCATACTGATGTCAATGTTGGTTTATGTATGGTTCGATGTACACATGTGTTAGTGTAGCTGGTAGCTTTTGTTTATTGCTTTTATGTGAAACAATATTAGAGCGTTTCGATCTGCGTAACAATATGTATGTATAATGTACTCACAAGTCTACATTTACTCGCAGAATTTCTGTTGGTAGTGTTTCATAATTTTTGATTTTCAAACTAATACTGGGAAATTTTTATTATAAAGATGAGCCTTTTACAAGGACGACAAAATAAAAAATGTTACACAATGTAGACAACAATAAAATATTTTAAAACTACATCAGTGTTTTTGGAAACATTCTCTTGTGAAAATGTTTCATTAAATTCACAATTTAAAACTCAGTATTTGAAATTCACACAACACTTCATTAAAATTTATTTAAAACACATTTTGATCCCATTACTCACATGTGACATGATATAAGTTAACACAGTAAATAAAATATCCACTTTTTGTTTCATACATTTATCTGTCGCCAAGCTGCGTTAATACAAATTATCACTTAAATGTTCGCTTGGTTGCGTATGTTGAGATGCTGTGTTACAATCATGCATACATATGTACTTCTATCACTCATTCTATTTTCCTTTTTATCATGATCTTTATAAAAGAACATAGCAACAGAAAAGCTTTAACCTGCTATAACAAAGCTTTCTCATTATGAGAATAGCATAATTGTCAGATACGCAATTACATCGCTACCAACAAATTATTAAGCTGAATTGGCGACATAATTACATACAACAATAACACTCAAGTATGAAGTTCGTATTATGCTTAGTTCTTTTAATTATTAATCAATTGTTAAGTACAGCTCAAGCGAGTAAGATCGCTATAAGAAAAATTATTAAATAAAATATCATTTTGATAAGCAAAAAAGTACTTAATTTAACTTATATAAGTTAAATACTTATATAAGTTAAATAAGTTAAATTAAGTACTTTTTTGCTTATGAAAAATGATAATTTATTTAATAATTTTTCTTATAGCGATCTTACTCGCTTGAGCTGTACTTAACAATTGATTAATAATTAAAAGAACTAAGAATAATACGAGCTTCATACTTGAGTGTTATTGTTGTATGTAATTATGTCGCCAATTCAGCTTAATAATTTGTTGGTAGCGATGTAATTGCGTATTTGACAATTATGCTATTCTCGTAATGAGAAAGCTTTGTTACAGCAGGTTAAAGCTTTTCTGTTGCTATGTTCTTTTATAAAGATCATGATAAAAAGGAAAATAGAATGAGTGATAGAAGTATGTATGCATGATTGTAACACAGCATCTCAACATACGCAACCAAGCGAACATTTAAGTGATAATTTGTATTAACGCAGCTTGGCGACAGATAAATGTATGAAACAAAAAGTGGATATTTTATTAACTGTGTTAACTATCCCCCTTCTAAATCACGAATCGTCCTCGATTCGAAAAGTACACTGCGTCGCACCTAATTCTTTAAGTGAACTATTTTCGTAATTGCTTAGTTACATTTTTACAAAGGATTTGGCTTAGTTACTACTTATTATAATTAAATATTAATGATAAATTATGCAAAGTAAGTTCAACAAAGTTGTTTAAAAATTAGTAATACTTCAATTTGTGATATTTCTTAAGGCTACCGTGATAATTTAAAAAATTAACAAGTGGTGTATTTGAACATATTGTTGCTATTTTAATGTTGTTACCCTTTGTTTATGATGTTATATTTTTCTTTTATGTTTATGTTTTTATTTTTTAACGAAAGAAAATATTTAAATCTGTATTTTTATTTCTTCATTTTATTCTTTATTTTTAACTTTTATTTATTATATCGTTTTTAACGAAGATTGCTTTTATGTACTTTTCTGCCATCAATCAAGACTGTAGTGCCAAGGTCTTTTTCAATTGTTTTTTCAACAAACACTTTATCAAATTCATTTCCAAGTCTTTTATTTCGTCTTATAAAAACTTTTTCCCCAGTGCTATAAGTTTTGACCTCTCGCCCACGATTATTTCTCTCCAAAGTATCTTTTTGAGCTTTGAATAACCTTTCCTTTATAGCGTCTAACTTCTCCATTGCACAGTTGTGAAATATATCGGTTGGTCTGGCGTTGATGACGGAATGGTAGCTACAATTGTATTTATGTGTTGCTAAAATAACCAAACTAATAGTGTCGTCAATCTTTTGCTGCTCTTTAATACAGCGCGCAATTTCCAACAAGGTGGAGTGCAATCTTTCTACCTGACCATTGCTTTCACTGTGAAGAGTGGGTATGAAGAATTGTTCTATTGAAAAACTATCCCTTAATAAAACTTTAATAGCATTTGATTGGAAAGCCTTTTCATTGTCAGAAACAATTACTTTGGTGTTATTGAACGTTAACAAAACTTCTAATATAGCGTATTTAACATCAACCGCAGACCTTGAAATAATTGGTTTGACTACAGCAAACTTAGAAAATTTATCTATGCACGTTAAAAACAATTGCTTTCCAGTAATTAATATATCGATATGAAGAATTTCCCCAGGGAGGTGTGGAATTGGTGTTTTACCTATTCCAGGATCGGGTGGCCTTCGTTGATATTTATTCTCTAAGCATATTTTGCAATTCGTTATAATTGATTTCAATGATTTTTTTATGTTTGGAAAATAATATTCACGAGTTATTTGTCGATAGTTTTCATGTAAGCCCCGATGAGCCCGATTGTGTTCCGTTGCTATCACTTCCATTTGATCATCTTTATTGATTAAATCAATTAAGAGAAGCTCAGTGTGGATAAATTTAATGCCAGGAAGAGCCGATAATACTGCGTCCTGTATCTCAGCTAATGTCCTAAGATCACAGAAAATTCCGTTGGTAACGTTAGGGTTAATAGTGGCTTTTAAACACTGAAGAAGATTCTCGAGGGAGTCAAAGGTGATCGTATGACGAATTAATTTATTGAAAATAATTTTAGTATTTTTGCTAAAAGATCTTGATTTGGAAATCATTAACTGATTTCTGAATTGATTAATAGGGCAATTGACTGTCTTAATTACTTTACTTAGAGATTGTTCGCTGTGGACGGTGCCGTCTGATGTAACTTCACTCAAATGGTGCGAAAATTGACGAGAAAGTGCATCCGCTACCACATTATCTTTTCCAGGTTTGAAATGAAAAGTGGGCGAAAACTCTTCGATGAACGCTCGCCATCTTTTAATTTTAGCATTAGGGTTTTTCTCTGACATTGCAAAGATCAGTGGCTGGTGGTCAGTAAAAATTTGTATGTCCTTGATTCCGTATAAATAATGACGAAGCTTTTTCAAAGCCCACACTATAGCAAGTAGCTCACGTTCATTAGTAGCATAATTTTGTTCGCTAGCAGAAAGCGTTCGCGATATCATTGTAATAGGGCGACATTTTTGCGACAAAACCGCGCCTAAAGCTGTAGAAGAGGCATCTGTCGTGAGCTCGAAAGGTTGGTTATAATCAGGATATTGAAGTAAAACATCTTCTGAAGCTAGTATCTTTTTTATTCGATCAAAGGCTTGTAGAGCTTCCGGATTCAAATCGATTTTTGTATTCTTCGAATTGCGCGCTCCCACATGCCCATTTTCTCCGCGAAGATAAACGGTCAAGGGTTTAACTATTGAGGCGTAATCTTTTATAAAACGTCGGTAGTAGCCGGATAAGCCAAGAAATGAACGTAATGCTCGAAGGGTTTGGGGACGTTCATAATTAATAATATCATGAACCTTATCCGGACAGGTGCTAATGCCGGCTTCAGAAACGAGAAACCCCAGAAACTCCACTTGAGTTTTAAAAAATTTTGATTTTTCAGGCGATACTCTCATTCCTGCATTTTCAAGTTTTTGGAGTATAAGGTCGATGTGTTTTAAATGCGACTCGCCATTTGGAGAGTAAATGATTATGTCGTCAACATAAACATGACAATATTTTCCTATAGCTTCACGTAAAACATCATCGATAGCCCTTTGAAAGATACTGGGCGCATTTCTTAAACCAAAGGGTAATCTGCAGAATTCATATTTTCCATTATTGACATTAAACGCCGTTTTTTGCCTATCCTCCTCACACAGAATGATTTGATGAAATCCGGACTTAAGGTCTAAGGTTGTAAAAAATTTAGAATTTCCTAAGTTGGCCAGGATTACAGATGTGTCCGGAATGGGATATCGATCAGGAATTGTTCTTTCATTAAGTTTACGAAAATCGATCACCATTCGCAATTTGGGCTTTCCATCTTCTTCAAAACCCTTCTTAGACACTACATGAATAGGCGAATTATAAGGCGAGCATGATTCCCTTATTATTCCTTCTCTAAGAAGTGTTTTTATCTCATTATTGATAAATGGAGCTACGGAAATGGGATAGGGGTAACTTCTACTATATATCGGTTCATCTGCATTTGTACGAATTCTGCCCTTAACGGTCGTATTGTAAGGCAAGGCTCTGTTTGGGTCAGCAAAGGCGTTAATATTCTTATTTATTATTCGTCGAAACTGGGCTTGAAATTGGGCTGGAACTGTATCTTCTTCTATTTTGACAAAATTTACTTGATCACATGAAAGATGTTGTAATTTTGCTTTACCGTTTCTATAAAGCAAATACCCTCCTTCAGTATCAATATTTGCATTAATTTGCCTCAAGAAGTCATAACCTATAATACCGTCGAACGTGTTTAAGTTTGAAAGCAGAAAGAACGTCGAGGTATTGTCTAAAACATTAATAAGGCATTTCCTGTCTATGATATTATTACCGTTTATTGATTTTAAATTGAAAGGTCTTTCCAAAGGTTTAATTCCTTGAAGAAATGAAAAATGTTTGATATAATTTTTTGCCGTGCCAGTATCAATTAAAATACGAAGCTCCTGACCATTTTTGCACTTTTTCGTAATAAACGGCAGGTGCGAATTTAGTTTAAAAAAATTTATTTCGTCACCATATTCCGCTATAACATCATCGTTATAATTATGATGGTCATTCTGAGAGCTCTCATAGTAATATTCATTATCAAAATCACTTTCCTGACTTAAGGTTTCCCCTTCATTTGAAAAAGTTCGTATTTCCTCCGGCATATAATTTACCCTTTGTAGTTTGGGAATGGGTGAACGATCCGATTGTAACTGTTCCCGATTCCGTTTATATGGTAGTGACAAATTAGGACTTAAATTCTGCATTTTAGAGATATTTGGTTGAACTGAATTTTCTATATGCTGTTGATTATGTAGGTTGGAAAAATTGTTACGCTGCCGGTAATAACCTGTATTGTTATCAACTTCCATTGGAGTTGATCTATCGACAGTGTTTTGATTGAAACGTGTAGTCACCTGAGGTCGGTTATTGCGATCCATGTGTTTGTATTGAGACAATATTGGCCTATTTGGCCTAAAAGTATTTCCAACCGCAAAAGCCTCTGCAAAATCGTACCGTTTGTGATTAATTTGGAGTTCCTGGGCAACTGCAAGAGCAGTTGGGAGATCTTTGGGCCTAGCAGAAAAAAGTATATCACACAACGGGCGACGAAGTCCTGATACAAAAACGCGTAAAGCGTTTTCTCTAGCACGTTCATTTAAAGTAGCGATGACATCTCTATTCTCGTTGTAAGTCATGATTTGTTTATTTATTATAAGACAAAGCTTCCTGTCTACCCTATTGTAGTACTCAGTAATAGAGAGATTATCCTGCCTAAGAATACTTAACTCATTCTCCAGTACATACAGTGGTGTCTTATCGGCATATTGTTGATCTAACCTAGCTATAATTGCTCTAAAATTAAGCACCGTGTTAAAAGATGCAAGTGTGGTGTTTGCAGAGCCTATAATTTTGTTCCGGAATATGCCCATAGCGATGTAATATTTTTCCGAGCCCTCGGTATAGTAGTTGATGGCAAATTCAGCCGCACTTCGCCAGGCTGGATAAAAAACAGAATCGCCACTGAATTCGGGAAGAGACTTTATTAAATCTAAACTTGAATTATTTTCCTTAATCAAGGGATCAAAAGAAACAGGCAAATACTGTTCAACGCCACGTGGTTTTAACTGATTGATCGCCAAAGTCAAGTTATTTAACTGTTCTAATAACTGTTGTTTCGTTCTTTCATTCACCTCATTGACGATTTCTATAACCTGTTCTCTATTCGGAAACATTTTGTCAAATTGCAAATAACTTTCACTAAAAAACTATGTAGAAAAAAATTTGATAAAGTTTTTGAATATTTTTCACCCTTCGCACTTTATCAATAGGAATACTAAAAGCAATCGTCGTTTTAATAAACAAATTTCCTTTAAAATTTTACACGCGGAATTTTAATTTTTCAATACGTAAAATATAACACCAATTTTTAACAATGCAACAATTGTTCACGATTTAATATTAATATAATATCCACTTAAAAATTTTTTAAATGACCACTTACATTTTTAAATTTATTAGGATGTATGAGTACAATAATTTCAGCCAGGGCTCCTTCGTCCTTACAGGATGCACATGTCCTTTCAGTAGGGCAAGGTCTTGACCACTTTTTAAATTTTTTAAGGTTCCCTTTGTCTTTACTGGATACGCATGTCCATTCAGAAGTTCTGGGTCCTTAAACACTTCTCAAATTTAATAAATTAATGATGAAGGCAATCACTACTGCTTTGTCTTTTTGGGATTTCAATGTCCTTTAGCAGTTGTAGGTTCTTAAGCCTCTTAGTTGGGCGCCAGTTAAATTAAGTACGTTTTTGCTTATGAAAAATGATAATTTATTTAATAATTTTTCTTATAGCGATCTTACTCGCTTGAGCTGTACTTAACAATTGATTAATAATTAAAAGAACTAAGAATAATACGAGCTTCATACTTGAGTGTTATTGTTGTATGTAATTATGTCGCCAATTCAGCTTAATAATTTGTTGGTAGCGATGTAATTGCGTATTTGACAATTATGCTATTCTCGTAATGAGAAAGCTTTGTTACAGCAGGTTAAAGCTTTTCTGTTGCTATGTTCTTTTATAAAGATCATGATAAAAAGGAAAATAGAATGAGTGATAGAAGTATGTATGCATGATTGTAACACAGCATCTCAACATACGCAACCAAGCGAACATTTAAGTGATAATTTGTATTAACGCAGCTTGGCGACAGATAAATGTATGAAACAAAAAGTGGATATTTTATTAACTGTGTTAACTTATATTACAGAAGGATTATAATAGATGAACAGGCAGTACTTTAAATGTCTGCCTTACATTGTATTTATTTCCTAACCAGAGAAGACATGACGGCCGTTTGAACGATAATGGAATCAATGGGTCTTCGATGATATCTCCCACATATGAAAAACATGATATTAACAATTATGAAATGATTCTAGCAGTTATAAATGAAATGTTGTTAAGTACTATTCAATCCAGCGACGTAGTTGGTCAGAACTGTATGTGTCAAGTTCATGATTGTTAACAAGTTTAGGGATGAGGTTTTATAGGTCACAGGTGTGACTGAGCGCGAGCATTAGAGACAATACTATGTCCTCATGTGCGGTTACTTTACATTTGTGTCTTGAGTTGAGTGATACAAATGACTGAAGTTTTCAATGTGAACGAGTTCTTGTTGAGTTATTTACAGATTTAGACTTCCTCATTTCAAATATCTAAGAGACCCTATGTTTCAAAGTAGCCGTATCCTAGTAGGTAGCGTATTGACATGAGGCCGCAGTTCATATTCGCGAAATTGGAAACATAATTCTTAGCCGACTTCCTCTCAGCAGATTTTTGGCAAAAATTCTGAGAGTAAATAAATGAAAAAGTTTCACAAAAATCTGTCATTCGTAGGCGACTTTAAACTGAAGGCCCCGCTACTCATATATACAATTAACGCACACAACATAAGTGGTGAGAGAAGCTAGGTCATAATCATAACTGAAGCTATGTAATAACCAATTATGTAAGTTAACAATGGGTTAATGAATTGTTTTACTTTATTAAAATGTTATTACTCTCCTCTTCATTCATATTTTTTGATCTTGCTTTTTATTACTCTCCTCTTCATTCATATTTTTTTATTGTTTTATTACAGTTACTACTCTTCTTTTCATTGATAATTTTGTTATTGCTTTTTGTTACTAAGTACAGTAAAAATTATATTTACGTTTACAATTAATATTCTTAATTGTTACTACGCAAGTTAACAATTACAGTTACTACTCTTCTTTTCATTGATATTTTTGTTATTGCTTCTTTGTTGCTTAGTAAAGTAAAAATTATTTTGATGCTTTCCATTAATATTCCTAACTGTTGCTATGCGGAAGAGTTTAATTTATCTTTTTTCATTGATCTTCTTTTTCATCTTATTATCCTTTGCTATTTTAACATATTTCATTGAAAGCTGAGTTCAGTTCAACTTACGCTTCAGTCCGGTGAGGACGGTTTTGAGAAAGTGCCATTAACATTAAGAATATTAATTGTTTTCAGTAAAACTCTTACATATATGATAAAACTAAAACACTTTAAAAATTGATAAACTAAAATAAGATTTTTGAAAAAATAATATCAAATAAAAATTTAAAACATAACAGTTGAAAACAGAAAGAAATAAAAATTATTTTTAATTATTAAAAATTCCACATAGTGGCAGAGTTTAAGTGAAACCCTCTAAATTGATAAGAACTAAAATACTCATAAGTTAAGAATTTTATAAAACAATTTCAAATAAAATTAAAATAAATACCTATTGGAATTGAAAGAAATAAAATTATTTTAAGTGAAACTATTTAAATTAATAAAAACTAAAATACCTGTTAGAGTCTTGATTAAATTTCCTACAGGGTATGCGTTTGCAAAAAAGGTACAAAGAAGACATACAAAAAACACAATAGAATTCTTTACTAGAGTACCGCTAATCATAGTACTAATTTAAAATCTATATAAAAAAATGTAAATTTGATCACCGAAATATTTGTGCAATAAATTGCAGACAAATATTATTTTGTAAGTTTAAAATAAATGCATTCCTTTTGCGACCGTCATTCTTTAAACAAGTGTTTCTCTTTAATAGACTAAAAGTGTGTTAAATATTTCACATTGGTGGAATATTAGAGCACAATCTTTTTATAAGTTTTTTTCGCTTTGTGCCAGGAAAAAGCTCTTGGCTCTTACAATACCTAAAGTTAAGAATTTTGTAAAATAATTTCAAATAATATTAAAATAAATACCTGTTAAGAGTTGAAAGAAATAAAATTATTTAAATTTTAAAAAAGGTTCCATATAGTGGATAAGGTTTAAGTGGAAATTAAAATTAATACGAAATAAAATTAACATTAAAACTAATATCACAACTAAGGTATTAACCCTTATCCTGTACTTCAAAAATAAAACGGATATGACATTAGTGGGTCAAATTTGCCCAATACAAAAAATTATAAAATTTATTCATTTTTTTATTTTTTTTACATTCATTACATACAATATTGGTATCAGAATGCTTTTTGCAAATAAATTTTTGACATTCGGAACATTTATTTTCATATTTTGTGCTGTTAGAACGATTTGGACAAAAGTAACAACTTCCCCTTTTTAAATTTTTTGATTGCGGGACTTCAGCAGAATCCTTTTAAAGGCTTTTTACGACTGCGTTAGCAGGACCACTTTGTAGCATGTTCGGTCTACGAGATATTTCTCCGCTTATAAGATCCATGCCTAAGTCTTCCAAGAATATCCAGTATACACCTGTAATTTGTTTCTACATCACACAACACCCAAATTTTTATACCACATTTTCCTCGTTTTGATGGTATGTATTGCTTGAATGGGCATCGTCCACGATACGTTACGAGCTGCTCATGTACTGTCACACTCGCCAGGATGAAATATATTTCGTAGATTCGTTTCCCAACGGTTCCAAAAATCTCTTATTGGAGTAAGTTTGTCACGGAATCGTCTTTCGCAACTGTCTGACTTTTTATCAAACCGTATCACTCGAGATATATTTTGAAATCGAAGCAAACTCTTGGTGGTGAATAGCGGTTTGCTTTACGGTCGTCCCATAGACACTCTAGAGCTTCGCCATGAGATCTAAATACATCCGCTAACAAAAGTAGCCCGAAATATGCTTCAATTGTTCTGCCGTCTGTAGCAATCCAATTACATATTTCCAAATACAGATTGCAGTGAACCGATTGAAAAAAAAGTTAGTCTTATAAGTCACCTTGTAAATTAGTCATATCAACAACTAATTTCATAACATAAAATAACAGAAAAAAGATTTTATACTATCTGCTCTTGAAATAGCACAACGCGTTGGCCAGGAGTCAAATTTATTATGTCCTGTTTAGAAAATCTTCCAAATTTGTTTATTGTTGATGTTTCTGACCATAAATATTTCCCAGTTTTGGACGTATACATTAAAACTTCATCCGTAGTTTGATCGAGAATTTCGGAAATGTCCATGCTAGCGCCTGAGGAAGAGTTGGGGTTATAGTCAGATGTAAGTTCAGAAACGAGATCGTTTTCATCTTCTCTTGATGTGTCCTGGGGGCTTTCATCGCCTGAAGCTGATTGCATAAGAAAAGTTCCTATCTGTTCTGGTTTTATTGTTCCAAAATAGGTAAAGATTTTGTCATTTGTATTCAATTCAAAAACACTTAAACGAATGAAATATTTACACAACTTTTTCTCTTTTTTTGGGTTTGTTGCAGTTTGTAATACCGTTATAAAAAACAAAAAACGCTTGTGCGTTATTATCAAATAGGTGTGTTTTTACTTATTTTTTTGGTTTGTTGCTAGTTATGATGTTGTCAAGGCGCACAAAATTATTACTAAGCTTGTATCACATGCGTAAATTGATTTTGTTGCATTGGGCAATTTTGACCCAAAAGTATCATTTGCGTAAGTTTTTTTACATACGCTTTGTGAAACGATCTACAAAAATTATATTCTAAAATTTTAAAAAATAAAATAAAATAATAATTGTACAAAATTTTCAAAAAAATCCGCTGAGTATTTAAAGAATAAATGAGCAATAAAAACTGTTTGGGCAATTAAGACCCATTAATACAGGATAAGGGTTAAAATAGAATAAATAATATAAAAACTTTAACTCTAAGGGTTAAATTAAATTCCCCATCGAACATCTCCAACAAAATATGAAAAAATATTTCTTCTGGGACTGCCTCTCAGCAGATTTCTAGCAATAACTCTGGGAATAAATAAAAATGCCATGGAAAAGTTTCTTAAAAATCTGTCATTCGGAGTCGACTTTAAACTGCAAGTCCTGTCACCTATGTATAAAATTAACACACATAACATGAGTATTGTAAGAAGGTGGGTCGTAATCCAGAGTATAGGGTTGTAATGACCAATACAACATATACATATGTAGTATCAGAATGATGTAAGAAATATTTCACTTGATAAGATCTCCTTACTAGGTGTACCATGTAATTAGGTTAAAACTACAAATATTTTATTAATTGATTATTTTATTTACGCTTGTATAACATATTTTCCCTCAAAAGTTGCTCTTCGCGAGTATCGATTACATAATGAATTACACAATACCTTTGAGAGAGAATTCATTCGTTAGCTTGACTGTACAATTTGCTCCAAATATCTTCACGGTCGCATATTTTGTAAAATGATTGAAAACAAATGTTAATAAAAACTACTTTCACTTCATTACTTATGTATTAATAGTCAGAACAAAACATCCAATTCCGTTGATTACTAATCAGTAAATAAAGATTTGGAATGTGGAATGTTAAGCAACTCTCGCAACTCCGTAAAAATAAGAGGTTTCAGACAAGCAGATCGTTTATCATGAGCCCTCTTTAACTTCGTCATGTAGAGTGTTCCGCTGAAGGCGGAAGGGAGTGTATTTCCATGGCACTATTTTCCACAAAAGTGTCCAGTTGCTTGCTTATGCTGAGTACATTGACATCTTCAGGTGCAGCAAGCGAGATTTTACTGCTGCCTTTAGCGCTATTGAACAAGGGAATCTATCAAGAAATATCAGGCTGTAAACGAGGCAAAACGAAGTGGACGTTTTCGTCAAGTGTTTACAAGTCCCAGATTGTAGTCGATGGCTAAGCTTTCGATGTTATCAATGAATTTGTTTATCTTGCCTGTGCCATTACCAATGAAAATGACGTCTGTTTGGAGATCATGTGTAGGAGGAACACTCTTACCAAAAGGTGTTAGTATGATCTCAATAGGCAATTGAATAGCAGGGAACTCTAGCGTACGATAAAACTAATACTCTACAATTCACTCAACCTCCCCTTGCTTTTTTATAGCGCAGAGGCACGGACTATATTAAGCAATGATGCAGCAGCCTTCATAGAATTTGAGAGAAAATGCCTATGTAAGATCTTTGGTCCAGTGCGTGTTGGCGATTATTTCAGACTTTTTTTTGATACTTTATCCTCGACGTAGTGTCCAGGACAGTCAATAAGTTTGAATTTCCCACTACGTTATATGTAACGTATTCGGTACACTGCGATTTGGTGATTATTTCCGCATCCGAATTAACAATACATTTTATGTGCTTCTCAACGATATGCAGCGAATTAACATCCACCGGCTGTGCTTGCTTGGCCATTCATACAGATGGAATAGGGTGTTCCATAGAGATGAGAAAACCCTAACTGTTAATAGTCAATTAAGTAAGAATATTATTTAGCACACGTCAGAAGCACTTTTCTGCTTTACTTTTTAAGCATAATCATTAAACTGTCAAATAATATTCAACAATAAAACATGTTGATTGAAGCTATTGCTGTTGTGGTGTCATAAAACAATTTCAAGTTGAATGTAAAATACACTCGAATATGTATGTACATAAATATGTATTTAAACGCATGTAGTGTTTGAAAATACAATAAAAGACCTTTTATTAGAAAATGTGTTAAACGGAAACCTCTGACTACTAGAATTTGAGGTAGGTATAACCAATGGTGACTATGAAAACAAACACAAAATATGGAAGTGTTTTTAAGAGGATTATAAGCGAATGTTTTGTATTGTACATGCGTATGCATAATATAATTAGAAGTAGTATGTCAAGATATTAATATTAAACATCATGCAATTGGCAATTATTATTATTTTACTCTTGTACAGTTTGATTAGAATCAGTCAATATTTGACCCACATTCTCATTCAAAACGTAAGGTAGCCCCTATTACTTTTCAACTCTTGTGCAAACACAACAACATATTAGACGCGTAGCCATTGTATATGCGTTAGGCTAAAAAAAAAACATTTTTGTGGAGACTGTCGGGGTAGATTAGAATAAAAAGAATTATAAAAAAAATATGTCGGCTTATGAATTGAATTAACTCGCTATTGAAGAGGCAATTAATCAGCATTAAACGACATGTAAAATAAGTCAAACCCCAGATGATTTAGGTGAAACGTTTAGAAATATGAAAACTAGAAATTAATTCAATTCAATTATCATAATTAATTTATGAACTTTAATTTGTTGTTAATTTATTGATAAACAAAAGCAAAGTCATTAATGAATGAGTAAAACCTCCATTTGAACGATTTGTCCATACAGGAGTTGGTTTTAAATGAATGAATACTCATCTATGACTGTACAGACGGGAATGCTTTATCTCTTGTAAAATTCTCAATTCGTATAAAACTTTATGATACACTTTTTAATACTTATTTCTTTTTTTTTTTCGGTACATACATATGTAATTGGTGTTTACAACTCTTCAGTCAGGATTACAACCTAGCTTCTCACATTCCTTATGTTGTGCGTATTAATTTTATACATGAGTTGCAGGGCCTACAGTTTAAAGTCAACTTCGAACGCAAGAGTTTTTATTACTGAGAGGAAGTCACCGAAGAAATATTTTTTCATATTTCGTTCTTGTTCGAGAAGTCTGCCTTGGGGCTTCACGTCTAATAAGACAGCACACTACCTACTAGACTACGACGACTTTCTTTAGTTTCATAAATCCACGTGGCATCAGATTCTAGAACGAGTTTTACTTACTCTTTCCCAAGAATAGGGCCGTCTGGCCGTCCTTTTACATTCGATATTAATGTTATCATCTCTAAAGAGTCAAAGAACTAGAGAAGTTTTCATCCTACCATATCGTTCGATTCTGTATTGAAGAGTGGCATACCATTATGACGAAGGCTAGAATAAACAAAAAGGGAAAGAGAAAATAAATTTAGTTTTTGGCAAAAAAGTGAAGGAGAGTTAGAAGAGAGAGAAAACAAAATAAAGATGATAAGAAAAAAGAAGAAAAAAGAAAGATAAGAAAGGAAAATAAAAGATAGAAAGAGAAAGAGAGAGAGGGAGAAAAGAATTAGAAAACAAAAACAAAAGTAAGAGAAATAAGATACCCCACAAGCATCATGGCCCAAGGCGACTTAACGTCCCAAAGATATTCACGTAGACAGTTAATCCCGGTTACGAACCATATTACCCATAAACTTACAGACCTACAGATTCACCACTTCCTCAACAAATCGACCGACGTAGTCATCTTTACCATTCTACCTGCAGGGAAGCATCTGCCCCTGTATATTAAGCATCTTTATATAGGCTACTGAAATAAGAGATATTCCCGCTCCATCTATTTTTCATGTATCTAAAGTAACCATGCCGTTATAGGGCTCCTATAACAGGTCTCATCTTCCTTCTACTCATGTTTAGGACTAGTCTTGTGATGGTAGGATTGAGCTTTAGCCAGAAGGGTCTTCCAATCCGAAAATCCGATCTACTTTTCAATGTATGATTGGTAGAAGAACAGCATCTTTCTTGTTTTTGTAGACCTCCCTAGCTGATCCTTACCTTGCCAGTTTATCCGTTGCCAGTGACTTCGCAATGGTCACGTATCGAGCATAATCTAAATAGCTAATCCGAAAAAGGATTGCTTACCAGTCTTTTACACCACCGGACCAGATGTGACTTAATAAAAATTCTCTCAAAGCTCTTTGGTTTATAATTCTTAACTAGTACCGTGGACTTAACAATCTCTAGAATTAATGAAAATAGCTTCACCGCTTTTGAGTCTATCCGAACCCATCCTAAACTTCATGTCACAGAAGTAAACATTTGTGGCCATGTAATCACCTATTCCGACAGTGCGTTAGTTTACTTCCTTCAACAGTGACGAGTGGCCTACCCTACAGGCATTCATAGTATATAATATATCGCTATTTCTGTTTCTGTAGATCAGTAATCTCCCAATGATGGCAAAATAAATTCAAACCAAGAAATACTTTCATTTCATCATTTTCGTTAAAGAATTCTTGGTCATTTTTATGAACGTATCGAAGTGGTTTTCAGACAATTTCTAGGACCAAGCTGTCAAATTTTCCAGTTAAATAGAAAACTTATAATGATTACATCTAAAACAGGAAAAACATTTTAAAACAGTTTTAAAAACAGTTTTGTCGTTACAAAGGGGCATAAAGACGGGATTACTTGTATGAGTAGGCTCGGGCGACTTTGACAATTAGGTAGGTTGATAGGTTGGAGTGGTAGCTTTGATGTCAAAAGTTCTCTTGGTCACGCATAGCGGCCGGCTGGGGCGCTACAGGTAAACGCAGTCCCTGTACTGACCGAATTCCACCAAACTAGGGAAGAAGATGGTCAGCGCAAGGACTGCACATTAAAAACACGACTACCCTACGCTGGAAAACCAGACCGAAAGTTTAATACTTTGACAATTTAATCAGCATAATTTTAATTTCAACACCAGATTAATATTCTACATTGTCACTATTTATTGCCTTCCATAAATATATGCTAGATTTTATTTAATAACTCCACGTCCTCTGTGAAGCATAATTCTAGGATTCCAAACGTAAGTAAATGATGATAATATTAAGGAATACTAACGAGCTTTATATATACAGAAAGATTCCCTTAAGAACTATATTGGAGTATGGAGTATTAATCACCTTTTATATTTATTAAAATAAAAAAATATACTTGTTGTTGTTTTTGTTTCAATTTAATATGGAATATTCAATGCGTAAGCAAACTTATTATTTTCATTTGTTTATTATGTGTCTTAAGACTTTATCATAAAACCCTCATATTTTAACTTAAGGTGTTGTAAGTACTACTCATTCATGCCTACTAATACTTTCGACAATGAGTTGCATGTGGTAAAGAAATTAGTCTTTCAAGTTTTGTAAATAAATATTTATCACTTATATATGATATTTTCTAACCATATGTTCAAATTTCATGTCGAAAGTCTTTCAACACAATCAATCGATTGTAATAAATAGAATCCTTTTTTATTTTGCATAAAACGTCTCAATTCGTGTTTGTTTATTGGCTAAAGCCAGACAAAAGACATGATGTATGTAGAAAATATAACAGGAAGACAAAAACAGCATACTTAGTATGAAACTGATACACAAATGAAAGGGTTTGTCATTTTCATGTCTATGTAGCGTCTTCCAACTGGCACTTCTGAATTCTGACAGTTGATAACGGCCAAATTGTTGAGTTACATCTGTTAAATTAGTCATCATTTATTCAGTGATTTTTATCAAATCACAGTAGACAATTAAATGTGTTCGCTGAAGCGTAAGGTTCATTTCTGGATGAAGGAGTATGCGAACAAACAAAATTGTCGAATTTGTGACGATACTAATTCGCATGAGATCCAATATTGTTCAATGCACAGAGAAAAATCACTGTTTGGTGTGGATTTTGAGCTGGCATCGTCATCGGTCTATATTTCATTGAAAACGTTGCCGATTCGTCTACCACTGTCGACGGCAAACACAATGAGCGGATGACTGTTAACTTCTTTTGTCATAAATTGGATGATCTGGAAGCGAAGGATGCAATGTAACTCATGCAACGAGCGATTTAAGGGCATGGTTATCTCACATGGAAGTGGTACGAACTGGCTGCCGAGATCATGCTGTTTGACATCGTCATGTTTTTTTTGTAGGGTTTTGAGCAGACGTATGCGGATAAGCTACAACTCACATTAGACCTCAGAACATATATAGCCCATACCGTCAGTAGAATTTAGTTCGATATATGCGCCAGAGTTATGGAAAATTTAATGTTGCGGATGTGCTCCATCCACAGAAGCCATTGCAGCCATCTGAACGATTTCATACTCCACACATAATAACATCAATTGGCTTTTAAAACGTTGAAAAAAGTGCGATAATATCTCACACACATATTTTGTTTTATTTAAATTTAAAGGTAGGAAGCGTTTGAAAAAGGACCCTATACATATGCTGAATTATTCATTTCTTAATTCTTAATACAAAATTGTCTGAAATTCACTATTAAGAAGTGTATTCTTCAGAATGCTCAACACTATAAATATCTCGTACACAATAAGTAAAGAAAATAAGTATCTTTTAAATTATATTTACATATGTATTTAACATGTGTATTTAACATGTGAGTTAAACATAAACATAAAGAAAGATTTATGAATCCCAAATATTTAAACAAAATTTTAATCACCCTTTTTGTCGCTAACGCATTGAACGTAAGACATACACAAGTGCAAGTAATTGCTTGTTTTGTAAACGTACTGGATATCAAAAATGGGCGGACAGTTTTATTCGGATAAAGAGTGCTAAATAATACAGACAATTTTAGGAAACGTGAGTTACACCACCTAATGCAAAGATCGATGTACCTGCCAATGGGCAAAAAATCAAGTATCTTTGAGATTCATTTCATTTTAGCGTGAACTGGGATTCACACACAGTGCGATATCGGATGTGCATGTCAAGGCGCACTTACAGAACTGTTTTCGTATTGGGCATTTCTCTTAGGGCAAACATTCGAGCTGGATAGACGCTTGTGGTCAGTAGGTTGTGATCTTATGCACACAAAAATTTGCAGAAGTGAAAGTCTGGAGGAGACCAAAGTACAATAAATATGTTAGATTTAAGTGTTTGCCGTTGGGCATTATAGCCCTTTAAACAGAATTACTACGTGGATTCGCTCACCACCTATGTTAAGTGTTTTCTTTTTATTCATGAGTGGTGTGACCTACAGTTGAAAGCCGACTTCGAACGACAGATTTGTGAGAAACTGTTCATGGCAATTGTATTTACACTCAGAGTTTTTGCCAAAAGACTGCCGAGGGGAAGTTGAGATGTTCGAGATGCATGAACTGGGGCTTGAACAACCACCTCTATTCTTACACATTATAGTAAGTAGACTGATGAGGATAATAAGAACGAATTTTAAGAAGAATGCTTCCAGATGTGATCTGTAAACTGAGACAAAATATTCCACTAAATATCTTCAACATATTTCGAAGACCCCAAACTAAACGAACATAAAAGGTGAGAAGACCGATCAACAAATCTAAGATTATTAAGGAGGTATTTTGATCCAATATTACATCTGATTTACACCAACGTAACTGATTATTGCTTATGATACGACAATTTTCTTTCATGAAAATCTGCAGGCAGCAGCCTGATATTTGCAAAATCATATAAGGCAGCCTGTAGCATAGTTAAAGCAATGGAAAATAAAAGTTAAAGGCCAGTAGTGTACACACATAATATTTCTACCGCGAAGAGAGTTAATCCCACATGTTAAAATAAATAATACAGGGTTTCGAGTTTTAACATTTGGACTTTCATCTTGAACGTCGACTAATATTAACGGATCTCGTAGATGCCAAATGAAATTGAAGGCAATAAAAAAAGATTTTATTCATAAAAATTTTAAATTTTACGGCTGAAAATAATTGGTGATTAAGACGTTGGTCTTAAACCTAAACATGATTAGAGACAAAGTCGTGTGGCACGATGAAAAATATTTAAAAATTATAATTCCATCCGAACCTGAATGATGGTACCCATAGACAATTCGAACCTCATACAAAGATAAGAATATTGTATGCCATACACACCTTTGTGCCCATGATACCAGTATTTTACTGGTGCTTGCAGGTTTTAGATAGATAAACTAACTATTTCTCATACAAAATATGATTAATAAACATTTTACAAATCAGTTTTATATTTTCTAAATACAGGGACTATTTTTATCCTATAAATATAGAATTGTTCTCTTTTCTTAAATAAATGAAGTATTTTAAGCTGTTATTTAATACTGTTTTCGTTTAATATTGGCATCTTTTATGGCTACTTTTCACTGTCCACAATAATAAAACTTTGTCTGCGAGGGGCTTGAAGCAGCTTAGATTGTTGCCTTGTCTTCATATAAACGTATACATTTTAAACTTGTCAGTTTCTGTCATAAGTGGTCTGACGTCCATGTGTTTACACCTTCAAGTCGCAGATATATGCGTATAAGTCATTAATTACAATGGTCTTTAAATCCAACGTAATGCATGTCGTTGGTCAAATCCAGACTAATTTATGCGAGACACTCGTGAAAAATGGGATATTTTGAATGCGCTCCACGCATTTGTTGGAGTTTCGATAGTATATCATACACGCATATATATTGCCAATAAAAGCAGGTGAGGGAATATCAAAAAATTTTCTGTAACAAATTTCCTATCTTTTACTTTTAGACTATCGTACTTAAATGATAACCAGACCCTGTTGGTCTTTACTGTGATTGAAAATTGAATTTAGTTTAGTAATGTCTAGTTTATTTAGACTTTCTAGACAAAAACTTGCGTTTAAATTGCTTGTTTAGACTGCATTAGCATTTAGGGATTTAGGCAATATATTTGTCTCTTTATGTCGAAACTGATGTGCTTATAAATTCATGACGGTATCAGGTTAGATAAATTCTTTAAGCAGTTGTAACTAATATTTACATGGAGCCTCAGTCTCGTAGTTTCTTCTTTGTAAACATGTAAATAAACGTGCGAAATTGTTTACTCTTGGGCACACATTCATTTATACCTTTCCGACATTTGTAAAGGCTGCTATTAAATTTCTCAGTGTTCCATGATATCAATATCATTGGCATTAAAAATGTATTTCCATTAATAGACAGATTTCTAAGGTCTTAAAAAATGTTTTGCATTAAACTCTTGTAAAATACAATCTGAATCTAAATTTAAAGAATTTTTTGTTCCTTTGTTGACAATTTTTAAGTAGTACACCAATAACCCAAACGAAACCATATGATGGTTACAATTGCAGACTCTTATTTGGTTAAACAATATAAAGGGCACATGACAATGCCATGGCAAATGTGGTGCAAAATGTGGCATTGGTCACTTTGAATTTACTATTTATTGATATTTTATTTATATTAAACTAACCAGAATCGGCATTCTTGGCAACACATACTCCAATAATTTTTCGACAAAAATTCATATTTTTTAATTACATTTTCTTTATATTTTGTATTCAAATAGCCTTTAGTCAGAAATGGCTTAATATTGACAAATATACAAAATTATTGACTTTTTATTGCAATTGAAATTGAAATTTATTAGCAATGTATGCAATATGTTATTTGATTGTAATTTATTCAAAATAATTTAAATTCACTATGAGTGTCGAAATAAACTGTACACAAGCAAAATATTAAAATTTAAAAAAAAATTCTATATTTTTTACGTAATAACCGTTCGTTAATTGTCGATTGGCCAGTGGATCGCAGAATGCAATAGAAACATAATTCGTTCCTCAGAAGAACTACCCGTTTGTAGAACTGCCTTGCTACAGAGGTCGGTTTTGTAACTTATTACATAAAGAGATTCGGTTTTAGAACAAATACAACCCTAACGATTTTATTAATTTTGTTTGTTTGTTTGTTTGTAAATTCGACTGAAATTTTCTTTTATTCCACTGTCAAATTTTTGCACGTCCTTGTTACTGGTTGCCTTTATCTAAATTTAAGGATTCAGTTGTTTAAAATTTTAATAGAGTTTGCTTTTACTATTTGTTCGACTATGGGCTGTCTGTAAGAGACGAGAGGCGAAACATTGGACGTCTTTAATCTTAGGTCCGGCACACTAACGTAACATAATTGGTCATTATAACCCTTCAGTCAGGATTGCAACTTAGCTTCTCTCAGCACTAATGTTGTCTGTGTGGCTGTAGGTTCCAGTTTAATGTCGACTCCAAACGACATATTTTTGAGCAACATTTCATGTAAATTTTATTTTACTCTCAGAGTTTTTGTCAGAAATCTTCTAAGAGGAAAGGAAGTAGCCTCAGGCCTAATAAGCCAAAACACTACCGACTAGACTACTGCGACTTCGGACGCAATGGCAAATGGTTAGATGAGGGTTCCAGTGCACAAAAAATTGTTTTCATTTTATTCTAAGGTGCCTCTTTATTCCACCGTGGATGGAAAGTGTGAACCTTCAGCTATAAACAGCACTTATTCAGTGTGATTAGCATCATTGTCCTGTTGAAAATATCAAGATTTTTGCAAGCCTATATCGTTCACAATATTTAAGTTGTTAGACAATATGTTTATATAATGAATTTTGTGCATTATACTTTCTATAACCATCAGGCTTACAATCCTGTTGAGATATTTTTGCACTTCATTACCGATTCTCTATATTTTTGGCTGTATATTCAATTTTTATTTTGTGATATTTTAAGCAGTTTATTCCACAGGTACTTAGTTTAAAACCTGACGGTGTTGAAATTTCTTTTGATATTTTACTTGCATTTTTTGCAAAATTTTTCTTTACATTTAGCGGTCTTGAGAGTTGTAGTGACCAATTAAGTAAGTAATATAATAAGAATTAAAATTAAAAGTCTTGTATTAGTTTTTAGTATTTATTATTAAATTGTTTTATTTATTATATTATTTATTTTTTATATTATTTTAAGGGAACAGCCGCTAATGCGACTGCTCCCTTGTATGGTCTCTATTATACATAATTATACTTAATTACTACAAACTAAATGAACGCTAAATATCTTACGTTCTATCAAGAATATTAAATGTGGGAATATGCTGAGACAGCATAATACACGCCGTCCCAACATTTATGTAGTGTGGACAATATCAACAAGAATGTGTTGATATTAAGTTGCATACAGAGGGTATGGCAACTTAGATTAGTCAAACACACTACACCTTCCCTCTTAACGAAGAACGATCAACATGATTGATTGTTCTTTTACAAACATAATAAAATAGTTTTTAAGTATAAACATTAAACATTAAAAAAATAGTTTTTAAGCATAAGCGTACATTAAGTAATTAAGTATAAATCAATTATAATTGAACAATAAAGTATGGGAAGATAAATGTAAAAATTATTAAAAATTATTTTTATTATTATTATTATTAAAAATTATTGATTGTCACTCAGATGGTCAATATGTCATTCAGTTGTTATGCAAGACAAAATTATGCATTCGTTCACTTTCCCTTCGGAAGGAGAAAAGAAATCAGTTTTCTTTTCATTTCAAGAGCACTGTGGTCTATCTTTTAGTAGACTATTACCTTTATTTTTAAAGGTTTTATATATATTCCCGGGGAATTTAGCAGACAATCATTAATAGAAAGTCGCAAAGTTGTCAGACCTATGTTACCAGCTATTTTTTCAAGCTTTGGAAAGAGTAGATCTAGATCCACTATTCCATTAATAACAAGGACATGCAACAAAATTCGATAAATGCAACTATGGCATTTTCGGTGCTCTACTTCATTTATGATATTTCTTTATCTCATTACAAGAGAAAAGAAATTGAAGGGAGGAGAAAAAAATATAAGTGAACAATAACGACATTCATTTTCTCAAGGCTTGTTTGCCTTGACGAATGCTTAAAAGTAATACAAAAGGATGGACGTTATCCGAGAGCACGCAAGGATAATATTTTGTATTTCGGCCTCGTCATGGTGGTATACCAAGACGAAGGGCTTGACTCAAACAATTCAAACGATTGCTGTCAAGTCAGAACTGTCTTGTCAGTATGTTATTAAAAAAAAAATCTGCTATATACCACGGCTTGAGGACACTATACTACTTGATATAGTCTCCCAAGACGATGGAATACAGCAGATGTCTTCAATTGACATCCGAAGAGACCAATCATAAATTTTCAATTAAAAAAAATAATTTTTATTTTATTTTTTTTTTACGTAATGCCGCTAAATGTTCGGCCATATTTAAAGACTTTCTCTAACATTAAACGTATACGTGTGTATATTTAAAAAAATATTAATATTGTAATTTTTTTTTTTTCATATGCCGGCATTGAAAAATATAAAAAAAAAGTTTTAATTATTCAAACTTATGTAACATTAATTAAATTTTATGTAGTATATGTTTATTAAAAGTAAAAATGTTCATTTCTAATTTATTATTATGTCTCTTTTTTTTTTTTTACACCACTGGAGGGACTCGTAAGTGTCGCAGCAGTTTAAAATAAAATCTTTTAAAAATAATATTTAAAATAATAATATATATATATGTATATATAATGTTATATTGTGTTAATAGCAACAAATTATTGTCATTAACAATTCTCCCAATGGACAGAACCAACTAAAAAGAAATCATCATTTCAAAATTTGTTTTAATATTTTTTTTTTATATTTGTAATTACTTCATTTTATAATATAATTAATAGAAAAAAAAAAAGAAAAACGTTAAATATATATTTAGTTAATATATGTTAAACATATATTTTTAAATTTATCGTTACCAGTGAGTTTACTAGAATTTTAGATTTTAAACTCACTTAATAACGTGAAATTATAAAAAAAAAAAATTAATCTAATTTATAAAAACAAAGACATAAAATAAGAACTGGAGGGACTCGTAAGTGTCGCAGCAATTTAAAATAAAATCTTTTAAAAATAATATTTAAAATAATAATATATATATGTATATATAATGTTATATGTAGTTAATAGCAATAAATTATTACTATTAACAATTTGTTTACATATCGCTGGTTACCGTCAATTCATTTTTTGTATGTTTAGTTTTATCAATCTATGTAAAAGAGCATTTTTACTAATGTTAATGTTGAATGTATCATTTTTTACTAATGTTAAATATAATATTTATAATATATATTTTTATTTATAATATTTTATATTATTTTACTTTATAATATAATTAATAGAAGAGAGAAAAAAAAAAAAAAACGTTAAATATATATTTTTAAATTTATCGTTACCAGTGAGTTTACTAGAATTTTAGATTTTAAACTCACTTAATAACGTGAAATTATAAAAAAAATAATTTAATTTATAAAAACACCACTGGAGGGACTCGTAAGTGTCGCAGCAGTTTAAAATAAAATCTTTTAAAAATAATATTTAAAATAATAATAATATATATATATATATATAATGTTATATGTAGGTAATAGTAAATTTTATTTCAATTTCTCGTATTTTATTTCTTTTTTTTTTTTTATTTTATAATAACATTTCTTTACAATTTAGAAGAGATTTAAAGATTGATTATATATTTTAAAATTACTAAAAATGAAACATTAATTATTTTTATATTTTTTAAAAGGTTTGTAAATGTAAACAAGAGGTGTATAAATGAAGTTTAAAATTTAATTTAATTTAATTTTAATTTTAAACTCACTAAACAACATTAATAAAAAAAAATTTTGTTTTAACAAGTAATTAATTAATTAAAGAAAAATAAATCTACATTAAACATAATATTAATTAAATATAATAAAATTAAAACATACGTTGTTGTTGTTGTTGTTGTGTTTGTTGCTGGCCATTATATTACCCGTTTGATCAATAATATGATGCTGTTGTATTTGTTGCACTTGTTGTATTAGTTGCACTTGTTGTACATGTTGCTGTTGTTGTTGTTGTAGTGTTAGTGGTAGGGATTGTTGTAGTTGTTTTTGTAATGAAACGAGAACGAGATTCCAAATAAGTGGCTTAGACCTGGCACTCGCTGATTTCTGGATACGTTTCTATTGCAGATACCGATTCTTTTTGTTTTCTTTAATTTATTTTTGTTTCATAAATGTTTTTAAATTTGTTATATATTTTTAATTTACCGACTTTTTTTCATTCTGATAACACTCTTAAAGTTTATTTTTGTTATCCAAGCACTACTTTTCTCTAACATTGACTCTTGTTAGGCTTATTAAAAAAAAAAACTGATTTTATGAATGGTCTTGTGTTCATTATTGTTTTTAGTTTTTTCTTTTCGATTTAATAATACCTTTTTATTTTACAACTGTGCTTTATTCTATTAGGCTTTTTTAAAAAAAAAAAGCTTTACAAAAATTTTTTGTGTTCGTTTTTTTCTTTAATGCATCGGTTTTTTTTTTTTTTAATTTTATTTTTGTATAAATTGCACTTTTTATTTTCTCCATCACTCGACTGTTCTTCTTTTCATTCCAACCACACTTTAACTATTTATTTTCCTTTACAAAACTGCACTTCTTTTGTTTTTTAAAAACTATTTAGCAAAAAAAAATTTATTTCCTTCTGAAGATTTTTGTTCTCGTCTTTGATATATCTTCCCGGTATTGCAGTTGCTGTCTCTTTTTTTTTTTTTTCGTTTTATTATTTATTTTCTCTTTTTGTTATATACATATGTAAATTTTATTATTTTTATAAGTAAGCACTTGGATATTTTAATGGATCTTCTTTTTTTTTTTTTTTATGTAATGAATTTCTTGATTCCATTACATTTTTACAATTTATTTTATTTCCTTCAGTCACGCACAATCATCATTTATTTTTTTTATGTATATAATATTGTATTTATATAATATATATTTTTTCACAACTTTCCTTTAATTCCTTTGTTATTATTTATACTAAAACTTTTTACATTAAACTATTTATTCTTATTCTTAAGTCAATCCTTTTTGTTTCTTCTTTTTTTTCAAGACAAATTTGACGCTAAAAGAGTATTTCACTGATGCTATTTGTTAGTTCATATGTCGTTCTCTTCTTTTTTTCTTGTGTCTTAAGGTGTAAAAAAAATTTTTTTTTTTTTTTTTTACGATACTGTTCCCACTTTACACAATTACACAAATGTAAATTAATTATACAATTATTATTTTGACTTTATTGCCAAACTCTTGGTAGGTAAATAAATATACGTAAAGAAGAAATCAAAATTGCTTTTGGTTATTGTTTTTTCTTTCTATTTAAGTCGTTTTTTTTTTTGAATTCCAATGTTTTTAACAGTTTCACTTCTTTTAGTTAATACGCACTTTGCATTCACTTTTACTTTCGTTTGCTCATTTTTGTTAACCTTTAATATTTTTATAAAATTTTTATGCCCGAAACGTGGCAGGATCGCCATATAATAAGAATTAAAATTAAAAGTCTTGTATTAGTTTTTAGTATTTATTATTAAATTGTTTTATTTATTATATTATTTATTTTTTATATTATTTTAAGGGAACAGCCGCTAATGCGACTGCTCCCTTGTATGGTCTCTATTATACATAATTATACTTAATTACTACAAACTAAATGAACGCTAAATATCTTACGTTCTATCAAGAATATTAAATGTGGGAATATGCTGAGACAGCATAATACACGCCGTCCCAACATTTATGTAGTGTGGACAATATCAACAAGAATGTGTTGATATTAAGTTGCATACAGAGGGTATGGCAACTTAGATTAGTCAAACACACTACAGTAAGGTTGGCCAGCACCTGCATAGTTTTCTAATTTTTCAACAATTTTAATTTATTGATAATTTCTTAAGGTGTTACGGCATCTATTAATAACAAAACCGAAGATGTTTGTTACTTCACTATGCGATCTTCACTATGAAACGAGATTTTCCAGCGATTTGCAAAAAGAAAGAAAGCATAACTTTATTTTACTATATATATACTATATGTATGTATACTTACATTAATATTGGAAATTATATTGTACGCTTTCTTTTACTGGTCACAGTATATATTATTTGTCAATATAAACATTTATAGACACATAAAATTAAAAACAATGTAAATATTTAATGCCATAAGAATTATGAACAAACCTATTGAGTTTGTAAATAAATTTTAACAAAACACGACACAAAAATTTTGCAGACCCATCATAACGTTCACTACATGCTGGAGATTCACCGCAGAGACCACAGTTTTATATGAAATTCACAAATTTAATTACACAAAATATGTATGTCTCTTGTATTTATTTCGAGATTTTCATTAGGCAACATACATACATATGTTTGGATTATAATCGTATTATACATATGTATGAAATTGTATTTTTGTTTTACTTACCATACATTACATGAATGTTTTTATTTGTAAAAATTTTTGAAATATTTTCTAGATTGTCCATAAAGAAAAAGCGTACATACATTTTTAAGGTTTTAAAAATATTACAATTGCTTAAGTACAGAAAGGAAATTCAGTTTTAACTACAATATATCATGCGAACCGGTATGAAGTGAACGTTTTCTTATAAAATTAAGACACTATTCTTTAATGGGAAAGTAAAAAACATTTTATGCAAGGTACTGGCTGGCTAAACACTTTTTCAAAATTTCCCACAATTCCTGTATTCTAAGCCAATGAACCTGTTCGCCTTACGAAGCAGACCAATTAATAACCGAATTTTCGACTTTCTTGTAAGAATCCAAATTCTGCCCAGCTAATGCATAGCCCATCAGTGAAAATAAATCTTAGTCGGAATGATCACAGTCTGGTGAATATGGTTTTACTTGTATTCTGAATCGAGTTTGCTTTGTGTGCAGCTGCAAAATTACATTGTCATGCCTTGTACCCCATTCAGGTGGTTTTTCGATGAATATATGTTTAAATTGATCATTTATTTTCAATAGCGATCTGTATTAATGGTCTCACCAGATTTCAGAAGGTCGTGATTTCACACATTTCTGATGACGTCAGATATATAGCATTGTCTTCCTGGCGAATCGATCTAACTTTGCAGCTGAAGTTGATAGTTATCCCGTATTAAGTCATAATTTTTTCCGTTTAGGATTCCAAAAATAAATCCATTTTTTATTCCTCCTAACAATTCGATTTAACATGGATTTTCGGTATTCCATCTTTCCCACAGCTAATAAACGGCCAGAAATTGTTTGTCGCGCGGCATTTAACATTTATGTCATTTACATATAGTACACCCAGTAGAAGTGACTCAACTAAAAATTATCATTTTTCGAGTTTATATGCTTAAACTATGTAGAATACACTTGTTTATCTATAAAAAAAATATCGGCGAATTTTGTTGTTCTTAACTGTTACTAAAAATGGTCCAAAGATTTTGTTTTTAACTATTTTTAAATAAAACAAAAATAGTTTTTAATCGATTTCTGAAAAATGAAAATTTTGAGTTGTGTCACTTTTGTATTGGGTGTGCGATATGTTGTGTGTTAGTTTTATACATGAGTTCGACTAAGAACGACAGATTTTTAAGAAACTTTTCATGACAATTTAATTTCTTCTTTGAGTTTTTGCCAGAAATCTGTTTAAAAGCAGTCACCGCGGAAGTAAATACTTATTTCTTCATATTCTAATTTTTTGGAGATGATGCTAGCTGATACAACAGATATTGTTTGCGATTCGACATTTTAAAATTAATTTTTTTGGTGGTCTTCTACGTTCTTAATTTCTGTCCTCAAAATCGCTTCTGATAGAGCATGATTACCGTATGTTTCGTCATGCATTCGATTCGATGCACTTTTCTTCAAATAAAAAAAATTAATGTTTTCCGCAAATCAGAAAAATGCAGAAAATTCACACTCTTTAACACGCTGAAAGAATGTAAAGTCGATTGTTTACTTATTTGATGTTTACTTCAAAGGTCTGGGCGACGTCTTCGGCAATACCAAAAAAATTATACATGTTTCCTGTGGATACATTTGTATCCACACTCCGGTACATCTGGTCTTTTATTAAGCCTTTCCTATTTTTGATTTTATGAGATATGATCGAAATTTTTTTTTCATTTTAAAACAGCTTGTGATGATAATATGTGTGGATTACAAAATCTTTCAGGCTGTCAGAATATTCTTGTGTTAAATTTCGGAAAAGTCCTTTTTGATATGTTCAACTATTTTATAAATGTACAGAATAAATAATAATTTTCATTGTTTTTACTGTGTAACAAAGTAAGGGGAAATAAACAAGCAATTCTGGCATTCGTTGTCTTTATACAACAAAGTTTGACAAACGCCCGCATAATCTGAACACACAAAGCACACAATAGACCGCTATTTAGTTTAAGTTTATGAGAATATGCAAATAGAGGCTCGTTTAATCGTTTGTAGAGATGTGTAAATATATATTTTCCAAACTAGTGAACTAGAAAAAAGAAGGAACACTTTGTTCTAACAAAAATATTGTTATCAGTAATCGCAAGGTAGTAAATGAACAACTGGAAAGGGAAATAATGGTTAACCATACCCAACCTAATTAATGCTTATGAACTCATTAATACAACAATAACTGAAAGAAAAACAGCAAATGCCAGAGTCAAAACCGACAGAGGGAGATTTTATAAAAAGTATTATGAGCGATAGAATCAGAAAAACTCAAGGTATAATATATAATTATTTGAATCGTTTCAAAAGATATATTCAAAGTACTAAAATAAAATAAAACGAGCAACTAAAAAATTTAACAAAAGGACTCAACTTCCTACTTTCTTTACCGATAAAAATTTGCAGGAAAGATCACCTTTGCCTAAAACCGTTGCGTATCCTAAAACTATGGTGTGAAATCGCCGTAGGCCTTTAGGTAGTGTGTTGGCTTATTAGACGATAGTCCGTGGTTATCTTCTAATAGGCATCGAACAAACCGAAATATGGAAAATAAAGCAAAATTTCCATGAAAAGTTTCTTAAAAATCTGACGACATAAATCTGTAGGTCACACTACACACACTACATAAGTCATAAGTAAGAATCTAGGTCTTAATCCTGATCGAATGGTTATAATGATCAATTATGTATTTATGTAATATATAAACAAGTCTCCAAAATTCTTGTAAAAGGTGATCGGATGGTGGCAAATATTATTTTTTAGGCCACCAAAGGAATGTAAATAATGTGAGTAAAAGGAAGTATTGCCTTCTTTGAAGAATGGTGGTAACATTGCACTTCAGATGGCTTAAAGGTGTATTGCAGCATTTAAAGCGGCTTTGCTTTAATTTATTGAATCAATGATTGAGGACAGGATGAAATCAGACATTTGAAGAACCAATTTACAATAAAGTGTTATAAAATTGGGTCGTCAAGGTGAATGTATGTTTTAGCAAGATAATGATCCTGAACGTACCGCTGATATAGTGAAATACTGTCCCTAACCATATGCGAACGCCTCCTGAACCATGCGACCTGTGAGATTTAGTTAAAGAGAAAATGAATACCCATCGGGTAGCTTCAAAATCTGTACTAAAAGAGGTGATGAAACGTATATCCCAAGGATACAGAGTTACTAAATTAAATTGACACTTATTGTAATAAAACTAAATGCTTTGGCAGATTGGCTTATTAATACCGTCATCGTATCTGTTAATCCTTCAAAGTAATATTGACTACATCTCATACGAAACGAACGAACGAAGAAAACTTAACCTACTGTCGTGTATTTCAAAGCAAAATACAAAATAATCTATGCCAACAAGCTCCTCTAAGGACGATATAAAATTTGGTTCCAAAGCAAATATTGTATCCTCAAGAAATTAATAGGATCTAGTTTCACTGACCGGTAATCTAAATCGACATTGAAAAATGAATTCAACTTAACATTATTTTTTTACAAGCATGCTGCATGGACGACTGAAGCCACCTTCCAAGTAATTGAGTGGGTAATATTATTATTTTTTCAGATATGGTACATAAGCTCACTGCTCTAAATCATGGTGAAAATCCATCTTTCTATCTTTTCTTCTTTTATCTTTTATCAGTATGATGTTTATGTACTCCTTAGATGTTATCACATGACATCTTAAACTTGGTATAGATTGCAATGCACCATTTTTGTTCAGTTCATTACATGTAGGGACGACATAGACGTTATTCCCCAGCAAGACAAACTGTAGAAACTTCTTTACGACATGGACGTTGCTAAGCGTATTAATAGTCGCCACGCTAGCATGTCATGTCCTTCGGATGTAAGACTATTTACGACGGAATGAATAACTCATGTGAGGATCAGCGAACGCTGCGATGGAGACAACATTGTCTCCGCTGTAAGCATTAAACCAAGAAAACCAGATCATCGATTGCTGGCGAAGGCAGGCCGAAATTCAACGAATATGTTCTTGAACTTGATAAGTAAATTAAAAGCAAAAAACGTCCCCACTTACGGACTGTGTAGGATAATCAATAATATCTTTAACGACCATTCTGTCTATCCCAACTAAGGCCTAGAAATATAGATGACATTACGCTACAAATCCTTTCGGTATACTCATAATTATTTCCTATTATTTAACTCAGGTCTATCTTTAAACTCTTTGAAGTCGTACGTTTCAAGCAGAAAGGTAGAAATAGAGACAAAATTTAATAACAAAGGGAAAAACAAAACGATTTCAATGACTACATTTGATGTAAATGGAACCAATCCAAGAAAACGCCATCAATTACATAGAGAACTATGTTAGATATGACAAAAGAACAATATGTAAAAAATAAAAAAGCTTAAAACAATATATGTAGACTTCCACACATGCCATGTTATTATACGATAAGATAATATTAGGTTTACTAAAGGATGTGTATTTTACTCTGTTCTTTTGTATGTTCATTTGTGATCTTAAACCTAAACCCTGACATTTTTCAATTTCAATTTTTGTTCATGTTCATGTTTTTTGTTTATTATTAACATGAACCTTTCTATGATATTTCCTTTTGTCCAATGGTCATTGTACCATTAGAAAATTCCTCCATTTTTGTCAACTGAGTTCATTTGTTGTCTTTAATTTCGGTAACCAGAAACTAAAACGTATTTCAGATTAATTCTTAAATATTGTGAACTCTTACAAAAGTTGAATTTTGGCAAAATGTAAAAATATTTTGTCAGCATTCGAATCAATCGCATTTCCATTTCTAAGAATAAAAAAAATTCAGGAGAAGTTAAGTAAGTTGAATACCAGTTTCTTAAGAAGGTGCAAGAAACATTTCACTTCATCTGACCGCCTTACTACTTACATCACTTACATCCAAGAATGGAATAAAACTCTCATATATGGGCCGGTGCCTCAAACTCATTCTGAGGCTTAAAGATCGTGTACAGCAGAAGCCGAAGGTGCTCATTAATGACGGTAGGGTATACCAACTCTATTGATTCATTGGATCATCGTAATGTAGCTACTAGAGGTGTACACAAGACATTCTGCTAGCTTACCCTTTACCGAATGCAATACTGTAGTGTACTCTTTTCTGTTGCTCTTGATTTTACGAGTGCACTGAAATGTGTATTTCTCATTTATTTAATGTATACAACAGCACTCGTTTGTCCGTGAAGTAACGGAACTATGCTTTGTGTTGTAAGAGAATATTTCACTACTGAAGCTAAATTTTCAGTATTGTCAAATGAATTTCAGTAGTGTATTCGTTGAAAAATATGTGTACATAAATGTTTCTATACATTCTTTGCTTTCGCCATAAACTCTTTCAACAACAATCTCTCTTCAAAGTGCTATGTTAATATTCGTTGTTTTTGTTTGTTTGTTTTGTTTTTTAAAAAACAAAAAACATTTTTTCTTTCGCATTTACTGAAAAAAGAAATGCACGTTGTGACACTATGAAGAGTACAATAATTTTGTTGCACTCTTCACACAACTATCTTTTATACTGTTGTACAATGGTTTACGAGTGCAGTTGTTTTTTTGTACTCTATCTTTGCTTCACACTTATTTATATTTGCAGCTACAATCAATATTCGGTCTTGAGAAAAATGCAATAGTGTGCAAATTTATATGTCTTGTGCACACCTCTAGTAGCTACTACTACAGCGGATTTAGCTCTAGCGATATAAAGGGACAAATTCCCGAAAATTGTATTTTCTTCCGTAGTATCCGTCTTTCTCGCAGGGCGCATCCATTTGTTTGTCGTCGATTACAGATAGAATTCGCTCTTTAACCAAACTATCCGTATGTGGAACTCCCTATCCGCAAAGGTCTTTATTGCCACTTATAGTATAAAAAGATTCAAATCTAATGTCACAAACACTATTCCCTCTGTTCTCCTTCCCAAAACCTATTTTCAAGAAAATTATTATATTTGTGTTTTCTAAAAATCGTCAAAATAAGGGTTTATAACGTCATATCGTCAATATGATATTTTTGAAGCATAAAATCGTCAAAATGACGATAAATCGTCAAATCTGGCAGCTATGATTCCAACGAAACCTAAAGTGTATTGAATTCGAAAAGAAATTGTGCAAAATATCGTAACGCAATCTGCTGGTATAAAAACTGTTGTTTTGGTCTGTTAATATATTATTTTGTTTTACTTTTATTACTAGTATTGCTTAAATAATGGCAATGGTTAGAATAGGCTAGCGGGCAGCCTGCCGTTCACAGGCAGTTTACAATTTTCTGGGTATAATTAGCATTTAAACAGATTTCAGTGAATGTTTGTCACCTTGAAAACCATTGCCATTTAAATTGCTAAAAATAATAAAAAAAACAAAAATACCAGGCTGCTGTAAAATATTTGGCGCAATTTACTCTGGTGTTAACGTCATTATCTCGATCTTTTGTAGACATTATCGAAATCATGCAACTGAATCAACAATTCCGCTTTGACTTAAGAGTCGAAGTTATTACCGAAAACGGCTTTGTATTCTGATCAGTCGCGCTAAAAGTTCATCGCGTCATTGTTGCGTCGTTGAATACTCAACCACAAAAAAAAAAAAAACAAAAACAAAAAATCCTTGTCAGATAAAGGCAATAATGCAACCAATATTATGATTTAATTGGGAGTAAAAATAATTTTTCTTTTATTTTACAGTTTTGTGCTTTAAAATCATTTTGTTAACATCAATCGATTTCAATTAAATATTTATAATTTTCTTGGCCGGATTAACATTTGTACAAATTTTAGAGAGTATTTATAGCCATGAAAACCATACCAAGTTATACCGTTTTCTTTTGAAACATTTGCTGGATCTTGATAGTATTTGCCATTTAAATTGCTAAAAACAAAACAGGCAATAATAATTATAAATACAAAAATTAAATAATTTATTAACTGACCTATAATAACAATCTAAATACCACCAGGCACCAGTTTTATGTTCTGCACAATTTGCCTTTGGATCAGTGTCATTATCACGATCTTTTGTGGAAAAATTATAACCCACATGCAGACTAAATGAATCCCCAGCATCGCCCACATATGATCCGACTTTAATAAGTTTGTAATTTTCAGTTTTATTCCCCACTTGGAAATCGTCATACTTGGCGTATTTAAGGACATTGTCGAAATCCTGCAACTGGATCAACAATTCTACAGGCTTTAAAGTCGACGTTAAGGCGTGTAATTTGTTAAGCCCTATAAAGAATTCATCCTCAGTATTACCGAAACCGTCTTTGTATTCAGACCAATCGCGGTAAAAGTCTACTGCGCCATTGATACGTCGTTGAATAACAGTCCAACCCCCACGGTCTACACTGTTATTACAAGCGACGTAAAATGGTGCAGGTCCATACAGATGATTCTTAATGAGGCACTTATCTATTACACAATAATTGCCATTGACATCCGCACAACTGGTGGGATATGTTTGATTGCTGCTTAAAAGTAATTGAAGAAAAGAAGAAATGAAGACGTTGCATTTGAGAGTAATTCATGAATTTTAAAAGCCTTTTAAAAATGAGAAAATTTTTCGGTAACACAAGCTTGGCGTCAAATTACATTAGTTTAGTATGAGTGATTATGCATCATCTGCAGTAATGTTAGCAACTGACAGAAATTTATCTGCCCATAATGAATTCTTTTCTTTCCGGATTTTTTTTTTTTATTTCAAATTTTTTCCGTAAGTGTGTGCTTTGGAAATAGGATCAATTTCTATCAATTGTTTTGAAGGATTTATGGGTGTTTTTTAACATTAAATTATGTATATTAAAAATATTTTTTTTCTCTTACTTACTCAATTAGACTGAGAAGCTCCCCCTTCAAATATTTTTCAGTGGCATCTGGAATATTAAAAAATTTTTTTAAAAAAGGATTGAAGTTGAATAATTTTAAAAACAATACTTACTTAAGTGTTGATGAATATCGTGGAAAAATTTCAATTGATCGTTTTTAGGTATTGAATTATTGTCAATAATCGTAAGCTTCTCGTCTATTTTCCGCATCAAATCGAATTTATCGAATATTGTTGCATTCAAGGCCTGGGTATGACCTTCCAAATTCATTTCTTTCAAAAGATTTTGAATATTATTCTGATTGTTAATAATATCTCTTGAGATATTCTTTGACATTAAATTGCTTTCTATGTCGGTTATCTTTGTATCGATTTTCTGTAATGCAATCATTTTGTCGGAAATTGTATTCTTCAAGGTCTGAGTATGATCGTCCAAATCAATTTTTTTGCAAAGTTCTTGGTTGTCATTTTGCTTATTTAAAATTTTCGCCAACATATTATCATGCTCTTTTAGTTTTTCTCTAATGTCAGTCATAACTAAGATTTTGTCATTGACTGGTGGTGTGACTAATGGAACTTGCCGATCAGTTTCGTATTTTTCTAATAATTTTGCTTCAATTCCCTTTATTTGTGAAGACAATTCATTCATTTTGTTAAACAGTTCCCATTGTTGGCGTAGTTGAGTCTCATGATTGATTTTCGTTTGTAGATTCAATCGTTCCAGTTGAGTTTCGAAGCGTGTATAATCACACGAATAAATCTCTTCAGCGATGTCATCATTAAAGGACTGTACGGATGCAGAAACATATGAAATATTTTTTATTTAATTCTCTTGTTTAATATGAAAACAGAGAGAAAATACTTACTTTTGTTTCGCCCACTGCAAAAGATTGTGCTTTAAAAATGCACAGTAAATATAGAAGCTCTACCCAGTATTTCATGTTTGTTATGAAAGTCTTGTATTGATGAGCTTCGTTAATAAGCCTTGGCTTTTATAGGATTTTGCAGACACAGTGATAAGTAGAAAATACTGAAATGTTATGCTAAAAATAAACCTCTGACCTCATTTGAACATTGGCCAACTTTGTTCTTTAATTACTGATAACAAATATATTTATACAGTTGGCGCATAAAGTATGCATCCATTGTTAGTTTTTTTCTATAAAATACACTTACAAAAACTTTAATAATTTTAAAGCATTCTCATTTTAATTGCTATTGTTATAGCTTACAGGTCTGAAATAAAATATTTTGATTTCAACACTAAATTTTTCAATTCAATATTTATTTATTTCTTGTACTAATCCTTATCGTTTTATTAATTAATTGCAAGCTTTAGAAAGAGAGAAAACGGAGTTTGATAGAAACTTGAAAGAAAATCTATTTTAGCTTTAAAAGTTATAATATTCTTATGAACTATCTGAACAACTGAATAAATGGTTACGTGATAATCCAACACCCCATATTGATTTTAATTTCCTATCAATTATTGGATATTAACTCTAACAGTGATTAATACAGAAGTATTAGACAATAAATCTACAGGCAAAAATAATTTTCTGAGAGTATACCACATAAAGTGACTAAAACGTTGACAAAACTACTCCTAGAAAACGAAAAGTGACAATGATGATCAAGAATTCACACTCCAAGTATTAAGTTTACATTCTAAAGTTATAAATAAAACTGTTCAACAATTTATTGATTGTTTATTGAAGTATTGAAAAAATTTAAATAAAATCATGCGTGGTTTTAAAGTCCTGTGGGAGTAACTGCAATACTTTCAGTTTAATACTTACAATACTTTAATAAATTACTTATCCTAGTTTAATTAAACTAAGTTTCCATCGAAAAATAACGGTGCATATACCAGATAAGAATGAGCATTTACTTTATGAGCCAACTGTATACATATAAAATGCAAGAAATAAACAATTGTTTAAACATTTATTTAATTATCGATGACAACCTTAACGAAATCACTACTTCATAAAGGCAAGCATATTTTGAAGAATTTCAAGTTTACTCCACAGCAGCACTAGCAAAACAAAACAAAACAATTTTAATATGAGTGATGCTTCCTCCTATCGCTGACAAGTAATTTCTTTTTTCAGTCAGTCAGTGCAGTCCTTGGTTTTATAAAACGTTGGGCGAAAGAATTTAAAGATCCATATATAACGAATCAGCTTTTTACCAGTCTTGTGAGGCCCATTCTGGAATATCGTTCATTTATTTGGGACCCTATGTATAAGGTTCATACTGACAACATTGAATCCGTGCAGAAACAGTTTCTGTTATTTTGTCTTCGGAGCCTGCAATTTAATCCTTTCAACTTGCCGCCATATAGTAGACTTGCCCTTATAAAGCTGCCAACTCTTAAAAGCCGTAGATCTGTGTTAAATGTAACGTTTGTCTTAAACTTGATAAAAGGAAATGTATGTTCTGAATTTTTAATTAATAATATATCTTTTAATGTTCCGTCTCATCTTACACGTCATTTCTGTCCTCTTTCCGTTAATGTTTATAGGACAAATTATGCCGAGTCTGATCCGCTAATGAGAATTTGTACTAAATTTAATAAACTTTATTCTTATATTGACTTTTCTGTAAATGTCAATACTATTAAATGTAATTTAATTTCTTATTTAAATAATAATTATTGTTTTGTATTTGTCTAGTCTGTAAGGATATTAGATATATCTATAGACTTTATTAAATAAATAAATAAATAATAAGTGTGATAAGAATGGAAATTCATTTCAGCATTTAATAGATTATGAATTAAAAAATATTGTATGTATGTGTATGTATATGAGTTTGTATTCTAGTGTTATTTATACTTTTTTATTATGTTGCATTCAAAATCTGTTGCGTTCTGTAGTGATCATTTTGAGCTGAAAATTTTTATTATCAATTTAAGACACATAATCATACGTACCCAGCATCACTGTAGTCATCTATGTGAGTCATCTACGTTCTTCGTTTTAAAAAAACTTTGAATTTCGTATTTCAACCGTAAACTTTAAAAGAAACAGATTTGCTTGAACACAACCATTAAAAATTCTGCCAGTGATTCATTTGAGCACAACCCTTTTACATGCAACATACTTTTTAAAGCAAAAAGCTCGTTTCACCCTATTAAGTGATGGATAAATTTAAGGAATTTTTACATACATACATAATTGGTCATTACAACCCTTCAGTCAGGATTATTGACCTAGTTTCTCACACCACTTATGTTGTGTGCGTTAATTTTATACATGAGTGGCGGGACCTACAGTTTAAAGTCGACTCCGAACGACAAATTTTTTGAGAAACTTTTCATGGCAATTTTTTATTTTGCTCTCAGAGTTTTTGCCAGAAATCTGCTGAGAGGAAATCGCCGAAGAAATACTTTTTGTATTCTGTTTTGATGTCTGGCCTGGGGCTCGAACCCTGGCTTTACATCTAATAAGCCAACACACTACCTACTAGACTACGGCGATTACAAGCATTACAAGATTAAGAAATTTTTAGAAGAATTAAAAAAAAGAAGGGATATAAGCCATGAGCCATAAGTACCATTTCGAAAAATCATACGTATTTTCCACGAATTAAAATAAAAATTTGTTCTTAAGAAAAAAAATTCAAAACTCATAAAAAAGTATATAAAATAAAAATATATATATATAATGTATACAGGATTAGGGAGTGGAACAAAAGAGATGCTGATATTTGAACAGAAACAAAGTGCCTGTCGCTCTTCTATCAGCTGGAAGAGTATATTTTCACAGATACAGAAAAAAATATTTATGGAACAATTAAAACGATTCTATTTTAAAAAACAAAAAATTTCACATAATAAAAATGTTTACACAGTGGTGGCAGAACTTATAGGAACAGACAATTTACGAAATTTTTTTACAATTAAAAGCAATGAAATGTATGAGTTTTTATTAAAACGTGATCAAATTGTGTACGTGAGTTGTAGAAATTATTATTTTCGGAAATAAATAAAATCCTTGAAATTCAATGGCTGTAAAACAGAAACAAATTGTGTTCGACGAATATTACCATGAAACTCTATAAGATGTTCACTTCATTCCTATAATGTTGTGCCTGGTTCCGTGAAATTGCAATATTTGAATAAATTTCTCAGAAAATAAAAATTCAAGTCTCGTGAATTTTAATTTAGATTTCTTGTTTATTTTTGAGTCAAAAAAAAATCTAATTTACTCAAGAGGTGTCCTAAAACTATGATGTTACTGTTTCAGAGCAATATAAGTCATGATTGTCATGCATAAGTTGTCACCAATGGAGAAAGCTACCCAGTATAATACCGAGATCAAAAGCAGGGTGTAATATATTACTGACATCCAAACAATTACACCAACACAGGTGAGCAGAAGACTCCCGTAAGTCGAACTGTTTCATTGTATTCTTTATACATTTTTGTTCATCAGCTTTGGCAGAAGAGCAGTATGCATACGATGTTGAACTTGATGCAAACAAATTGAACTCATATCCAATAACGCAAAGCACGTCCTTTCAGGTATTTCGGTGAAGGTATTGCTTATGAACACTATATAAGTGACTATCACGATTTAATTCAGAACCTAGATGGCAGCATTCTCAAACAGACAGACATCTTGTACGTATGGAAATAAATGTGAAAGAAAATTTTCAGTCAATTGCTTCCACCATTACAAATTCAGGGATATGCCATACAAAATTGATAATAGCCTACACTATCAAATGGTATCAGAATTAAATAAAATACTTTAGTTTGTGGAACATCAGAAACGTAGATAAAATCCTTTACTTTGCACTTTCCATGAATCATAGTTCACTTAATCGAAAAAGAAGAAACAACCAACAACAATATCAATCACTGTTAAATCCTATTGACATCCTTATACCTCCTGCTAGGAGGTACGGCGACAGAAACAGACCATAATAGATAAGGATTTAACAGCTATTCCTTATGATTCATTACCCGTAAAAAAAGTTCTCATTTGTTGGCGCTAAACTTCACCGAACGCCACTTAAAAGTTCACCAGAATAAAATATTTAATTTCCAACCTACATATAAGCGGGAAATATGAAATGCAGGCAGTTTGATATTAAATTTTAAGGCAAATTACTCTAATCTAATAAATTCACGAAACCAGCCGAGAGACTCGAAAATTGAAGGCCCCTTCAGATAATTTTTGAAATAATAAATTGGTTTACTGGCGATATTTGTAAATCGTATACTGTATGTATGTCTGTAAAGTATCCCAATTGTGTATTCATTGTAGTATTTTCAGGGCAGATTTATAAAAAATTTCTTATGCTGACAATATCAGCATCTTACAAATATAATCTATACTTTGTTGTATTGCGTTGTATTCAATGGTAAATAAAAATTTTAGAAAATTTTTGTAATTTTTTTGTATCTCCCTATTATTTCTTCCACCATTGTATATATAATATTTGAGTATATTTTTTATTTATTTTTAAATGAAATTGTCAAACACTCACGCCAGACATATTAACACAACAAACGCAAAAATATTAAATTTTTTTTTTTATCATTTTTAATAATTAAAGACAAGAACTGGCTAACATGAAAGAATTAACCCTTTTATCAGTTTTTATAAACTTTTTATAAAATTAGAAATGTATTTATGAATAAAAGGGGTATTCATGACATGTATTCATGGTCAGCCACATGATAGAACTGCAGATCCAAATTATGAAACTGAAATATCAGTCTGACATAAGAAATTTTGGAGAATTTTAACTCGTTTAGTTCTTCTGATGAATTGAAATTTAATTAAAAAATTCTATTTTGATTTATAGGAAAGTTTTTCAATTATTTGGTCCTAAAATGAACTCAAATAAGTACTTTTGATGGTTGTGCCATAAAAGGTACAGCTTTCGTGCAAGGGTTTTACTTAAAACATATAATATAAAATTGATTGTCAAAATTCAAAGAAAAATATACAAAAAATCGTCATGTTTTTAAAAACATTGAGATACACAAACATATATATATATATGTGTATATATGGATGGTAGTGATTTTGCATTCAACATGCCTGTATTCGCATTGAACTGATCATATTCATAAAATTGCAAAATTATCACATACGAATATAAAAAAAACTGAGTATTCAACAGAAGTTAAAATTAAAAAAAACAAAATATTACATACGTATACTGGCATACAAGAGATTTCAAATTTATAATCTGTATTTGAGACCGAACAGAATTTCCGTTTCTTATCTCAAGTAGTATAAGTGGAAATTATTTATCAGTTTTAGAAGCATGATTCATATTAAAATTGTTTTGTTTGATAGGCAATTTGAGGAATAAGAGAATGCGTCAACATTATTTGTGTTGGGCAAGGTTGTGGTTGAACTTAATTTGTTGTTTAAACAAATGTTTCCAGTATTTTGTATACATACAGTTGGCTTATAAAGTAAATGTTCATTCCTCTCTTTCATGAATTTAATGCAGATGTTTATGCACAAATATTACAGAAAAATGTATTGAAGTTACTCTTCTACTCAATTGCAGAACTGCACTTTCGCGAAAAAAAAACGTTTTAGAGGCACAATTGATAATGAATTAAAGCACTGTTTTTTTTATTTGTTTTGCTTGTGCTTTGTTGCCGCTGTCTTTATTATAATGAATGCGCATGCAGCTCATCTTAGGCTGTAATTGCAAAATTGTTGTGCTTGCTGCGTTGCGTTTATTTTGCTTATATCATCATCATAGTTCTGAACATTTTGGCTTCTTTTTGACTCTTATCAATTTGAGATTCAATTTGTGGTATATTTGTTGTCGAATAATATTTCTTGCTTATATTTATATTTTTTTTACAATAAACATAAGAAATTTAATTTTAATTTGATTCGTTGAAGTATGTTGCATTTCACTTATATCAAAGTGTGGCTAACCAAACCCCTTTAGTGAAATCGAAGGAGAAGAACAGAGCCGGTATTATTTCAAAATACAAGAAAGAACGGCCAATTTGGAAACAAAGTAAAAATACATCGCTCAACTAGAAACTCTGTATCTGCTGGTGATGAAAAGTAAATATTTCGGAAGAAATTTTAACACTGTAATTATTTCCGAATCTTAAAATTGATTTCAAAAAGACTGCTCAACGCCTAGTACGAAAATTTTATTAACACTGCAGTGTATGCCCATCGCAAACAAAAGCATAGCCTATAGCCGCTAGACTACTGGAATGATGTTTTATTATTCCAATTTAATATCGAATTATAGAATGCCATGGTAAGTGTGTGGTTATCTGACTATAACATCGTAAAATTCTAAAAATTTACCGCCATCTGTTAGATAGGGTGGTAAAAAATTATTTTAAAATAAAATAATTTAAAACTATTAAAGCATCTCTAAAGTTTACGTTATGTAACCACAAAAAATTGTAAAAAATATCGGCTAAATTAATAGATTTTAACACAACGTAACATGTGTGGAACATGAGCGACATATGTCCAACATCTGTGGTTTAACCCTCTGTGACTGACGTGGTAGTCTAGCAGACACCAAAAACCAGAAAAAAGATTTTTGCGCCGTTATTTTACAAACATCGACTCCGGCTTTCTCAGTACCTTCTTATTACGTACTCATGCGTAGATTAGTGTGTTGAAAACGATCGAGGTGAGCGCACGCGTCGTTTTACGCGGAAAAGTGTCTACGAGACAACCACGTCAGTATTAAAGTAGGTGTCTGAGAGACAACCACCTCAGTATTTTTGTTATATTTTTATAGTGTCTCCTAAACAACACGTCAGTAAAATTGTTTTGATATCTTATATTTCTTGTTAGTCTTGTTTCGATGGATCAATTAAACAGAAGTGAAAAGCCTCAAAGTTCTAAAAGAACATCATCTGGTACTTTTAAAAGTCGTGAGGAGCAAATACTGCAGTGGTTGGCGGAAGAAAGCGAGCACGAGTTCAGCGATGTCGATGGCGAAGACATTGACCCGAATTTTGAGCCAGAAACTGAACTTTTAAGTGACAGCGAAATTTCAATTGATGAAGAAGATCAAGAACTATGTGACTTTTCTACCTCTGAAGAAGTGCGTGAGAAACCATCAGACGAATTTTACAAAGGTAAGAAAGGATTTATGTGGAGTAAAAATGAACGTCCAAGAACATCTCGTACCACTGCCCACAACATAGTCAGTTTACCCAGTCGTCTGCATACTTCAAATTTTGAAGGATATTTGAACCTTTGGTTTAAACTATTTGACATATCCATGATTTAAAGTTTGGTGCAACATACTAACCAAAAGCTCAGCAGCTACCGGGCACAATTCAAAGATACTACAAAGGTAGAGCTTTTAGATACATATGTAACAGAAATGAGGGCGTTCATAGGATTATTGTACTATACTTCAGTTTTTAAGTGCAATAATGCAGATCTTAGTACAATATTCACCACAGACGGTACTGGTCATGAAATATTCCGCTGCGGGATGTCCAAATATCGTTTTTCTTGTTTGATGAACTGCCTCAGATTTGATGATTCAACTACCAGAGAGGAACGTCTGAAAGAAGATCCACTTGCTCCAATATCAAATGTCTTCAACAATTTCATATCAAATAGTCAATCACACTATACTCCCGGGCCATACCTCTGCATCGATGAAATGTTGCTTCCGTTTAAAGGTCGTTGCAAGTTTATCATTTACATGCCTCAGAAACCAGCTAAGTATGGTATTAAAATATTGTTGTTAGTCGATGCTCGTACATACTATATTTACAATGCCTATATTTATTGTGGGAAAAATTCTGACGGCATAGGCCTGACTGAACAAGAAAGAAAAATGCCAGTACCAACTCAGTCCGTTCTGAGACTTGTGAAAGGTGTCGAGAACTCAAATCGAAACATCACTGCTGATAATTGGTTTAGCTCTATCCCACTTGCGGGACTTCTCCGGAAAAAGGGGTTAACATACTTAGGCACACTAAAAAAGAATAAAGCCGAGATACCACTATGTTTCTTACCGTGTAAAACTAGAGAAGTGGGAAGTTCCATGTATGGTTTTACGAAAGAGTATACCCTATTATCCTATGTACCAAAAAAAAATAAAGCCGTTCTGCTGATTTCATCTTCTCATCACTATAAAGAAACAGATCCTGATACTGAAAAACCCGTTATGATAACAGATTATAACCATACTAAAGGAGGAGTTGACGAAGTTGATAAAAAGTGTTCGATATATTCATGCAGCCGTAAAACTCGACGTTGGCCTATGGCAATTTTCCAAAGACTACTAGATATGATTGGTATTAACTGCTTTGTATTGTATCAAATGTGTACTGACAGAGGTGATAAAATGAGGAGAAAAACATTTATACTCAATCTGGCAAGAGAATTGGTACTAGATCACCTGAAATATCGCGTGTACAATGAAAGGTTGCCAAGAGAATTGAGATTGACGATCGCCAGGGTTCTGGGTAAAGATCTACCCCCTCCCCCACCAATTACTCGGTCTTCTCCACCATGTGGAAGAAAACTTTGTTATATTTGTCCTTCAAAAATAAAAAGGGTAACCAGATATTGCTGCTGTAATTGCTCAAAGCCTATTTGCCTCCAGTGCTCTAAGCCACTTTGTGAGACCTGCCAACAGTTGCCATAACTTTTCTAGTCACTTATTTCCAGAGATATGATCTCTTTTTTAAGACTTAAGATTTAACAAAAAAGAAATGTTTAACGTATAATTTTTTGTTTGTTATTGTATAAGCTTTAGATGGCCAATTGCGCCGTGCTAACAACTATTGTTTAACATGAACTATTTTTTTTTATTTAACTATAGAATTTATATACATATTTTTTTTAAGACTGCTAAGTTTAAGTGTAGACAAATTAAATCTAAAACTTTTGTTAAAAAAAAAATATAAAAAAATATATAATATGGAGTATTTTTTTGTTGCTTTTGTATAGACATAAGTTTTCAGGACTAATTTGTGTCCAATGTTTAACATGAAATATTTTTTTTTTAACCATTGAATTTGTCCATTTTTTTTAAAGACTGCTTAATTTAAGTGTTAAAAAAATAAATGTAAAACATTTATTAAAAAAAATATGAAATGAAATAACTTTTTGTTGTTTTTGTGTAGATATAAATTTTTGAGGGCCAATATGTACTGTGTCAATAATTACTGCTTAACATATATTGTATTTCTGAATTCAAAAAAATATTGCCATAAATAAAAACATATACCCTTAAACTAAAAACTAAAATAATTTCAGTAGGCTAAAAAAAACGGATCTTTGAAAATATAAGCCGTCAATAAGGTGTCTAGTGGACTACCACGTCAGCAAAATAGTTAAAAAAAAGTCACGTCAGTTGCAGAGGGTTAAAGAAAGTATTGATAATAGAGAAGCTAAAAGGTTCACCCAATTACTTAAAAAATCGTTCACATTCAGTGTGTATTAACGATTTAGTGGTGTCTGGTTTTTCCAAATAAATATTTGATTAAAAGAAACAAACTGATATACAATCACATTGCATCGTATTATTTTGTCAATGAAATACGGCATACAATTCCCTCTGAATGAATTGAATTTTACACTTGTAACTAAAATATTTAATTTTTCCATAAAAATGAAATTATGAGTACTGTCGCTATAGTCGTCGCTTCTGTCGCTTCTCTAGACTTCTAATTCCATTCATAATAACAAAAAAAAATACAAGAAATTTGTAAGCCTAGTTGTAAAATTCATTACGTGAATTACTTCTGGATTTAAATAAAAAAAACTTTTGCTGACATCAAGACAGAAATGAAAGACGGCAAAAAATGTTTTTCTTTGCATGAACTACCCTTCATCATATCCTTTCTACGATTTTTTACAGCACCAGTAAATCATATCCCACTAGTGGTGCAGATTTCGATGCCAGCATTTGTGCAGATAATAAATGTCCCATCAATCCTATCTCTATGGGCCCAAACCATTTGTGGTTGCTTGTGATTACAGCATAGACGGTGGCGGTTGGACGATAATTCAACGACGTATTGACGTCACGGTGAACTCTACCGTAATTGGTCGGAGTATAATTCTGGTTTTGGCAATTTAGATGGTGAATTATTTATAGGACTAGAAAAATTGCACGCCCTAATTTCCAGTTTTAAATCTGTCGAGTTGCTCATACTTTTGGAGGATTTCAAAATACGTGACGAAATACGCAAAGTATGACGATTTCCAAGTGGGGAATGAAACTGAAAATTACAAACTTATTAAAGTCGGATCATATGTGGGGAATGCTTGTAATTCATTTAGTCAGCATGTGGGTTATACAATAATTTCTCAACAAAAGATCGTGTTAATGATACTGATGATGCAAATTGTGCTGTAAATCTAACTGGTGCCTGGTGGGATTTAGATTGTTGTCATAGGTCAGTTAATAAATTATTTAATTTTTGTTTTTATAATTATTATTGTCTGTTTTTTTATTATTTTTAGCAATTTAAATGGCAAATACCATCAAGATCCAGCAGAATTTGATGATGATGTAGCATGGTTTTACAGTTGTCAATACCAACACAACATTTCATATGCATAAACAAAAGAATATCCAATTGCATATGAACTGCGACCACTTGACTCAATGTTATTGCCCGTCGCGCACATGCGAAGATCATTTGACACTTTGTTGTCAGGCCGCCGACTGCATTGGTTTACATATAATATGTAACATGTGTGTTGTTGTTGTATGGCATTGCTGGTGATCGTATGTGGCTCTCTTCACACTTTACCGTGGGAATTATTGTGGATAATAGGCGCGTGTCATATGACATCCACTTGTCCCATAATTATTACACACACAAACCAATATAATATAGTTAAGCATATAATATACACACAAACATATGTTATAGTATTAAGCCAATACAAAATTGTAGTAGAATTAAGGGTTTGATGTGGAATTGTCAAATCAGCCAAAATTTAGTATAAAAGAAGGGACATTTTCCCTCAACAATTCAATCAATAAAATTTAACCAAATAGTGCGCTTCAGCTGCACTTTGTACAAAACTATTGTTCATTATTATTACAGTGTTCTTCTAGTGCACTAAAATAAAAGTAAATAGTTAATATAATTTTTTTACAAATAAATACTTTACAATGACTTCTTCGACAATGCTGATGGAAATAATTGGGATCATTTTCATGTTACAAATATTCATTGAAGTCTGTTCAAATGCTAATAAGACCCAGAAAACTATGAATGAAATAAAAATTACAAACAGTGTTCAACATTATTAAAACATAAAAATTTATAATAAAAACATAGAATACTTTTACATCTAATTAGATGATAACCGTTAGTACTTTCTGATTTTCTTATCTGACAGGTGTTACATGAAACCAAAAAGGTAAAATCGTGAACTTAAAACGCCAACTGAAGTCTAAAATATACGAACACATTGTGGCTGTCTGTCTCATGTTAACATTTTTTCGTTTCACGTTTCATATTATCGTTTTCTTCAGTCACTGTTTGTCTCAGTATTTAAAAAATGAATTCAAATCGATGTGGAAAGAGCTGCTGTCCTATAAGAATTGATATTAAAAGGGAACTTTATTCAGTTACAACATACAATTCAGTTCCTAAAAAGATATGCTATTTAAGTTGCTTAAAATATAAGCACTGGATATGTTTTTGGGGCTTGATAGGATTTGATGACTTGAAGGAATTAAACGTTTAGCAGAAAGGCGAGATTTTTCAAAATTTCTTCCTGTTTGATTGCAATTCTTTTGTAATGAATCGCATTAAATACTACTTACGGTTCGATCAAGTTTTGTGATGGAAATATCTTTCTCTTCTAAGTTGAACGTCATACTTTGCAGTTTTTGGGTTGTTGGCTGTGTTTAGTGTTGGGAATCCCGGGATCCCGGGGTCCCGAAATCCCGGGATCCCGCAGTTTTTAACAATTCCAAAATCCCGGGATTGAGCACTTAATCCCGGGATTTGACTTTTTAAGCCGCAATGAAAAAAATTGTATATTAGAACTCTCCCTAATTCGAATTTCCTGAAATTAGAATCTGTTGTTTCAATGCATGAACCGCTCTGAAATTAGAAACAAAACTTCAAATTGAGATTTTTCTTTTTTTTGAGATGTATTGGGCTACTAGAACAAAAGCTTGCAGTATATGGACTTAACTTGAGAAAAGATATAGTTGGTATTATGACAGACGGTGCAAGTGTCATGAAAAAAGTGGGCTGATCATTACCTGTAAATCAACATTCATGCTTTGCCCATGGTGTCCAACTGGCGGTAATTGACGTGCTATATGAAAAACATGATTTACAAAGAGAAACAGATGAGCAATACCACGAGGGTGAAGAACCAGAAGAGGAAGACGATTTTTCAGAGAGTAACGAGGATGAGAATTTTTCTGGCAACAAAGAATTGGTAGATCTGTATTATGGCCATAGATATGGAGGATACCAATGTGATATTACTGAGGTCAATTGCGGTGCAGTGATCAAGAAGGTGTGAAAATTAATAGTGATGTTTAAACGATCGCCAACAAAAAACGATGTCTTGCAAAAGTATGTTACGGCTGAATTTGGAAAGCAACTAACTCTAATAAAAGACTGTTAAACTAGGTGGAGCATACATAGTTCATACATAGTTGGTCATTACAACCCTTCAGTCAGGATTACGACCTAGCTTCTCACACCACTTATGCTGTGTGCGTTAATTTTATACATGAGTGGCGGGACCTACAGTTTAAAGTCGACTCCGAACGGCAGTATTTTGAGAAGCTTTTCATGGCAATTTTATTTACTCTCAGAGTTTTTATCAGAAATCTGCTGAGAGGAAGTCGTCGAAGAAATATTTTCATATTTTCGTTTTGATGTCTGACCTGGGATTCGAACTCGGGCCTTCAGTCTAATAAGCCAACACACTACCTTCTAGACTACGGCGACTTCAAACTAAACTAGGTGGAGCAGCCTTTTGTTAATGCTGGAACGTCTTTATTCTAATTGTATACAAAAGGCATTAATAGACATAGGTCCACCTGAAGGTGAATATTTTGCTTTATCCAAAGATGAGATTAATATGGTATCCGCAATCATTAGTGCTCTTGTCCCAGTTAAAGCAACAGTTGACACTCTTTGCCGTCGGGATGCTAATCTGTTGACAGCCGATGTTGCCATAACTTTTATGTTAAAAAAACTTAAAGATGCTAACAACGTTATAAGTCAAAATCTACATTCAGCCCTCATCCTTCGCATGCAACAAAGGAGAACAGATATCAGTGGGGTACTTCAGTATCTGCACAATGGTAGAACAAATGTTCAGTCCGAATCCGAAACAAAGTTCGTAACGGTTCCTTCTTCCATAAAATGTCGCAAATTAATAGTTGAGTTACTCGAAAGACTAAATGCTTCAAGTCCAGCTACGTCACTTCTAATAGCTTCTGAGTCAGAAGTTACACCTTCTGATTCCGATAAGGCACCTTTCGAAATTATTTCAGATTCTTCTGAGCTTCCATCTGAATCTCTTTCTTGTTCTCTTGAAGAACCTTTAAATATTTCAGACGAGCTCAATGAAGCTATAAAAAAAGCACATTTACCGAGGATAGCAATTCGATGTGAGACGTTGTCTGTAAAAATTCAGAGAGAAATGCTCTTGTTTGAAAATGGAGGAACACGTGGTGACTTTTTGCAAAGAGCATACGATTTTTTAATGACTATTAAGCCAGCCAGTGTAGAGTCTGAACGTGCTTTTTCTGCAGCTGAATTTTTCGTAACTAAAATAAGAAGTCGTTTGAGCGATGAAACTTTGGATGCTCTGTGCTTCCTCAAAACGTATTTTAAAAATAATAAAAAATAATAACATATCGCACTTGATCAACAAAAGAGTATATATCTATAAAAAACAATTAACTCTTTATAATTAATTTAAAAATGTGTAAAATTAAAAATAAAATTAATTTTCTTATAATTTAATAAATTCTTTCTTATAAACCTATTTTTGGATGTGTCATGTTATTAATTTTATTGAAATAATATGTTAATATCTTTCAAGAACAAATTTTTTAAAATCCCGGGATAAATCCCGGGATCCCGGGACTAGGTAAATGAAATCCCGAAATCCCGGGATTGAAAATATAGAGCGGGATTGCCAACCCTAGCTGTGTTCCTATATGTTTTAAAATAGTTAAGTGCAAGTTTAATACGCTATTTAAATTTCAGTTCCGGACGAATGTGTGAAGTTTACCGATGTACAATCGTGAAGTTGTTTATGATAGTAGGCTGGCTGACTTCAGAGAATGAAATACCAAAACCAAAACACAAAGTAAACAGCTACAGAACGAAATTTTAAAGTGGACGAGAAGTTTTTCAGTGAACATTAGAGACTCTATATGTATATGGCTTGTCTTCTTAAATCATTTTCCTTGCCATCCTTATTTTCTGACATTTGTTTCGAGGCGGATTCATTGCTATTTTATTTTTGACAACAAATGATTCTTTGTGACTGTCATTTTTCACTACATGTATGTGATTTTTAATTAAAGTAATTTATGAATGGAAGCCACTTTTGATACATCCAACTACAAACTCTCACTATTCAGATTAGTTTTCTTTTGAGGTGTATCTACTTGGCTATCCTATCAATGTGGTTGTCGTTATTAAGCATAATTTCTAATGAATTTATATACTTTCCTGCAAATACATTTGTTTCAACAATCTGTAACACTCTGAAACATATTTCGGCTGTGTTGACGTGTTTAAGACAACTGTGTACACAGATATAGAGAGATAAAGAGAGAGAAAGGCAGTAAGCTTAACTTCTCAGGAGATAATTGACTTTAATCCTGTTTACAAGATAGCAACCTGAAGTATACGACAAACGATTATATTGAGCGGTGCTATACATTTTACGGCCTCTGTAAACCACCAAAGCAAGACGAAAAGCAATCTCGAGAGTTTCAAGGATCTTTTCGACTTTGATATTATTCTTTTTGGGGGTTATAAATTCTTTTATAACCACCATAAATTGCCAATTGTAGGCTTTCAGTCTAAAGTCCTAGAGGAGCTAAATCATTTTTTTCGTAATTAAAATTTTCACCTTTATACATAAATTATACTTGATCTTGTTTTTCTTTTTCTTAATATTAAATAAATTTAATCTTTTTATTACTCTTATTATCATAACTAATAATAAATTTTGTATTTATATCTTTATGCCCAGGTACTTTTTATCTCTACTAAATATATACTTATTTCTGGGAAGATTTTTAATCTTTAAACTGTTTTTGTATGTGAATTATTTTGCATTTTTTGTTGCTGTTTATTCTTTTTCGCCTTCTGCTTATATAATTCTACTAGATGGGGGATAGCATACGAGTAAATTCCAGTGACGGGACTATTTCAATGTTACGAATACTCAGTAAACGCACCAGTGGTATTAAGATATGCCATATAAATGCTCAAAGTTTAAACAACAAGGTTGACGAGTTTAGGTTTATGTTTGAGAAATCCAACATTGATGTGATATGTGTGTCTGAAACTTGGTTAAATGAAACTACTCCGAATAGCATGATTGACCTTCAGGGATATGTAGCTTTCAGAGCTGATCGTAAGTCTCGTGGTGGTGGTGTGGCAGTTTTTATAAGGAATACTATTAAGTGCAATTTATTATCCCTGAGCTCATCTTATACTAATTTTAACGGCATTGAATTTATTTTTATTGAGATTGTGTCTTTTGATAAGAAATTACTTATAGGCTGCGTATACCGACCAAATTGTCATATTCCTACTGAAACATTTATTAACTATCTGGGTGATATCTCTCTTTCATATACTGATTTAGTCATTGCTGGTGATTTTAATTCGAATTTGCTTACTGATTCAACTTTTGTTGATGATATTTATTCCATCGGCATGGAACCTATTAATCGTTTTACACCAACGCATTTTACTACTTCATCTAACTCTCTGCTAGACTTATTTCTGGTTAACGATAGCTCAAAAGTTCAGCTTTATGATCAGCTTTCTGCTTCCTGCTTCTCGAAACATGATCTAATTTTTACATCATATGAATTTCGCCTAAGCTATGAAGAACAGACTTTTAGTTACCGTGATTTCAAACATATAGATTATCACCTCTTGTGGGAACATTTTACGGCGATAAACTGGAGTTCTATATATCTCATGCCATCTGCTGATGAAAAACTATCATTTTTGGAAAGTAACATTTCTCAATTATATGACCTTCACGTGCCAATTCGCTCTAAAACAATTAGGCACAATACGAGACCTTGGTTTTCTTCATCAGTTAAAAGATTGATAGAAGTGAGAGATGCGGCATATTCGAGGTGGAAACGTTTTAAAACCACATTGTTAAAAAATGTATATCGGAGAGCAAGAAGTGAAGTTAACCGTGAAATAAGAAGAGCTAAAATTAATTACTATGCAGGAAAATTCTATAACGCTATTGGCACTAAAAAGACCTGGAATACAATCCGGGAGATTGGAATAGGCAGTGAGAAAAATATAATTGATACCAACGTAACTGCAGAAGAATTGAATTTAAAGTTTACTAATATTCCGTACGCTAATGATGATTCTCTTTCTAGTAATTACTTAAACAGTATTGTGGACACTACCGTTGAGAGAGAGTTCGAATTTCGTTGCGTAGATGCTGCGGAAGTCTTAAAATGCTTTGGGATGATAAACTCTAATGCTATTGGATATGACAAAGTTGATCCTCGTTTTATCAAAATATTATTACCGGAACTACTACCTTTTCTTACGCATCTCTTCAACACTATCATAACTACTAGTAAATATCCTTGTAATTGGAAATATGCTAAAATTATACCTATACCTAAATCTAATTCGGAATTTAGGCCAATCGCTATTCTGCCCTATCTATCAAAAATATTAGAGAAACTTTTGCACGCTCAAATGAATGATTACATAAATGAATTTAATCTACTTACGCCATTTCAGTCTGGTTTTCGAGCCAAACATAGCTGCATTACTACTTTAATTAATTTGTGTGAGGATATTCGGTATGATATTGACAATGGCAATGTTGATATTCTTGTTTTACTTGATCATTCAAAAGCGTTCGATTCGGTTGATCACAAAATTCTTCTTACGAAACTGCAAAGACTCTTTAACTTCTCCAGCACGTCTAGTTGTTTACTGAAATCGTATCTTAGTAATCGTTTTCAGCTAGTCTGTCTTAATGGTGAGTACTCATCACCTTTGGCTGTCACCAAAGGAGTTCCCCAGGGATCGATAATGGGACCGCTTTTATTCTCATTATATATTAATGATCTTCCGGACTATATACACCTTTATGCAGATGATGTACAAATTTATCTCGGAGGCTCTTTACGGCACATTGAGGAAAATGTTTTTAAAGTCAACCATGATCTTAATAATATCTATAAATGGGCAACGGCCAACAAACTTTTAATTAATCCACAGAAATCTAAATATCTTGCTATACATAAAAAAACCGTTCATTTAAACATCGATTTTGATATTATGTTAAATAACCAGAGAATAGAATGTGTATCATCTGCAAAAAATTTGGGAGTTATTTTCAATAACAACTTGGATTGGTCTACCCATATTAGCAGAATTTCTGCTAATTTATATTTAATGCTGAGAAATTTGTGGCCTACGCAATGCATGACGCCTTTGAAAATAAGAATTTTGATTGCCAAAACCTATTTAATGCCACGATTGTTATATGCATGTGAAGTTTTTGCCAATTATGATTCCCGAAGCAAATATTTACTGCAAAAGTCCTTTAATAATATCATTAGATACGTCTTTGGCCTACGAAGATACGATCACGTCTCTTCTTTTTCAAATTTGCTATATGGTATGCCTCTAGAAAGCCTTATGAAGATTAAGAAGTTAATTACATTACACAAAATAATATATACCAAGAAGCCATCATATCTTTACGAGCGTCTTCATTTCACTAGGTCGAATAGAGGCAACAAACTAATTCCGATGAGATATCACTGTAGCGTATCTGAGTATCAGTTTTATATATTTTCTACCCGTCTTTGGAACTCACTTCCCAATAATTTACAAATAAACAGCAACTTAAAAGCTTTTACCAAACTTTTGTATAAATATTTCACTTCCCAAACACCTTAATTCATTTTTTATTGTGACACAGTTTTCACTTATATATAATATGTATTTAATTAGAATATTATGTTATGTTTTATTACTTTAGTTAATTAATTATTTGTGATTTACTACTTTTTTGACTTTTTGTTTTGCACTCATGTAATCTTCACACTATAATTATAAGATCTACGTCTTGTTGTGTGAAATTGTTAACTTGAAATAAATAAATGAAATGAAATAAAGTACATAAAATATAAAGTAGCCAGAGAAGATGCATTTTTTAAGTTGTTATTTGTAACAATACATTGCGTTTTGGATCACATTATTTCTATTTTTAAAACTTCACTTGTTTTCTTTGTATGCCTTTCAGGTATTTAAGTCAAATTGCATTTCGACTTTGTAATTTATTAACCATTCATTGGAAACGAATGTAGCATTTAATAAGTACCTTAAGTTAAAAAAATTATGAAATAAATTAGAATTCCAAGCTATTTTTAAATCAAATGAAGAACTATTTTTAACATTATTTCTGTAATTTTATTTTATTTTTTATATTTATGGAACTACCTTTAAAATTATCTTCACATTCCCAATAATTTTTCAGAGAGGCATTGACGTTTAACACCACCACGTATGAGTAATATTTGTTTCTACAGTGTCTGTTACTAACACGTAATATAGTCAAGCACATGTGACAATTATTTAACGAGGCGTATGAGTAATATTTTAAACATGTCGCATTAACTATTACGTATACTCTTGAATTAAACAAATTTAATAACTTTCAATAACTCTGAGATAAAAATAAATAATAATCGAAAATAATCGTTATTTATTTATAATATCGATAAATATTGCGGATTCGCTGATGTTAAATTCAAAATTAAAGAAATTTTTAAGTTTAAGCCAACGTATGTATATTGAGTAAGGATAAACCAATATTTACTGACTGTGTAATAATCATAAGATTCCTAGATTGTACGTGCACTACATCGAACATTGTAGAAAATAGTTGGATGTCACTGGGGAACATAAGGAGATTTTCAACAGTTACCCGTATGTAGGTACCTAGACTGAAAGTAAGGAAAGGCTGGTGGAACAGATAATTTAAACGATTAAGTGAGATTGGCATTCTGCTGCAGAGTAAGAAAAGATGAAAAAATTAAATTGAATTGTATTCACACCAGACAAAACAGCTGGCTTGACTTACCCGAAATCTACATCCATTTATCTCATATCAGAAATCAAGGATGATCTTCGCTGTTATTGTTCGGTTTGAATAAAATCCTCACCTTCATAAATACCAGCCAGCAGTCATAGATAAATTACAAAAAAGTTTTTCTTTATATTTCGTTTTCTTCTAGATGTCTGAGCGAGGAGTTAAACCATGTCTAGTATTATACTATCTACTATACATACTATGGCATTCTTAAAATAGTTGCTCACTTGTTTGTATCTTTAAAAGCAATCGTGCCACTTTATTTTGTACATCCCGAAACGATTCTGTATGCTTCCTAGTAACAACAGTAATGTTTCTCTTTAAAAGTGTTGCCACACTCCCATCTCATTTTGTATGTATTTGAAAACTTTACGGCTACACGCGCAATTCCATGGATTCTTCACTTGTACACTTGATTAATTGATCTGAAAGAAGTTTCTTTTTCAGATTTTTAGGATCGTTTTCCACAACATGTTTAAACAAGAGTCACATGAATAGAATTCTTCAAAATGTAATGTATTGATAGGGAATGTAAAATTTATGAAACTTTACTTTGAGTGTAAGCTGCAGAATTGCATTGACATCCTGTCTACACAGAGGGAATCTCGCATGAGTATAAAATTTAATTTTATTTTTAAAGTCGTTCTAAATCCATAACCCATTAGCACATTCGAATCGATTGATGAGAAATTTAAAAACTGAATTTGGGAGGAAAATCGCTTTAAATTTTAATTCTTATAGAAAAGCAGCTGTTCGATAGATTTGGCCTCATTTGAGGCAAACGACTGGGCGCGTTTAAACAAATTGATTAAACAACACTTTCTATAGCAAACTAAATTTACTAAATAGCACCAAAACAGACTTTCCTTCAAAGGAAAACAAAATACTTCATATTCTAATACAAAATTCCTCATCTTTAAAACAACGAATGAATCTGATCTTGTTTGTTCACTCATTTGATATACACTGAATATATTTTTGACAAGTTTCGTCGTCTACACAAAAAAAAAAATTAAGGCTCGTTCACAACAAATATTTCTCATAGAGACATTTGTATCTTGAGGCTCTCTTCATATCGGTACAGCTGGTACTGTTGATAACTACATACATACATAATTGGTCATTACAACCCTTCAGTCAGGATTATTGACCTAGTTTCTCACACCACTTATGTTGTGTGTGTTAATTTTATTCATAAGTGGTTGGACCTACAGTTTAAAGTCGACTCCGAATGACAGATTTTTTGAGAAACTTTTCATGGCAATTTTATTTACCCTCAGAGTTTTTGCCAGAGGAGATCGTCGAAGAAATACTTTTTGTATTTTTGTTTTGATGTCTGGCCAGGGGCCAGAACCCTGGAACCCTGGCTTTACGTCTAATAAGCCAACACACTACCTACTAGACTACGGCGATATGTTGATAACCATATTTTAAAAAAAAATTCAACTTATCTTATATAGGTTGGGCCATATATCGGTTTAAATTTAAATCTGGCAATACTTATGTCATTCTATTCTGCCACAAAATTTAGAATATTGAGCAACGTTGGGATTTATTTGGCCAATGAGAAACTGCACGACGATGTCGATTTTGCCAAAAACTTCATTGTTTCAGATGAAGCTCATTTTAATCTTTAACCACTCACAATTGGTCTTACAGAAGTCAATGCACCAATTACGAGGGACTGTTTAGTGCGGCTTGTGGAGCCGAGGCATCATTGGCCAATATTTCTTTGAAAGCGAGGACGGCGTAACTATTATGGTCAATGAGGGCACCAATCGCACCACGATATCCGAATGTCTTTGTTCCCGCTCTTCATGGTATTGATGTGAATGATGTTTGGTTTCAACAGGATGGTACAACTTACCACATATCTCATGCCACAATCGATTTATTGCGTCAAACGTTTGATGACCGTTTAATTAGCTAAAATGTTGACGTCGATTTGCCACCCTTGGACTATTTACTGTAGGGTGCCGCTAAAGGAAAGTGTTATGCATTTGAAGGCCAACATTCGTGATGGCATTGCCGAGATACGACCTCACACATTCGAAAAAGTGTACGAAATTTGGTCCGATCGAATAAGGTACAGTGAGGCCCGTCGCGGCAGCCATATTAATGAAATAATATTCCATTTCTAACCGGAACAAATGTCCTTTACATACAAATGATAAATTTGAAAAAATTAAAATTTTTGGTTTTATTGCATTTCAGGATTCTATTTTACCTCCAACTCTATATTTTATTTTCAATTAAGATCTTTCTGTCTTTAACATCTAAGCCTATCTTATTTTTGCAGATCACAGTAGTATTTGACATCATAGAGTATACCAAATGGAATGTTACTGTTCCTTTTAGAGCGAACGGGTCTGGCAGTAAATGACGACAAAACGAAATATATGTTGACGACAAGTAAAGATAGATCTCAGATTACGGTCGACAACTATGTATACTTTCGATGTTATCAATGAATTTTTTTACCTTGGCTCTGCCGTTGCCATTACAAATGATGTCAGTTTGGGGATCAAGCCCAAGATCATTCTTGTCTCAATAGTCAAGTGAGTAGTAGAGACCTCTCCTGCGGTGCTTAACCAATGCTTTACAAGTCCTTTATTCTCTCCCTGCTTCTCTATGACGCAGAAGCATGGACGCTGTTATGCACCGATACAGCTGTTTTGAGAGTATACGAGAGAAAAGTACAATGTAAGATCTTCGGTCCAGTGTGGGTTGGCATTGTGGATTTCCGCATTCGATTCAACAATGAGCTCAATGATCTTCTCAATGACATGTACGTTCTGGAGCACGTTAATATCTAGCTGCGCTCTCCCGAGTTTGGCGTTCGTATGGAAAAGAATGATTCGACGATGACACTCAACATAACACTTCCTCCATCAATATTTCGCTTGAAGTATGTGCTTGCTCTCAGTAAATCTTAGTCAAACGTTCCTAAGATCTACCTTTTTTTTATTTAATCATCCTGTTAGCATTAGGAACAAGGACTGTAGACCTTTTAATAACTGGAACATCAACTTGTTTCTTTATTTCTCGACGTGATAATTCATAGTAACACGATGTCGAATTTATCGTTTCTGCCAATTTTTTCTGTTGGAGATTCTTATCTTATTATTGGAGCTGTAATTTCTTAGTTTTCGATAAGTGTTAGGTAATGTTATATCATTAATTATCCAGCAAATGTGAATCTACTTCCATGACCGGTACGCAGCCTCAATTGTTATCCAATCCAAAACCTAAAGGGAATTTTTGCAACAAAAGTTAACAAAAAAGAAACGCCATAATAGACCATAAATGATTAAAAAGATAAAATGGAATTTTCGATTGTGTATTAAAATTGAAAGTCTTCAGAGCCTTCTAAACTCCATGCAAAGTATAAAAAAATTTTAAAATTTTAAACAATTTGTATATAATGCATGAAAATGAAAAAACCATGAAAAATCAAAGGGAACTTCATAATATTGAATTTTTCCGTATCGAGTTATCATTTAAAGTTATCATTATATGAGCTATACAACAAATTCATAATAATTGAGACTCCACTGCACATGAATTTATTTTTTATTTTGTAATCAACATATTATTTTGAAACACATCAAAATTGTACCTGCAAATTACATTGTATAGTTGTTGTGAAAAAGAAGCGCAACGCAACGCAGGTAGTAAAAATTGAAAGTATTTTCATATTTTTCAAACTTATTTCGGCCTATACTTGCGAGTATTTTTTCCAACACAATAACTAAAAAGATGATTTTGATCCATTATTTGATGTGTGGCCGGGCACACATCTTTAGACAATTAAAAAATGGGCATATCTGTTTCCAATGGGATTTTTGATATTTGCTGGGAATATATTGTTTTTTCTTACAATCTATCAATCATGTAAGCAATGTTATCAATAACTCAAAAAAAGTTGGTAATTGGTATGCGGAATCCATTAATAAATTATCTCAAAAGAAATCTTTTGAAAACAAGTCAAGCAACTAGTGTGCGAGTCAGTGTGATGAGTCTAGGTTCGATTCTTATGATACAGTCCGTTCGTAATAATTATAATATAATATGGAAGTGTTTGTAATAAATAAAATAATATAATAAATAATAAATTTTGATTTAATTGAAAGTAAAAATCACTATTTTTTATTTTAAAATTTCGTGCTTTAAAATCATTTCGTTAACATCAACCGATTTCAATTAAAATTTTTTTTCTTAATATTATTGGCCGGATTAACATTTGCACAAATTTTAGAAAGTATTTATAGCCATGAAAAGCATAAGTTTTCTTTTGAAGCCTTTGCTGGTTCCCTTTAGATTGCAATTCTTATAGAACAGCAGCTATTTTCACATCGGTTTGAACTCAGTGAATGAGAACAACGACAAGATAAAACGTGAAACTAAAAAAGGTTAACATGAGACACACAGCCACAATGTGTTCGTATATTCTAGAATTCAGTTGGAGTTTCAAGTTCACGTTTTTACGCTTTTTGTTTCGTGTAACACCTGTCAGATGGAAAAAGTAAAACAATAACTGTTATCATCTAATTTGATGTAAAATTATTCTTTGTTTTTATTGTAAGTTTTTATATTTTAACATGATCGTTTTAATGTTGAACACTTTTTTAATTTTATAGTTCATAGTTCATAGTTTTCTGGGTCTTATAAGCATTTGAACAGACTTCAACGAATATTTGTAACCATGAAATTCACCCCAATGAATGCCGCGACGACTGTCGAAGAAATCATCATTAAATTTAGCTGGATCTTGATAGTATTTGACATTTAAATTGCTAAAAATAATAAAAAAAAAAGACAATAATAATTATAAATACAAAAATTAAATAATTTATTAACTGACCTATAACAACAATCTAAATACCACCAGGCACCAATTTTATGTTCTGCACAATTTGCCTTTGGATTAGTGTCATTATCACGATCTTTTGTGGTAAAATTATAACCCACATGCTTACTGAATGAATCCCCAGCATCGCCCACATATGATCCGACTTTAATAAGTTTATAATTTTCAGTCTCATTCCCCACTTGGAAATCGTCATACTTGGCGTATTTGGTCACGTTTTCGAAATCCTCCAAAAGTATGAGCAACTCCATAGGTTTAAGACTGGAGGTTAGGGCGTGTAATTTGTCTAATCCTATAAATAATTCACCATCTAAATTGCCAAAACCAGATTTATACTCTGTCCAATCGCGGTAGAAGTCTACCGCGCCATTAATACGTCGTTGAATAACCGTCCAACCGCCACCGTCTATGCTTTTATTACAAGCGACGTAAAATGGTGCAAGTCCATACAGATGATTCTTAATGAGGCACATATTTATTACACAATAATTGGCATTGTCATCCGCACAACTGTTGGGATAAGATTGTTTGCTGTAATTGAAGAAAAGAAGAAATGAAGACGTTGCATTTGACAGTAATTCATGAATTTTAAAAGCCTTTTAAAAATGAGAAAATTTTTCGGTAACACATGCTTGGCGTCAAATTACATTAGTTTAGTATGAGTGATTATGCATCATCTGCAGTAATGTTAGCAACTGACAGAAATTTATCTGCCCATAATGAATTCTTTTCTTTCCGGATTATTGTTTTTTTTTTTTTTTTCAAATTTTACCGAAAGTGTGTTCTTTGGAAATAGGATCAATTTCTATCAATTGTTTTGAAGGATTTATGGGTGTTTTTTAACATTAAATTATGTATATTAAAAATATTTTTTTCTCTTACTTACTCAATTAGACTGAGAAGCTCCCCCTTCAAATATTTTTCAGTGGCATCTGGAATATTAAAAAATTTTTTTAAAAAAGGATTAAAGTTGAATAATTTTAAAAATAATACTTACTTAAGTGTTGATGAATATCGTGGAAAAATTTCAATTGATCGTTTTTAGGTATTGAATTATTGTCAATAATCGTAAGCTTCTCGTCTATTTTCCGCATCAAATCGAATTTATCGGATATTGTTGCATTCAAGGCCTGGGTATGACCTTCCAAATTCATTTCTTTCAAAAGATTTTGAATATTATTCTGATTGTTAACAGTATCTCTTGAGATATTCTTTGGCGTTAAATTGCTTTCTATGTCGGTTATCTTTGTATCGATTTTCTGTAATGCAATCATTTTGTTGGAAATTGTATTCTTCAAGGTCTGAGTATGATCGTCCAAATCAATTTTTTTGCAAAGTTCTTGGTTGTCATTTTGCTTATTTATAATTTTCGCCAACATATTATCATGCTCTTTTAGTTTTTCTCTAATGTCAGTCATAACTAAGATTTTGTCATTGACTGGTGGTGTGACTAATGGAACTTGCCGATCAGTTTCGTATTTTTCTAATAATTTTGCTTCAATTCCCTTTATTTGTAAAGACAATTCGTACATTTTGCTAAACAGTTCCCTTTGTTGGCGTAGTTGAGTCTCATGATTGATTTTCGCTTGTAGATTTAATCGTTCCAGTTGAGTTTCGAAGCGTGTATAATCACACGAATAAATCTCTTCAGCGATGTCATCATTAAAAGACTGTATGGATGCCGAAACATATGAAATATTTTTTATTTAATTCTCTTGTTTAATATGAAAACAGAGAGAAAATACTTACTTTTGTTTCGCACACTGCAAAAGATTGTGCTTTAAAAATGCACAGTAAATATAGAAGCTCTACCCAGTACTTTATGTTTGTTACGAAAGTCTTGTATTGATGAGCTTCGTTAATAAGCCTTGGCTTTTATAGGATTCTGCAGACACAGTGATAATTTGAAAATACTGAAATATTATGCTAAAAATAAACCTCTGACCTCATTTGAACTGTTTATGTCTGCTACTTCAAACTTCCCATCCTTGCCGACATAAACAGGATTGTTTAAACGAGGGTAAATTGGCAACAGAGGGCGCTGCAGTCTAGATTTAAGCTTTTTTAGATTTTATCATTAATGTTGTTTTTGGCCTTAGACTTTTTTTATTATTAATTAGATTATTCGCTTTTTTGGATCCATAAGCGTCAGTAATTGTCAATAATTGCCTTTTATATAATTTTATTTTTTAAGGCATTCGGCCGTTTTTGTTATAACATTAAATTTTTGTGAAAAATAGTTTAAATTTATATTATTTGAAAACCTTAAAGAAAAAACAAATATAATTTTGTGGTGAAATAAAAAGTGTTTAACAAAAATTACAATACAAGGAGAGTGATATTTGTTTGCTTTTAATTTTGTGCTTTAAGTCCAACAACTAATATTTGCTTTTTTATAGTGGCCTATAATCCCAGTTGGAGTTATTTTTTTTGCGCTTGTTCATCCTCTATACAGTCCACAATCGAACATTTGGTCCTTCGAACCGGATTTTGGAACCTTTTGGTTATTTTTATGCCACCAATTTAAAGAAGGTAAAGTTGTTTTTGTTTTACTTTTTTTAATCTTCTATTTGGTGGTGATTCATATACTAGTAAAGTTTTGTTGTCTAGTCTAACAGAACTTTACTTGATATAATATAACAGTGTATGGTTTCATAAAGTATTGGTGTTATAACTTCCATAGCACAGACATACTTTAGGAATTTATCGAATATTAAAACCAGCTCGGTTTTAGTAAGCTCGGTTTTAGTAAGCTGGTTTTAATATATACTGTTAATCCCTTTTGTCTTGGGTTATAAGGGAGTGAAATTGTAAATTAAAGGATCTAATTAGGATGAGAACAAATGGTTGAAAATCGAGTTCAACAACCTAATTTGATTTTTGTCCAAAGTTTTATAATAATTGGTAATTGTGCGTTGGGTTGATAGCAAAGTCTAGTACCACATTTTACATGACGGAGATACCCACACATTAATGTTATTTATTTTTTATTATTAGTGGAATTTTTTATGGATCTTAAATTGAATGAAAATTTTAAATTTTTATTAAATTTTTGAATTGAATAACCAAGCAAATTTATTTATGGGTTTCGTTTCGTGTTATTTGATATTTTGATCTGTTTACTTTCTATTATTTGTAACTTTCAATTAAATTAAAATTTGTTAAATTTATTAAGCTAAATTTATTGAATAAAGAAAGTTTACGTTATCCGAAACCGAACTCAATAAATAATTCGCGATTTATTGGATGTTTTTCACTTGTGTACCTTTTTGATATTTGATTATCGGAGTTTTAGCAATTGGAGACTTGTCCTTTTGGCTGAATTTAGAATTGCGCGTAACATTGTCCGTCTATTAGCGAATTTTTCGATATCGATTTCGTTTACGTCAGGGTGGTCGCTGCATCGATTGGATTATATAGCCAAGCATAAACCGCGGTGAAAGTTTGCTTTTTTTCGCTGGAAAAATTTGAATAGCTTGAAATAGAATTTTATCTTTCCATTGTCTCCTGATTTAAGTTTTTCGGGTTCTTGAACGCGAAGTATTAAGTTTACGGGTGTATAATACCGAATTAGTAGATTTAATCAATTTCTGTGATTTGAATTCGATATGCCAAAGTCAAGGAAATTATTGACTTTTGAAACATTTGCCCAAATGTTCCTAGATTTCGAAAAAGAATTTAGTGCTACTCAGGAAGGTAATACGGCCTTCTCTATGGAAATTCAGAGGGAAGAATTTAAGTTGCTATGGACAAAGGTCAAAGACGCTTATGAAGCCTTTGCCACAGGAGATGAGGAGGACTTAGAAGATGATCGAGAGGCAGCACGGGAACTTTTCGGCCATTGTCGTTTAGGATACATTACTGTAGCTGCCCTAATGAGTGAGCTCTGTCAGACTTTGGTCAACCGAGCTGGGATGTCATCAACCCACTGCCTAAATGGTCAAAGCAGCGAGAACCGCATTCGGCATAGCATGCAGCTGAACCCTTGTGCCATGGAGGTTTTTCATGGGGATTACAAATCATGGCCATCATTTCGCGACATGTTCACTGCTGTTTATGTGAACGGGGCTAACATTTCCCCAGTTGAGCAACTCTTTTATTTGAGGCAGTTCACGCGTGGTGAAGCCTTGGAGATTGTAAAGAAATCTCCCCTGACGGTTAATGGATTCCAGGAGGCGTGGAATAACTTGAAGGACAGGTACGAGAATAAGAGGATTTTGGTGAATTCTCAGCTGAAGGTGTTGTTTACCCTCGCACCGGTCAAATCCGAAGCAGCCCAGGACATCAAGAGGTTGCAACGAGATATTAATAATTCGATATCGGCACTTCGGATGCACGATGTTAATATCTCTAATTGGGATCCGATTTTTGTCTATTTATGTTCCACCAAGTTGCCAGTGCTGACTTTGTCTCTCTGGGAACAAACAATCCAGAACAAGGTGGAGATCCCCAAGTGGAAGGACTTGGACAAATTTTTAACTTCACGGTTTCAATCTCTGGAAACTGTTTCCGAAATTCGCAATTTTGAACCAGTTGGTAGTGGTTCTAGGTCTGCCCCAGAAACTTTTTCTCATTCAAAAAGGGAAGTTCGATCCTTTTCCATTACGTTGAATAGGAGAGTTTGTAAGACTTGTTCGGGGGACCATTTGATGAATATTTGTCCTAAATTTTTGCATTTGTCTCCCAAAAGACGGTTTTTGGTTGTGAAGAAGAACCGTCTTTGTATCAACTGTCTCACAAGTGGTCATAGACTCAATGAGTGCAAAAGTACTTTTAGTTGTTCGGTGTGTAAGCTGAAACACCACACATTACTGCATCGGAAGGTGTCTGGATCCTCTTTGGGAATGGGAGTTTTGGATGCGCCAGGTTCTAGCGGTGCAGTCGAATCGAGTGGTGAGGTTCGAAATTGTTTTGCTGCCACATCTAGGCAGATTCTTTTAGGGACAGCCATAGTTGGTATTTCCCATCGAGGGCAAATGTTTGAAGCTAGGGCCCTAATAGATTCAGGATCTCAGGCAACCTTCATTTCAGAAGGATTACGGAGGAAATTAGGATTGCCAACAGTGAATATACATGCTAGAGTCTCCGGTTTGAATGGAGCATATGCTGGTGCTGTCCAAAGACAATGTTCGTTTGTCTTGACTTCGCTGTTGGATGGCCAATCTCGTGTAAAGGCAACGGGTTTAGTATTACCCAAATTGACTGGGATGTTGCGCAATTCGAGGGTTGATATTTCTAGATCAGCAGCCTTTTCGGGGATTTCGTTGGCTGATCCGGAATTCGATAGAAGCGGTCACATTGATATCCTTATTGGTGGTGACTTATATCCTGACATCTTGTTGGAAGGTGTCAGAAAGAATATTTTAGGAAACCTAATGGCACAAGAAAGCATCTTTGGCTGGATTGTGACCGGACATTTACCGGAGCTGAAGCCGAACGAGCGTTCAACTTTTGAATCAGGTTACGCGAATGTAGAAGTTGGAAGAAAATCTGGACAAATTTTTAAGCCAACTGATCGAGGGCCTCAGGTGTTGCCAAATAGACCCAAGTCCCACTCCAATGGAATGGATAAGTCTTTTTGTAGAAAGACTTATTGTCAAAATTCAAAGAGGGATGTTAAAGTTGGTGACACAGCAGCAATAAAAGAAGGTGTAGGACCTACCACTAAGTGGCGTTTAGGTCGCATTCGAAACTTACGTTTGGATAGTAAAGGTTATGCGAAAGCTGTGGATTTAGCAACAGACTGTGAAACAATTACAAGGCCGATTGGAAGTCTTGTAATTCTTCCAACGAATTAAATATTTTGAAAACAACTTAGCTCATAGTGTCATGGTACCCCGAGGAAATCCAGGAGAGGTGAAGATGTCGAGGACGATAAATTCAAGGGTTGATTGAGCCACGACCATACCTGGTGGACGTGTGAGTATACGGGCCGCTGAAGTTAAATCTTCCATTTACCGGGCAATAGACCTAGTCCGTCTGTCCCTAGGAAGGTTAAATTCGAAAACTGAAGCATTGGAGGACAGCCCGTCCACTAGCCCAGAAAAAAACGGACCTCGTTCGTCCTAATAATCCACCAGTGGACCTAGTTCGTCCCATGGTCGCGAGAGCTGAAGACCTAGTTCGTCGGAAGCTCTAGTTCCAATTTAGTGGAGGAACAATAAGACTCAAGAATTCGATACCCAATCTTAGACCATGACACTTATTCTGAATGATTCTTATTTAATTTTTACTTTTCTTTCTGACGGATCAGAGTTGGAAGTGGTGCAAGATGTCAAGTTTTGGATTTCCTATTGTTTTAAAATATTAAACTAATATGAAAGTTTTTTCTTTGATTTTTTTTCCTTTCTTTAGTTATTAGATGGAGGACATCTTTTTTGGTTGCAGTACTGCAAGGGCGCCGGCATGTTTATGTCTGACAGTCCAAACTTCCCATCCTTGCCGACATAAACAGGATTGTTTAAACGAGGGTAAATTGGCAACAGAGGGCGCTGCAGTCTAGATTTAAGCTTTTTTAGATTTTATCATTAATGTTGTTTTTGGCCTTAGACTTTTTTTATTATTAATTAGATTATTCGCTTTTTTGGATCCATAAGCGTCAGTAATTGTCAATAATTGCCTTTTATATAATTTTATTTTTTAAGGCATTCGGCCGTTTTTGTTATAACATTAAATTTTTGTGAAAAATAGTTTAAATTTATATTATTTGAAAACCTTAAAGAAAAAACAAATATAATTTTGTGGTGAAATAAAAAGTGTTTAACAAAAATTACAATACAAGGAGAGTGATATTTGTTTGCTTTTAATTTTGTGCTTTAAGTCCAACAACTAATATTTGCTTTTTTATAGTGGCCTATAATCCCAGTTGGAGTTATTTTTTTTGCGCTTGTTCATCCTCTATACAGTCCACAATCGAACATGAACATTGCCCAACTTTGTTCTTTAATTACTGATAACAAATGTATGTATACAGTTAGCGCATAAAGTATGCATCCATTGTTAGTTTTTTCAATTAAAGGTTTCTCATTTTAATTGTTATAGTTATAGCTTACAGGTCTGAAATAAAATATTTTGATATCAACACTAAAATTTTCATTTCAATATTTTTTATTTCTTGTTTCAATCTTTATCGTTTTATGAATTCACTGTAAGCATTAGAAAATGAGGTAACAGACTTTGATAAAAGCTTGAAAGAAAATCTATTTTATTTTCAAACGTTATAATATTCTTGGGAATTATCTGAAGAACTGATTATTTTATTTTTTTCTTAATACGAGGTTTCGAAGCACACGTCTGTGAATAAATGATTACGTGATAATACAACACTCCAAATTGATTATAATTTCCTATTAATCCTTGAAATTCAATGTCTGTAAAACAGAGGCAAATTGTATTTGACGAATACTACTTACAATGAAACTCTATACGACATTCAGTTCATTCCTATAATGGTGATTGGTTCCGTAAACTTACAATATTTGAATAAATTTTGGCAGACAATAAGAATTCAAGTCTTGTAAATTTTATTTTAAATTTTTTGCTTATCTTTTGGAAAAGAAATTCTAAATTCTTGAAAAGCATTCCAATTTACTTAGGAGGTGTCCTAAAACGTAGTCGTTAGGGTTTATGTTCGCCTAGAACTATGATGTTAATATACCAGAGCAATATTTGTCATGATTGTCACGCATAAGTGGTTGTAGATGTTATCACCAATGGAGAAAGCTACGCAATATAATACCGAGATCAAAAGCAGGGTGTAATATATTACTGCATCTAGACAATTACACCAACATACATAGGTGAGCAGAAGACTCCCACGAGTGCAACTGTTTCATTATATTCTTAATACATTTTTGGTCATCTGCTTTCCTTTGGCAGAAAAGCAGTGTGCATACGATGTTCCACTGGACTCAAACGAATTGACTCAACGTCCTTTCCTATGATTATACCGTACGGAATGCACTAGGCCACTATCAAACAGTATCAGAATAAAATAAAATGTTTCAGTTTGTGGAACATCAGATACAAAGATAGAATTTGCACATGAATCATGGTCCACTTAATTGGAAAAGGAGAAACAACCAACAACAATATCAATCACTGTTAAAACCTATTCACATCCTTATGGATGGAGGTACGGCGACAGAAACAGGCCATAATAGATAAGGGAATTAGCAGACACAGCTATTCCTTCACATTCACTACAAGCAAGGATTGTTCACATATGTTGGTGCTAAACTTTACCGAAGGGCACCTAAAAGTTCACCAGAATAAAATATTTCCTTCCTATCCTACAATATAAGCCAGATATATGGAAGTCAGGCAGTTTGATATTCAATTTTAATGGAAATTCATTCTTATATGTATAATAAATTCATGGAACCAGTCGAGAGAGAGGGCCCTTCAGATAATTATTGAAACAATAAAATGGTTTACAGGCGATATTTGTAAATCGTATACTGTTTGTATGGCTAAAAAGTATCCCAATTGTGTTTTCAATGTAGCATTTTTAGGGCAGGTGTATAAAAAATTTCTTATGCCGACAATATCAGCATCCTCTACATAAAATCCGTACTTTGTTGTATTGCGTTGTATTCAATGGTAAAAAAAATTAAAGAAAAATTTTTGCAATATTTTTCCACCTCCCTATTATTTCCACCACTGTATATAATATTTGAGTATATTTTTTATTTATTTTTAAATTAAATTGTCAAACACTCACACCAGACATATTAATAAAACAAATACAAAAAAATTAAATTTTGTGGTTAATTTTTCATAATTAGAGACAAGAGCTGAATGTTTAGCATCCACGGAATATTTAGCCCATTAATCATCACAGAAAATTTAGTTTCTATAAACTTTTTATAAAATTGGAATTGTTTTTATTAATAAAAGGGGTATTCATGACATGTATTCATGGCCAGCCACATGATGGAACCGCAAATCCAAATTATGAAACTGAAATATCAGTCTGGCATAAGAGATTTTGGAGAATTTTAACTCGTTTAGTTCTTCTGATGAATTGAAATTTAATTTAAAAATTCTATTTTGTTTTAAAGGAAAGTTTATCTATTATTTGGTTTTAAAATGAACTCAAAGGAGTACTTTTGATGGTTGTGCCATTAACGGTACAGCATACGTGCAAGGGTTTTACTTAAAACATAAATTATAAAATTGATTATCAAAACTCAAAGAAAAATACACAAAAAATCGTAATGTTTTTAAAAACACTGAGACACACATATATGGATGTATATATGACGGTGAAGTCGCCGTAGTCTAGTAGGTAGTGTGTTGGCTTATTAGACGTAAAGCCAGGGTTCGACCCAGGCCAGACATCAAAACAAAATACAAAAAATATTTATTCGACGATTTCCTCTCAGCAGATTTCTGGCAAAAACTCTGAGAGTAAATAAAATTGCCATGAAAAGTTTCTCAAAAAATCTGTCGTTCGGAGTCGACTTTAAACTGTAGGTCCCGCCACTTATGTATAAAATTAACACACACAACATAAGTGGTGTGAGAAACTAGGTCAATAATCCTGACTGAAGGGTTGTATGTATGGATATATGACGGTAGTACTTCTGCGTTCAACTTGTCTGTATTCGCTTTGAGCTGATAATATTCATAAAATTGCAAAACGATCACATACGAATACAAAAGACTGAGTATTCTACAGAAGTTAAAATTAAAAATAACATAATATTACATACATACACTGCCATACAAGAGATTTCAAATTTATAATCTGTATTGGAGGCTGAAGTGAATTTCTGTCTCTTATCTCAAATAGTATAAGAACAAATAATAAAATTGTTTTGTTTGATGGGCTATGTTAGTGGCTGAAATTCAAATTCTTCAAAATATATTCGCTTTAATGAATAAGAGAATGCGTCAACATTATTTGTGTTGGGCAAGGTTCTGGTTGAAATTAATTTGTTGTTAAACAAAAGTTTCCAGTATTTTGTATACATAAGTAAATGCTCATTCTTATCTGGCATGAATTTAAGACCACTATTTATGCACAAATACTACAGACAAATGTATTGAACTTTCTCTTCTACTCAATTGATGAACTGCACTTGAAAATATTTTCATATTTAAAGGCATACAAAATAAATTTCTAAAAACAATTTTATATTTGACAACATCAGATGCTTGTAACTTCTTAAATCTTTTCTTATTATTCTTCTTTCAGCGTTTTCAATTTAACACCCAACATTCGTGCACTTTCATATCTTCCAAATAATTTTTTTTATTGATTTTCTTTTGTTTTTTTGAAAAAACTGCTTTACAAATATTTCTTTACAAATTCTTTTAATCTGGATTACCTGGTTACATGCACCACTTCAATAATCTTTCTTATATGTTATTAGGAAGAAATTGCAAGATATTGACAGAAAAATCCTTCCTACTACATAAAAAAAATTTTTTCCTTTTTAAAAATGCTTTTAGTACACTTCATTTTATTTTTCCCACATGGAATTTATCATCCTCAGCATTGAATTCTTATTCACAAAGCTGTGTGAAATAATCCAAACCATATGTTCCTCATCCTTCAAAGAAATTCAATTCTCCTTGGCTCCTGTGACAAGACATTTGGTGCATCTTGATATTGGACTACTTTTCTGCAACACATCTCAGGTTATTTTGATAATTCTCTTGTTCTCATATTTTCTTCCAATAATCAAAAGCTCTTGTTTGTGTTTTCAAGACCGACGAGACAGTTTTTATGTTAACACCCGCGATTTTGGCTTATGTTTTTCGAGCACAAAATCAATTTTTATTGAAAACTTCTACCATTCTTTTACGCGACTCTTATTCGGCACCCATCTTCAGAAAAAACGTAAAAATTATAAAATTTTTTATCGAAAAACGCAGACGCAGCTTATAACGAAAGCACACTAGCGGAAGATAAAAGCAAGATTTTGTCATGTGTACTCATTACATTTGAACCAGAATACTTTTTGGACACATGCAGATGTTACATTTGAGATGAAAACACGGAGCGTAATTTTGAGTTGGATTTCCATGGCTTTCGTAATACAGTTTATATGCACGAGTAGCCAGCGTTGAATAAATTATCTACTGATAGTAAAACTAAACGTCTTCGAGTTTCACATTCTTGACACTGAAGCTAGAAGCCTATCGTTAGTATTGATGATTATACGAACCAGCTACATCATATTTTCTATCACATTTATTAGAATTTCTTGCGTTGGTTTTCCCACAATTTTTTAAAGAATAAATTTCTTCAAACACGTCAACAACAAAAGGTTTATTGCCACAGTCAAGCGACTTCAAGAATTCACACAACAAGAATTGTAATACGACTGCAGTAGGTGATCATACCGGTCAATAAAATGTAGTTATGATTCTCAAACAAAAATCTGTATTGCACTACGAGAAGTACTAATTTTGTTTATATTTTCAGCAGACATAACTTTTTGCATAAATTACAAATGACGGTGGTATTATTCTTATCACAAGATTCTATTTAACACCGTTTACGTCCACGGATGTTAAAAACTCAATTTGTTACACCAGATTCTTTTGCTATTTCTCTTGGAATATTTTATTCAGAAATAAGTTATGAACTACTAATTATTTACAGTCGAAAGGTTTATGAAATAATTGGACAGGACAACTACAAACCTTTTCATTAGTAGTAAAAAATAAAATATAAAATATAAAACGAACTGCATAATGCCATTCAACAACTGATATCGGGAAATAGGGGAAGTTGAAGCAGGAAATCTGTTCGCAGTAACTAGTTTAGTAAATCTTGTGTAAACAGCTAAACTCCTTTAGTTGAGATGCCTGCAACATTTTTAACAGTTGTAACAGAGCGAATTTACGCCATGTGGCGATTTAGTTTTCATTTTTCGGAAATATTCAATATCATCGGAGTATTTAATGGAGTAAGAGATTGTAAGATTACCAAAAAATAATAAATAAAATCAATAGGTTATGAGGTAATTAATCAATAATAATCAGGACAGATAAGCAGTAGGATCAAAATAATAGTGTGTCATAATAATTTTTATCACCCACTGTGTCTCTACTCATGGTATTTTCCGGTCTGTGATGATGTCTGTCATCAATATTGAGAATATTTGAAACAATATTTAAAATTAACACACATTTCCATTGACTTTTGTAAATTTGTTTTGATTCCTTAAAGAAAAAAACTCTTATGATGAATTATCGGCAAGTGCAACTAAAGCGAATGAAAATGATAAGACACTCTAGGAAATTTTACATACAGGTTTTAGATTTATAAACGAAAATAAAAATTTGCACATATTAATATAATATATATATAATAATTATAGCCTATAATATTATAGCCTTTGCCTTTCTATATCCATGTACTTAGGTTATGTAAATTAGGATTTGCGATATGTTTTATTTGAATTTGTTCACTGACAATGGACTTCAGAAAGCATTTTCAGAAAATTTCAAAATAAACAAATTCATGCTGAAGCCTTTAATAACGAATCGACAATAAAATTTTCATCTGACTTCCGAATAAAGGTTTGGACCAGCATGTTAAGAGCAGCAGTATTATTCTATTTAATTCTCAAAGTAATTCAATTTAGTTTGTTGTTTTTATTGCATTTTATTTTAAAACTAAGATTTGATCATGACCGAATAAAATTTTTCTTTTAACTGAGATCGGATTTTTAAATAATCAGGTGCCTATACCTACCCATCTGACAATAAATACTTATAGGCTTAAGCTCGACAACAATTTAAATTTTTCACGGGAGTTCGATCTTGAACGTGATGAGTGAAGGACGTGTTACGGGCGCTTCTAAAAAGTTTGTTTCTTTAATAATTCTTGTTCATTCTTTCGTTCGTGTAAATAAGAGCAAAAATAAAAACATCAACAAATCTAAAAACCGGTTATGAGTGAGCTTAATGCTCCAAACTCATATAACAACAACAAGGTTAATTCTAAATTAAAAGATGAAATGAAAGAAAAAGAAAAAACGAAAACATGAATAACGAGAGTGTAAATAAACATTTTAAAACTAACTATTACTCAGTTCTTGACTGTGAGAACGATACTCAGTGTAATCAAAATTTATTAAAAAAATTCGAAAATCATGTAAATGAGATAAATAAAAAACATCATGTCAATGTTAAAAACAATGGCCCATAATCATAGTCAAACACTAAAGTCGGTTCTTTTTAAAAACAACTTTAATATTTAAACCTGTTACTAAATGTTTCTTAACTATAGTGAAAATTAATAATAGTCTTAAGTTGAACCAGCTTTAAGTGGGTGATTAGTATAATGTTTGAAATTTTGCATACAAACTGGTATAAATACTGTATAAGTGGCATCTCTGCACAGCTGATACAATAAAAGCGCCAAAAAAATAAACAAAATATAAATTGTTAGTTTGAAAACAACAATTGCAAAAAATTAATCCGGGGAAAATAAACTATTATCTCAATGGAAAATTTAGAAAAGTATCAAAAGAAAAGGGAGCGAGAGGCAAACTGGAGCATCAGCGAAAAGGAGTTTTTGCGTGAGTGAATCAATAACAACCTGTCCAATGGCAATAACACCTCTATGATTAATAACAAAAAATACTTGGAACGCCATTACAGAGTCAATGACATCTGCAGTTTTTTTTCATACATCTTTTGTTTTTGGTTTGTTTTAACTTTGTAACTAATGACAAACAGCTGATAGAGTTAAAGTGATGTTAGCTTTGTTAAAAACAACTCCAGCTTGTTTTAAGTATAAAACTGACTTTAGCGGAAAAAGTAAGCTTTTTATCCTCTATAGTAGCTGAAAAGTAAACTTTTTAATAAATGATACTTAAAGTATACTTTTTTGATGACTGTGATTATAGCCCAATATTCCAAAAAGATCTCAATCAGCATCAGCTGTGATCAACAATACCCCCAGTAAAGAAAACAGAGATAACACAGTGGTTAATATAGAAAAAATTAAGAACAAAAAAATCCCTCCAATTAATATTATGTCTATAACATAATTTGTTGAATTTATTAAAAATGGACTAAAAATTAATGAATTCAATATTAAAGAATTTAAAAATAAAATATCATTATTTATGAACTCAATTGAAGACTACCAAAGAGTTAAAGATTATTTAGAAAAAACTAAAACGAAATTTTTTACATTTACGCCTAAAGAATTTAAAATCAAAACATACTTACTTAAAGGTCTTGACGCTACTATTGATACTGACGATATTCTGTGCGAACTATTAAAATTAGAAAGTGAAAGTCTAAAATTCATAAAAGTTAGCCAGTTTTCCACAAAATTATCCATTGAAAGAGGAATAAAACTTCCAATATTTATGGTTCAAATATCACCAGACAGCAGTATCAATAAACTTAAAAATATAAAAACAATACTGCACCGTGTAATTAGATGGGAACAAGTTAGAAGACCCGAAATACCCCAATGCCGCAACTGTCAAGGCTTTTTCCACAGTGCTGCTAATTGTCACCTCCCTAGGAGATGTGTAAAATGCAACATAGACCACGAAAGAGGAAAGTGTTCTGTAGAAAAGGTACCAGCTGAAGAAAAAGACAAATTATTCTGTATTCTGTGCAACAAATATGGTCATCCAGCATCCTACAAGGGGTGCGAAAAATATAAGTAGTTAAAACAAAAAATTAATTTAAAAAGAAAAGATTTTCCTGTAAATAATGCTAATATATATACTAATACAGTTTCTTTCCTTGCAAATGCAGTTAAGAGAAATAACACTACTAACATAGATTTAAAAACCACTTCTAACACAATCAATAACTCCTTTTTTCAAGAAATGAAAAACTTTATGATAAATATAAATAATCAAATATTAAACTTTCAAAAACAACTTGAATTTCAAGTAACAAGAATTGATGCAATTTTTTCAATGCTTGAATAATGACTCAAAACAACAAAATCTTTATTTCAAAAAATCTTAAATTAATACATATTGTTACGTTTTTACCTTTTAAAAACGTTAAAAATATGAGCTCGTAGATTGCAAATAAAATAAAAATAAATCTGTGTTTAATTTTAAGTCAATTCTTTATTTTCTGCACAACTTTCGTGCCACTGTTCGAACTTATTCTACGCATACAATAATAATTTCCACAATATGTGCTTGTTCGCGATATTTCTCTGCTTATAACCTTTTTTATAAGCAACAACAACACTTGTTAGTTATTCTTCTTTGCTCACAACCTTTTTTGTAAGCACCACACTAACAACTGTTTTCTTCACGCAACTTGTCTGCACACAAGTCTGACTGGATTATAACTCGATCTCGTCACTTCGCACACCACTGGTTGAATTCTCACTCAATTCAACGCGACGTCGTCACACGACTAACTTCACTCGTACTCCGAGAATAACGTGTCTTCATACACGACTGACTGAATTCTAACTGAATCCTCGTTGCTCGCTTTATCTTGCCTTTTATATCACTCGATCAACAGTGCGATGAATGCCCTTGAAGGATGATGACGACCTTCGGGAACAATCCAAAAATGTAAACAACTTCTTTCCATTTTTGTTGTTCGTGTATCTTATTTACTTTCGTCCAGGCAGAGTTGTTGTTGTTTTGTTTCTTTGTCTTTCTGCTATATTTCTTTTATACGCAGTCGTTGTTGCTATATTTATTTATTCATCGATTTTGTAAACAAACCCTTTTGTTTTTGTTGCTATATGCTTACTCATTCGTTGATCACGTGAACAACTGCATTTTTTTGTTTTTGGAGCTTTTGTTTTTATGCGTGATCAACTCCATTGTGTTGTTTTTGGAGCTTTTGCTTATTATTTTAACAACACCATTTCCATTTTCGTAACACTGCCGCCCACTTAAGCCTGTTCGTCCCGAATAGGCTCATTATCTCCTCTCCTGTAAATAACCTTGGCGGTTGATCTAGCTGTGGGATCATGCATCGCAGATGGATACGCCAGTAGAAACATCGGAATGTGTTCACCGCAATCCTTTTTTTTTTTTTTAAGTATTCCTACAGGTTTCGACCAAACTGTTCTACCATTCCGTATGACTCACACATTCCCTTGAATACGGCTGGCTCGAAACTTCTGCCTCGGAGTGTAGCTCTATGGGCACCTAGTAACAGCATTCCCGGTGGCTCACAAAAACCCTTTCCTACTGTGTTCGCCTCTTGATTGGGTATGGCATACACTTCCGGCCATTAGCTGAAGTAATCCGTCTCGACGAGAACATCTCGGTTTCTGGCAATACAAAGGTTCTGCTGTTGTTATTCGCTCCAAAAGTGCGCCCGACTTATATTGTGCAGCTGACCTCGACTTCGCTTTACTGGGCCTTGTGGGGATCTCGCTTCTCGGAAACCAGCACTTGCCCCGCTGATGATGATGATGGCTGGTCTCCCGCCCGTTTGATGGTGAATCGGATCTTGACCTTCCTCGTGGCGCGTTCCAGTTTCTTCGGGACGTGACCGCTCTTTCCACAGTTGAGACGCCTCGGCTTGACCTTTCGTCCGGCTTCTGCCACAACTTGCCTTAACAGCTTTTTAAATCTATGCAAAAGGCGTCCTTTTTCCTCCGCGATTTCCACTCCTCGCACTTTTCTTGCTTGTGCTGTAGAAATCGTGCCAACGGTCTCATGGGCTAATAAGAAGGCCACGGTCTCTTCAAAGATGGTCTCTCGTGCAGTCCACACCGCCAATCCGACATCATCGGCGCGTATACCGTTTACACACGCCACGGTCTGACCATTGTCTACCAGTAGACGGTTTTCTCCCGGGCATGTGAGCTGCACTAATCTCTCGTCCTCCATTACAAGGGCTTGCAGTGACTCATTACCCTTTTGCGCACGGCACCCCAATTCCATAGGGTACAGTTCTCCTTCGTGCTCTTCGCCAAATTCACGCTGTAACGCCACCATTAAATCACTGTAGTTGTTTCTGCGTCTGGCTGGCATGCCTTCTAGAGTCACAGCGGCGGCACCTTTTGACACCAAGTTAAGTTCCAAGGCCTTCTCTTCATCGTCCCACCCATTTCTGTCAGCTACTGCTGATTCGGCTTGTACTCCTTCCGGTCGCTGGCTCTTCTCCTCCATCATGACGTGTTTACCCTCCACGGACTTTTCCAAGTTACTTACTTCCGTGTCAACGGCCTCTTCTAAACTTGACACCTCTTCGGCGACACTTGTAACTCTTCCGCCGAATGACTCAATTATTTCATCTAGCGTCTCATCATACGCATCTAGTTTGTCTTCAATTTTTAACAGAGACTCTTCCATCTTTTGTTCACTATCCTTTCGCCACTCATCCAGAAGTTTTTGATTTTCGGCTCTGGAAGCTTCAAATAGCTTTTTGTTCTCTTCCCGCATTACTTGCATTTGTTCCATTAGTGCGGCTAGCACCGAACTCATGTCAAGACCGCTGGGGGTTGCAGGAGCCTGTAACTCACGTTCCTCTTCGTCTTCGAAGTCGTAAGTGTCTACATCAATTCCCTGATGCAGCAGCTCTTCCCTTAACCGCCTTTGTAGTTCATTCTTCGTGCCCGCTGTTGGTAGCGCTAATTTAGCCAATTCTTGTCTGAGCCGCTCCACTCTTAACTCGGCGAGTTTCATCTTGATTTATTTTTATTTTTTTTTAAATTTTGCAATCCCACTTCTGACACCAATTGTTACGTTTTTACCTTTTAAAAACGTTAAAAATATGAGCTCGTAGATTGCAAATAAAATAAAAATAAATCTGTGTTTAATTTTAAGTCAATTCTTTATTTTCTGCACAACTTTCGTGCCACTGTTCGAACTTATTCTACGCATACAATGATAATTTCCACAATATGTGCTTGTTCGCGATATTTCTCTGCTTATAACCTTTTTTATAAGCAACAACAACACTTGTTAGTTATTCTTCTTTGCTCACAACCTTTTTTGTAAGCACCACACTAACAACTGTTTTCTTCACGCAACTTGTCTGCACACAAGTCTGACTGGATTATAACTCGATCTCGTCACTTCGCACACCACTGGTTGAATTCTCACTCAATTCAACGCGACGTCGTCACACGACTAACTTCACTCGTACTCCGAGAATAACGTGTCTTCATACACGACTGACTGAATTCTAACTGAATCCTCGTTGCTCGCTTTATCTTGCCTTTTATATCACTCGATCAACAGTGCGATGAATGCCCTTGAAGGATGATGACGACCTTCGGGAACAATCCAAAAATGTAAACAACTTCTTTCCATTTTTGTTGTTCGTGTATCTTATTTACTTTCGTCCAGGCAGAGTTGTTGTTGTTTTGTTTCTTTGTCTTTCTGCTATATTTCTTTTATACGCAGTCGTTGTTGCTATATTTGTTTATTCATCGATTTTGTAAACAAACCCTTTTGTTTTTGTTGCTATATGCTTACTCATTCGTTGATCACGTGAACAACTGCATTGTTTTGTTTTTGGAGCTTTTGTTTTTATGCGTGATCAACTCCATTGTGTTGTTTTTGGAGCTTTTGCTTATTATTTTAACAACACCATTTCCATTTTCGTAACAATATTAATGTTAATTCCCTAATATTAACGGATAGAAGATATGAGCTTCATGAATTCATAAAGAAAAACACACCCGATATTGTACTTATAAACGAGAAAAAATTAAATCATAAACATAAAATTCAGTTTAACAACTTCCATGTGATAAGAAGAGATAGAAAAGGTACAACACGAGCAGGTGGGACAATGATATTAATTAGAGATAACTTAAAATTCTTTAATTATACAAATAGTGTTATCAATTCTTTTAACACGTTAGAAACATGTATTATACGTCTTCCTCTCTCTACAAATGAAATATTATATATTATTTCCGCGTACTACCTATCAGGTAATAACTATACTCATTTGAGAAGTGAGATCCATAGTCTTTTTGAATCTATGAATTTACAAAGTACAAATAATTATTATATTTTAGCAGGGGACCTAAACTGTAAACATACGGAATGGGGCAATCCTAGTAATAATCAAAAGGGTAATATACTTTACACATTATTACTATTAGAAAATGAAATTCGTTTTAAATGTAAACTTTATGCTTCATGTCGTCCATCATACCCGCGAACTAGTTTTTACCTAGATATTTGTTTAGTTGATTGTAGGCTTCATATTGTTACGCAAGAATAAACGAAACGACCTAATATCGTTTAACAATAAATAACAATAAGTAAAAGCCACAAAAACAAAGACTATGAGTATGAGGGAGATGGATAACGCAAACGCAACATAAGCGAACGCATAAGAGGCAATGTGTATACAATACACAAATACATCGAACATCTTCAAAATAAACCAACAACGACAAGCAATGAGAACGAAGTACACAAACAACAATACAGTAGCTATAGAATTCTCGAGAATGCGAAACGCGAACCTTCCACTTCGAGAACCATCATCAGACTGAAGAGGTTCGCATATAAAAGGGCAAGACAAGGCAGGCAACGAGTCAGTTGTAATTGAGTCAGTCTTGAGTGAAGTTGCGTGTTTGAAGATATCGGTTGCGTGTAATAGTTGTGTGTGAATAATAGCAAGCAATTAATGTTGTATCGGTTAAGTGTGAACAGTGGCATATAAGAAAGTGTGATAAATAAAGAGAGTTTAATTGAAATAGAACACATATTTGTTTTTACTTTGATTTGCAATTAACGAACTCATATTCTAAACGTTTTTAAAAAGGTAAAAACGTAACAATATTATTACTGAAAATGATACAATAAACTCACTTAAAACTTTAGATTATGATAGCGACCATGATGCTGTACAGATAGTAGCCTACATGAATAAAGGAAACGAAAAGTTCTCATTTTTGGGCAATAAAGTAAATCTTACTTACAACTATAAATGTACCAAATGGAAAAAATTAAAAAATAATATTAACCGGAAACTCACCCAAGATACTCAAATTCCTAATAATCGAAACCTTTCGAATGCTGAAATATACTATCACTTAGGCAGACTAAATGATGTTATTCTTAAAGCTACAGAAGAAACGGTTCCTAAACATAAAAGTGGCAAAACCTTCTCAAAAATAAGCAGCTCAACGATTAAAATGTTATATTCTGCGAAAAGCAAAATATTAACATTAGTTAAAAAACATAACAGATTAGAAATAATACTTTCCGAAGCGACACTAACATGGCAAAAGCAAAAATAAGATTAATTAAAAAACTTATTAAAGATAATTTTGCAATTAATTAATAAACAAATCAAAGAAAAATTAACGAATATAGACCCTAAAGATTCGAGAGACATGTACAACCAAATTAGAAAAAACTACAAAATATTTAAACCCTTAAACTTAAAGGAAATTAAAATTCCTACAAATGATGAACTCATTCTGAACAAAGTGGGAATAAACCCCCAAAGTTTAAGAAAAGATGGTCAAAATAATTATATTGTTGGAGATCAGGTGCAAATGTTAAATACTATAGGATCCTATTTCGAGACTATACATGAGTGCAAAGAAACTATTTCAAATAATGTTGTTCATCAGCAAGTCCAATCAACTTCAAATAGGTTTATAGAACTGAAAAGGGAATATGAGAATAACAAAACCACAATTATAAATTTCAATGAAGCAATACTCTATGACAACATTGATGAAGATCAGTCTATTGACTTTTTTATAAGAAGAAGTAGTATTCTTTATATTTTCTCTAAATTAAAAAATAAGTTGTCGTCCGGAATTGTTAATATACCAAACATAATATTAAATAATATTCCACAAAGAATGATTTTTGATTTTTGCATATTTTGTCAACAATATGCTGAATAATTCATATTTTCCTGACAAATGGAAAATAGCTAAAGTTGTGTTACTGCCTAAAAAGGATAAAGAGCCAAATAGCACAAACAATTTGCGACTCATAAGTTTACTCCCTAACATCAGTAAAATTTTTGAAATATGCGTAAATAATATACTATGTACATTTTGTAATAATAATAATATTAATAGCGAAAAACAATTTGGCTTTAAATTCAAACACTCTACCATTGACGCAATACATAAAATAACCTCCGATATTAATTGGAATTGGCAAAAAAAGTTTTGTACAGGAGCATGCCTCATAGACATGGAAAAAGTATTCGAGAATGTTTGGATTGATGGCTTAATACATAAACTATTCCAATACGGACTACCCTTAAGCCAAATAATACTAATATATAACATGATAAGCAATAAAACATTCAAAGTCTCCTACCAGAATATTGTAACCGATAAATCATTTAATATCATTAATGGACTTCAACAGGGAACAGTCAATTCTCCCATACTGTTTAACTTGTTTATTTTAGATCTTCTTAACCAAATAGATAACATCATCATTTGCAGATGATATTATAATATACCATCATGACGATAAAATCGAAAAAATTAACAACAATTTACAGATATCCTACAACAAGGTAGAGCAATATTCAATAGATTGGAACATGAAAATAAATGCACAAAAATGTGAAACTATACTGTTCAGACCACCAGTGAATAAATGCAATTATAATATTAGGAAGAATTGGAAAAGTTTTCAGATAAAGTCTAATTTACATAATTGCAACATTCCAATAAAAGAAGAAGTAAAATATTTGGGTGTTTTTCTCGATAAATTTTTATATTTCAATTTTCATATTAAGGAAACTTTATCCAAAGCAAGAAAAGCTTATTTTTCATATAGACCTCTATTTCACTCGAAATATATTAAGAATAAAGTTAAAATAATAATGTATCAGTCCCTAATTAGGCCTATTCTTACATACGCATGTCCCATATGGTTCAATATTTCCACCTCATATATGGAAAAATTTAGAATATTTGAGAGAAAATGCATAAGATCATGCACTTCACTTTATAGATCTGCAAATAGTGACTTCACTAAGTACATTTCTAACAAAATTTTGTACAATAATGCAAATATAATTCGCATAGATAATTTTATAATTTACCTGATAAGGAATCACGTAGCACGATGTTGCAAATGTACAGATAATAGTTATATAATGGTTCCTTATTACACAAATTATGAATACATAACTAGAACCTTAGAAAGTGGGTTTGTTCCACCAGAAGCTTTTGTGTACCTGGATAGTAAAGGTTTTGTTCAAAACAATAATGGTTTTCCCATCTTATATCACAATTATAGACGGGCGACTACAGAAACAATTAATTGTAATTTAAATCAATTAGATATGAGAGACAGTACAAGCATGTCAGAAAAGGATCTAAAATTAGCATAAAAATCTAATGCCAAAATATTTTGGTGGCTACCAAACTAAAGTTTTATAGGGCTACGGACACACTGACCGCAGCACTTAAGTCGGCGGCCGTATCTTCCGTCAATACCTCTGTCCACAGAGGTAAGCCCAAAGCGCCCTGGTGGAACTAGGAGATAGAGGATCTCCGTCGATCCAGTGGCAAACTCTTCAATAGAGCAAAGGCCACCGGTGAATGGGGACTTTACAAAGCCAAAAAGAGGGAACTTAAATACGCTGTAAGGCGGGCGAAGAGGGCTTCGTGGAGGAACTACTGCGCGAGCGTAGAAACCTCTGCCGAGACGAGCCGTCTGCGCAAAATTCTGAGTTCCACACACAGGTCTCTAGAATGCATCCAACGGCCTGACGGCAGCTGGACCGAGTCTAGTTCAGAGACGCTTGAACTTCTCCTTGACACGCATTTTCAGGGGAGTGTCACCCTTGGAGGTCAGGCTCTCTATCAGGTTACGGCACCGCCGTCTAGGGACTACTCTCCCCTGATTCTTAACCCAGGCCATGTGCAGTGAGCCATTAGATCCTTTAAACCATTCAAGTCCCCAGGACCGGATGTATTATTCCAGGTGACATTCAGCATGTAGAGGAAATTGTTCTCCCCTGGCTGCTTGCCATCTATGACGCTAGTCTTAGGCTCCTCTATATCCCGTGGAGCTTGAGAATATCTAGGGTTATCTTTATCCCAAGGCTGGGAAACTATCCCACACTAAGGCGGGTGACTATAGACCAATCAGCCTTTGTTCCTTTCTTCTGAAGATACTGGAAAGAGTCCTTGATGTTCACATTAGGGCCTCGATTGATCCACTACTTATATCCCCATCCCAACATGCCTACACGAGGGGTAAATCAGTGGAGACTGCTCTGCACTCCCTTATCTCTCGGGTGGAAAAGTCCTTGCACGTTAAAGAATTCACTCTGGCCATTTTCCTGGACATGGAAAACGTGACATGTGACACTTATCATGGAACGTAAACCCGGACGCTATAGTTAGGGCTCTTAATTCTCTCAACCTGGATCAGAATCTGGTCAGGTTTACTGAGCTCCTCCTCAAATCAAAAATAATAACCTCCATAGTGGGGGCCTCACAGTGTCAGAGAATTATCTGCAGAGGAACATCACAAGGCGGTGTTCTATCTCCCCTTCTCTGGAATCACGCAGTCAACTGGATTATATAAAATGAAAACTTTAATTTATGTTTATAACGCTCTAAATGGAATTGGTCACCATACGATATGCTTTTCAAGAAACCAAACTGTTTTCAACACTAGGAATAGCCATAACCTTCGCGCTGTCAGATGTCGTTTATAAATCACGAAGCAGAAAATTAAATACGCTGGTAGCCTGGAATATAATAACTTGCCTCAACATATAAAAGATTGTAGCACAATTTCTTCCTTTAAGAAGAATTTAAAAAAATATTTATTACAAAGTATTGAAATGCTTTTAATTTAAAAAGATTTTTTTTTTAAATTTTTTTATATACTTTTGTTAATTATTTGTTATACAATTTGTTAACTTTGCCAACTTGTCTCTCTAATGCCCTAGTAGCGCTGAGACACTTAAAAAATGTAAATTTCATTGGATTTCAATAAAAAAAAAAAAAAATCGCTCCTGAGAAGACTTGAATCCTCTGGTAATAACACCATAGCCTACGCTGACGATATTGCCATAACTGCGTCGGGAATATGTCCGCAGACTCTGTCTGATAAACTAAACTTGGCGCTATCAATTATACTGGACTGGTGCGAAGTTTTTGGATTATCCGTTAATCCCTCCAAGGCAGATACAATTCTTTTTACTAGGAGATACAAGGTCCCGGCCTTCACCCTCCCTAGTATAAACGGGACCAGGCTCACGCTGAGTCCCGAGGTTAAATATCTGGGCCTGATCCTCGATCCCAAACTTAGCTAGAGGGCAAATCTGGCTGCCAGGGCTCGAAAAGCGGCCTGTGCTGCCTACTGTTGTGGCAGAGCAGTCCGATCTAGATGGGGTCTTGGCCCAAGGGTCATGCGCTGGATCTACTCTGCAGTCATCGAACTCAACCTCCTATACGGTGTTGCCTTCTGGTGGACTGCTCTGGACAAGCGGCACAATGTCAGACTCCTGGACGGAGTCAGAAGGTCCGCACTGGTGCTCTACGCACAACCCCCACAAAGGCGCTGTTCGCTTAACTGGCTTCCTACTGAGCTCCTCGCTAAGCAGGTGGATAAGTTCACTGCGACAAGACTTAATGCCCTGTCTCGTTGGCGCGTCGTCCCCTTTGGTCACTCCTCTATTTTGGAGGTTGACCCGGTGGCCCCACCGGATATCGATTATCTCCCTGTGGAATACTGTTTTGACAGGGGTTTCAACTTCCTGATCCCGAGCAGAAGCGATTGGATCTATGACATCACCGTCCCCCCGGAACTCCTGGATGTATACACCGACGGCTCCAAATTCGATTGCGGGATGGGCAGCGGAGTCTACTCTGGGAGATTGGACTTGAATATTTCACTCCGGCTGCCGGACTATTGCAGCGTGTTCCAGGCGGAGGTAATGGCCATCTACCGGGCCGCACAGTGGATCCTCGCACACGGAGCTCCTTTCACCCGCATCACAATCTTTTCTGATAGCCAGGCTGCGATAAAGTCTCCATCGAACGTTGAGGATAATTCTAGGTTCGTCAGGGAATGCCGCCGCTGCCTCAACCTTCTTTCTGGGCGATTCAGTGTGACACTTATCTGGGTCCCCGGACACTGCGACATTCCGGGAAACTGCAGAGCAGAAGAGCTAGCCAGGGCTGGCGCACTTCTTCCGGAATGCCACTTACCTCGTTCAAACTGGCCATAGCGCGGAAATTCTCCCGGGACGCCAACCTATCCTGGATCAATGAGGAAACCTGCTCCATCGCTAGGCTCATTTGGCCCTCAATGGATAGGAGGCGCACCAACCAGTTACTTGGACTTGGTCGCAACATCATCTCGATCACAGTGGCCATGCTTACAGGTCACTGTGTTATGGGTAGACACGCGGAAAGAATGCGACTCCCATTTAACGATTTCTGCCGTGGATGCAGATCCGCTGTTATCCACTTTCTATGTCAATGCCCATCTCTTGAGATATGCAGGTATAGGTTATTTGGCTCTCCAACCCTTGTTAGCTAGACGGAGCTATCGTCCATTGACATCAAGGACATAGCCTCGTTTATCAAACTTTCTGGCTGGTTTTCCAGCGTGGGGTAGTCGTGCTTTAAATGTGCAGCCCTTGCGCTGACCAACTTCTCCCTCATTGGCTCGGAGGAACTTGGTCAGTACAGGGACTGTGTTCACCTGTGGCGCCACAACGGGCCGCTATGCGTGCTCAAGTTAGCTTTTTGGTCTAAAGCTACCACACTAACCTAAGCTAACCTAAACTAAAGTTTTTCTATTTCTTTTTACCCCTCTGACTTAACTTTTTCTTTTTTCTGATATAAAAATAATGTTTTTTTTTATTTTTCATTGTACTATACAATATAATAAAAATTATATTCACTTTTGTAAATACATATGTAAATATTGTTATTTTTTTTGTAAAAAGCAAATTATTATTTTGTTACATTATATTATTAGAGCCATCGATTTAGAGACATTGTATAATTGAATTTATTATTGTTAACTAGTGTTTATAATAGTTTAAACTTAATTATTTGAATAAACGTATAAACAATTAAAAAAAAATTAAATTTTTCACTGAGAAAACATTATTTTAAGTCGACTGCAACCAACCAGCAATGTTGTGTGATTTTTACAGTCAATATACAGGGTGGGCCAAAAGCAACCAAGGGGTGTAAAAGTTTAATAACTTTTTTGTTTATTAACTTTTTTTTATTTTTTCTTTCAGATTATATAATATACAAAATGGAAATTTTTTTACACTAAGTATGAAAAATGATGTCTCTTAAATGACCACCGTTTTCAGCTTCGCACTGATGGGCTCTTTTTAGAGCATTTTCCATAACATCTTTCAAAACTTGTGGCTGTAGCGTTCGAATTTCTGCAACAATGTTTGCCTTGAGTTCAAGGATTGTCTCTGGCTTGTTCACATACACTCTCTCCTTCAAAAAACCCCAAAGAAAATAGTCGGGTGCTGTCAAATCTGGCGATCGCGCTGGCCAAATAATTTCCGAATTTCGAGAAATTATTCGCTCTCCAAAAATTTGACTTAAAAGTGCCATTGTGACTCGGGCAGTATGGGCAGTGGCTCCGTCTTGCTGAAACCACATACCAGGTCTGTTTTCAAGAGCAGGACGTAAACAATTTTCTATCATAAACCGATACCGCTCTCCATTTACGGTTACAGCACTACCATCTTCATTCTCGAAGAAGTAGGGCCCAATGACATTTTCAGATGTGATCCCACACCATACTGTACACCTGATGGGGTGCAATTGGCGTTGATGAATGGCTCTTGGATTTTGAGAACCCCAGAACCTACAGTTCTGCTTATTAACAAAGCCATTTAAATGAAAATGAGCTTCATCACTCATAATCAAATTTTCAATAAAGTTGATTTCATTTCTGGCCAACTCTTGAAATTTAACTGCAAAATTTAGACGTTGCCGATGATCTCCGGGTTTTAATTCTTGGACCAATTGCACCTTATATGGGTATAACTGTAAATCTTTTTTTAAAATGCGCCGTAGTGACGTACGAGACATTCCTAGCTGAGCAGAACGCCTTCTGCAAGATGTTTCTGGTGCTTCGTTAACACTTTGCTGTACTCGTTCAATATTTTCCGCAGTGCGACTTAAACGTGGTCTACCGGTTCGAGGCAAATCTCTTATGCTGCCATGTTGGTGATGACGACTAACTAAGCAACGAATCATCGCTTCAGAGGGCGAAATTCTGACGTTAAAATGTCGACGATATGCTCTTTGCGTTAAAATAATTGATCTCTGGTTTAAATAATAAAATTCTATTGTTCTGGTTCTCTGTTCAGTTGTGAACCTCTCCATTATAAATTCTCCAAGTGTTGTCTATATAATCTGAAAGAAAAAATAAAAAAAAAATTAATAAACAAAAAAGTTATTAAACTTTTACACCCCTTGGTTTCTTTTGGCCCACCCTGTATATACGTTTCACAAACATGCCTTAATACTTCAAAGTATACTTTATATTTAATGTGCATGTCTTTATTGCTTATATTTCAGCTTTATTTACTTATCGCATTTTCATTTTCAAAACTGGCTATATTGAACGATTTGAAATCACAGCAAAATTTCAATTCATTGTCAGTCACTTTTTAATAGAAGTGCACTTAAAAGAATTGCGAAAATACCAGCTTGAAGATGAAAATAAAATTTTACAAACTAACATCTTTGTTACTGTGTATGTGGAACTATGCACAGGCTGCGATCAAAGTAAGTACTCTATATTTGTTATAAACGGAGCCAATTAGTGATAATATTTCGGACGTAATTGATTCGTGTGATTACATGTGATTTGGTAATAAATTAATAAAATTACAAAATGGAAGCGATATGCTGCAAAAAAATATGTCGAACATTCAAAAGGCAAAAGGATGTTTTTAATGTCTTGGAATGAAACATTAAAAGTCTGTCAAAACAAATAGAAGCAATGCAAGACAAGCAGCTACAGAATAGTAGACCAAAAGCCGAAGATCTAAAAGATTTTATAAGAAAAGAAATTCAAATGCAAGCTGCTGTGGTGTTTCCTGTCGATGATAAAATCATCTTAATCACTGATATGAGAGAAACATTAATTAACACTATCAAGTACTGGATGCGATTATAAGAAATCAAAATGATTCCCAAATGCTTTTGAAGGAAATCAGTTTAGAGAACCACACTCAAGCCTTAAGAAAAACAATTTCTGATAAATTAGCCATCAAGGCTCAAATAGACGGCAAGTTAAGCAAAATTGAAGACAATACTGCTTGGCAAACTGGTGATAATTGTTTTTGAAGTTATTTCAGAAAGATTTTTCATAATTCTTTTTGATTTTTTAGATGTCACTAAAATATGCTTTATGGATGAAGACAATATACTCATAGCTTGGTAAGTGCCAATAACTTTTGGTCTTTGAACGCAATTAAGATAGACTGCCGTAGTGATAGGCTCATGACAATTTCTAGTGACTTCTTTTTGTTTCATAATATTGTGGAAATCGTAATGTGAAATAAATTTCCTTTATATTAAATAATAATAAATTTTCCTGTTTATTAAATAATAACATAAACAAGTGACTGTCAGTGGAAATCGTACAGTAAGGGGGAAGCAAATACATTGCTTTAGTTGCTAAAAATCTGAATTGCTCATGCTATAAACACAATAAAAGCGGCGCAGTAAATGCAACAATCTCTCATGACTAGAATACATGGGTGTATATGGAAGTGATTATTTTAAAGGCAGCGCGACAACAAGCAAAGAGTCTGCTGCTTTGCTTCTAAGCTAATTTTTGGTTGTGACCTGGGGTTTGAACCGTGGCCTCACGTCTAATAAGCCAACACACTAATTACTTGACCACGGCGACAGATGTCATCGCCAAAAAGAAAAGTTAAGACTTATTTACAATAAATGTTTCCTTCATATGAGTACAACTGGTATATTGAAGAGACGATTGCTATAACCAGATCAAGTCAAGTCCCTACTAAGGCAGAGCAGTTTTGGAATATTGAATACTCCATGTGAATTAATTGAAAACTTTTTGGAACACATACTCAGATGTATGAAAAATGTCATTAAAATCTGTGAACTATGGATACCATTCTAAAATTAGTACGAGTGGATTGTGCTTCCTTTTTCCGTTATTTCGGTCAATAATTTCTCCTTAATTTTTTCAAACCGTTTTTTTTTATGTCTTCATTAATTCGAATTTCTTTCTTTCTTATATCTGCTTTAACTAGCCATATTAAAGGTCAGTATATCTCTGAAACTTAAGTCAACTACAAACACTAGAAGGTCTTCAGAAATTCTGTACAGAATTAATTGGATATTGGAATTTAAATAAAAATTCTTAGGATTTTATAAACACAAGAAACAAAAACTGTGTGTAAATTAAAAATTAAACGAAAAAGGAAAGATTTTATATTTACTTACTAGCTAAAACCCGGTGTGCTTCGCTACTCCTATCGATATCTATATCAAGTGACCCAATTTTTAAAATCGATGTCTTCCGATTTGGATGAAATTTGCACCAAGATTAGTACTATTGGATAGTAGTCCAGACACAAATTTTCAGCTCTATCAGTCAAGAACTGCCGGAGTTAGAGGGGGTCAAAGTTGGACAATTTGGTCATAGAGGGTTTTTTAAAATGTGTGTAAAATTTAAAATTAAGTGACCACAAGGTGCAAATTTCATCCAAATCGGAAGACATCGATTTTGAAAATTGGGTCACTTGACACGAAATTGCCCATATATAAAAATGAATGTGTGTTTATTTGTTTGTGGGTTTTTTGTTTGAAGTCTATAGACGGCTAAATGGCTGGACCGATTTTCTTGAAATTTTAACAGTACCTTCGGCAGCTCTAGATGTTGATGCTCGTAGTCTCTCTCCTTCTAGGCGTACATCGCGTTGATCCGGCGTCTCTGCAGTCCTTGATCTTGATGATTGGGATCGTTTTCTTCTGAGACATGCATCACGTTAATCAGGTGTCTCATCTGCTCTAGAAGTTAATGCTTGTATCCCCTCTCCTTCTGCACGTGCATCACATTGATCTGGTGTCTCCGCAGCTCTAGATTTTAATGTTTGTAGTCTCTCTCCTTCTAGGCGTACATCGCGTTGATCCAGCGTCTCATCAGTTCTTGATCTTGATGATTGGGATCGTTTTCTTCTGAGACGTGCATCACGTTGATCAGGTGTCTCAGCAGCTCTAGGTATTGATGCTCGTAGTCTCGTTGATCTGCTGTTTCTGCAGCTACTACTCTTTGCAATCGTATTCTTTCCCTTTCTAAACGTTCATCACGTGCAACTGGAGCCTCAACAGCACTAGATGTGGAGGCTCTAGACCTTTCAACACTCAGACGAACATCACGTTCTTCGGGAGTTTCGTCAGCCCTTTGAGATTGTAAATTAACTGCATTTTTGGTGCGTTTAGAAAGCAAAGATTTTTTAGGTGGCATTCTTTTGTTTTTAATTTATCACAATATGATCACTCACAAAATAGATGTTTAACTCGTTCAGAATCTGGGATTCAAATGATTTGCGAAAAAGATTGTAAGTACTATTTAAGTACTTCCTTTCAATCATTATTAGGCAAATATACCACAACAGGTCAAATTTTTTTATTTTCAAGATAAAAAATTTTGGGCAATAGAAAATATTTAATATTTTTTATTAGGGTGACCATAAAGGTTTGGTCTGTATTATATAACCACAGGTAACAATTGGTTCTTTAAAAAATTATGTATGCTGTAGGTAGTTAATAAATTAAGGCAGTATAGTGTCATCAATGGTCTGTGTCTACTGTTAATGGTACCTAAGTTACACATGTCCCTCTATGCGTATTTTACAAACATATAATGAAATGGGTATTGGAATGAACAGGCAATACACATGACTTTAGCTGCAAGAGTTTATCAGATATATGAAAATTAGAGTCCATTTATTTCCCTAACCCGAAATGTTCATATGTGTGTCAAAGATTCTAGATTCTAGCTCTAATAGTTTTCCATGTACACGAACATTTGTATCATATTTCTATGGGAGGGTCTCGCTATTATTGCTAGTCCGGCAATTTTTTCACAAATTATTCATATGGATTTCAGTGTTGCCCGTGTACAATTTGATGATTTTATCTATAATGATTTCCCAGATATAAGAAGTTTTAAATTTAATTCATATGGGAAGTACCACGCCCACTTTTCCTAGTCAGCCCATTTTTGTCTAAAATATTCATATTGATACTAAAGTGGATTCTACAAAATTTTAGGAGCCTAACTTTTATATATCCTTAGATATACTAATTTAATATTTTTTATATGGGAGGTGACACGCCCACTATAGCCAATCCGCTCATTTTGTTCATATAAACGTCAAAGTCGTCCATACAAAATTTTGAGAACTCTAGCTGTTGCAGTTTATGAGATATGTGACATTAAATACTTATTGGGTATGTGGGCATGGCACCTCGCCTACTTGAAATTTTAAAATAAAAAATAGCATAGATTCATATATTCATATGGGGGGTGCCACGCCCCCTATTGCCAGTCAGACCATTTTTGTCCAAAATATTCATATTGATACTAAAGTGGTTTCGACAAAATTTTAGGAGTCTAACTGTTATATATTCTTAGATATACTAATTTAATATTTTTTATATGGGAGGTGACACGCCCTCTATAGCCAATCCGCCCATTTTGTTCATATATACGTCAAAATCGTCCGTACAAAATTTGAGGACTCTAGCTGTTGCAGTTTATGAGATAAGCGACATTAAATACTTATTGGGTATGTGGGCGTGGCACCTCGCCTAATTGAAATTTTAAAATAAAAAATAGCCTATAGTTCCTTCCAGACATACAGGAAGGTCCTGTTAAAATTTCAAGAAAATCGGTCCAGCCGTTTAGCCGTCTATAGATTTCAAACAAACCCACAAACAAATAAACACACATTAATTTTAATATGTACATACATATAGAATATAGATAATTACTGAAATTTCTTGTTATAAAAGCTTTACAAAGAAATAATTGCTGAGGACTTATTTTCAAATTTCTATTTTAATTTAAAATTCCATTTATTTTCTATGCTTTGTTCAACAGATTAGTTTTCGATTTTTACTTTAAAAATCGATTAAAGCAAATGTAATAATTCAAGCAAATGGAATAATTCTGGCAAACTATAGCCCATAGTTAAGTATAAAAATAATGAATTCGAAGAATATAAACGAAAATAACCTGCCAATTTATTCTGTCATTTTCTAAGACATTTATTTTCCACTTGAATTACTAATTAAATGTGACGAAGATGTCAAATTCGTATATTTTTAGTGTCTTTTATTATTTCTTTCACTTTTTTGTTTTATTTCACTTGCAATATGTCTTTGCGTGTTACATTCATTTCAAGTTGCCACGTTGCTTCCATGCTACGAGGAATGAATTGAAAAACTGAAGTGGTTGTTTATCCCACTCGTTGTGTATGTGACTCAGAATTCATTGACCAGAGCCAGCATATTTTTTATATTATTGTTACTATCGTAGATTAATTTATATTTCATATCCCCACAATTTGATAAATGATTCTCTAATGTTATTATAATCAAAATAATAATAATAAGGAAGTCATTGGTTTAATTTCATTCAATTTTTTATTACTTTTTCTTGAATTCCAGAAGGATATTTCGAAGTTTATTACCAGTAACATAGGTACATAATTTAAATAGGCGCAAGGTATCAAGAATGTACAATTGTTTATATTTTTTTGACCTAACATATAGCGTTCTAAGCTGGCTTACAATGCAAAAGTAAATCCTGAGTTCAATCCCCAGCTTTATTATCTTGAAAGAAAATTTTGAGTATAAAAATTTTCTCAAATCTGTCTCTATGATTCAACATTCAAACTATATTGTAAGAAACAATGTCTTTCTGGGTGACACCCACCAAACTGGCCAAAGATTATAATAGGTATAGGAAGGCGTAGAAGTTTAGTTTGAAATCTTATCAACTTGATTTTAAACGTCAAGATGTTTCTCTGCTTATGATTCAAATCTTAACTCAGATATATTGGTTGGGCAATCTATCGGTTTAAATTTGAATCCCCGGTTATTTCGAATCTAGCGATACTTATGTCATTCTATTCTGTCACAAAATTCAGTATATTATCTCCAGTGAACGTAACAAATCGATTTACGCTTGAGCAACGTAGGTTTTTACTGGACCAACGAGAAACTACACGCTGAAGTCTACTTTCCAAAAAAAAAAAAAATCTTCGAATGAAGCTCCCACACCCACACGTGGTCTTACAGAAACCTATTCACCCATTATGAGTGACTGTTTGGTGCAGCTTGTGAAGCGGAGGCATCATTGGCTTATATTTCTTGGAAAATAAGGACGACGCAACCATTGCATTCAATGGAGACACCTATAGCACCATGACAACCGATTTTTTTGTAACGTCTCTTCATAGTATTAATGTGAACGTTGTTTGGTTTGAACAGGATGAAACAACATGGCACATACAGTTAATCACATAAGTAAGTATACAGACCTATTGCAAATGTTCTTTTTTAAAAAAATACAACAAAAATTTTTTGAAAAAAAAAAAGATTGCATATTTTATTTCATGTATGTTTGTACTTAAAAAAAAACTTAAAAATTAATTACAAAAAATAAAGATTATAAAAATATTCTCATTTAATTAAAATTACTGATAAATTCATATCACAAAAGTAAGTATACAAAGTATATAGGAACATGTTGGAAGTTTCATTTAATATAAACGTTTATTTATTAATATTTCGTTGGGTAACCCTTTGCTTTTATTACTGCACACATTCTCGATGGCATCGATTTCACCAAGTTTTGAGTCACATTTTGGTCAATTTTGTCCCATTCTTCCCGCAGGACACTTTTAAGAGTTTCTTTTGTTGTTACTTCGTGTTTTCGAACTTGATGGTCCAAATACTCACAAAGCGGTTCTATCGGGTTCAAGTCCGGTGATTGGGGTGGTGTTTTGAGTTGGTTTTGGACATTATATTGAAGCCAATCCCTTACGATTAGCGCCGTATGTTTTGGGTCATTATCTTGTTGGACCCTTCAAGTCCCATTTTCTTAGCACTGTCTTCCAAATTGTCTTTTAAAATATCCAAATATTTGTGCCGGTCCATTATTCCATCGATAAACACCAAATTTCCCACTCTATATGCTGACATGCATCCCCAGACCATTACAGACCCACCACCGTGTTTTACTGTACCTGACATGCTGATTGGATTCAGCTCTGTATTTAGTTTGGAATACTGTAATTTTTTCAGACGAAAGTAAATTTAACATCACGGATCGGATGGGCGTGAAAAAGTTTGGAGAAAACCAAATACAGAGCTGAATCCAATCAGCATGTCAGGTACAGTAAAACACGGTGGTGGGTCTGTTCTGCCCTGTCTCCCAGAGCGGAAAGACTACCAGGGTAGCTAAAATGTGTAAGAATTGAAAATATTGGGACACCACAAATCAAAAGACATTAAAAGTTGAAACCGTTTGAAAGGATGGTATTTACCTAATTAAACGATTACTCTTCCTGAACTTTATGGACTGGAAAGCCATGATTATATTTTTTTAGACTTTGCAGAAGTTTGAACCAGGATTATACGGGTTTGTTGTCCAGCACTTTAACCACTATATCACTCACCTCTTAAGCGAATTGAGTTCTATTTGGTATGACTTCTTTTCTTTCAAAATCAGACCTCTTCTACCCTCATCGATTTTCCAAATGTCGTCTTAAAGTGTTGTTGCGTCGTCTTAAATACAATATTTGCAACATTTTTATTTAAATCTTAATCAACCGCAAAAACAAAACATCAAATAAAGAAAGAAACCTTTTTTTTTATGGTAAAAAAATACCAATTTATCGTCTCGTTTATTTAAATCCCTTGATTAATCAGAATACTGAAAAGAAAACAAAAGACAAACTGTGTACGAAATATGACTGTGCCAACCTCAAAATTTTTAATACGAATTCATGTATTCATTCACTGCTGCCGTTTATGTACAATATTTATGAAGTCGCTCAGCGAACATAAAGTTTAATAAAGTTGTTCAAGATAAAACCAATAAGTTTTACAAGAAAATTTAATAAAAATCGTACAAAGAAGATAAGCAGATTATTGAATAAGAAATAAACAACGAGATACCACAAAAGCATACAATTAATGGACACAAAGGAGTGTATAACCAAGATTAATTCACGTTGCGATAATTTTCCTTTCGGAAAGTCTAAGATATTGGTGAAGGTGTACTTGATATTTATTCGAAGTTGGCAGTGTACCTATTGTTATGAGGTTTTGTTAAAATAAAATTTTTTTATGTCGCTTTCAAGTACAGCACTACATGCAATTATTATTAAGGGTTTTCAAGTAAAGAATAGAATGTTTGGTTAAAGTTGTGAATATCCGTTTATATCAACTAAAGCTACAAAACCCCGAAAGAGTTAACAGGGCGCGCGTTAAGTGTCCTGATTGACGGTAATTTTAAACTTTGAATAATCATAATGGATACATTTGTATCCAGTGTGTATAATTTATTTCCAATCATTTATGAGCAAGGTTGATTGTGATAGCTGCCTGATCATACAAAACCCAATGTGTGCATCATGAATTTGTTGTTGCCTTTTTCGACGTTGATATGTATGTTTGAAGAGATTTTTTATTGAAATATATGTCTCCTGATTGAAGCTTTTACGTTTGAAATTTTTACTCGGATATATTGTACAAATTGACTCACCGGCTAATATTTCAATATTTCTGGAAATAATTAAATGTATTCAATGGAAATTCAATGCAAATAATATCCATAAAGATCTTAAGATGTCGTTTTATTTCTTTTATTATTTTTGTGAGGAGATACCATACGATCCATTTTACTTTACTTATATGTTATAGAGTATGCCTATAATGTCTTCTGCAAGCCTATAGCCCAGACTAACTGTAGGACGCTGCTCGATGTCAATAAAGGAGGGAGAAACCGTATCAAAATTTTTTTAAGACTGTAAAGCTAAGTCAACACACTATTATTGTCATGTAGAGATGCCATACAGCCCTCAATCTATATATAGTATCTTTATAATGTCTTTTCCAAACCTGCAGCTTGATGTCAACTAAGACAATTCCACGCCCTAATTTAATTGCATCCAATTGTTTCTTTTTAGAATTCATTAATGCCCCATTGGTTCCAAATTGTGTTATGGTGACTTATTCTGATTATTACAGAAGCCATTTAAGGTAATCTCCATTTGGAACAAGGGTTTTTTGAGTCTGAGTTTTTGCACTGTCAAAAGTTCGATTATAAACCTCAGATTATTCCATGATAATCTGATCACGAATACAAAGCAAATAAGCAGAGAAATCGAAATACAAATTTTAAGAGATAAAAAAATATTAAAGGACCTTCAAAAAAATTCTTATAGGTTTAAGAAAACAAAAAGAGTTAAAAAAATAAAATCATACAGATATAGTTGAATGGTTTTATCCGTTTACACCTCAATAAATTTATTACAAGATTTTGCAATATCATACACATGTTACAGCAGAATCCTTGAGTAAACAAAAGCAGACATGATAAACGGTAAAAAAATATTTAAAAGATCTACAGATGGCCATCTTATTTACTTAATTAGTAATTACAATTGTTTAATTAGCATTACAAACTGGCTTCTAACGCCACTAATGTGGTGTGTGTTAATTTTATAAATGAGTGGCGGGAGACTTACAGTGTAAAGTCGATTCCGAACGACATATTCTTCAGAAACTTTTACATGACAATTTTTATTTACTTTCAGAGTTTTTGCCAAAAGTCTTCTGAGAGGCAGTCACCGGACGGAATATTATTTCTTATTTCGTTTTGTTGGAGATGTCTACGCTGGGGATTGAACCGTGGCCTCACGTTTAATATGTCAATACACTAAGTACTAGACTACGGCGGCTTCAGAATATACTAACTTATATTTAACCCTTTTGTTTCTTTTACCCAAATAGGATAGGATACCTGAGAGTTGTCTCATAGACTTGCGAGTTTCCCGCTCTTTTATTAAGAAAATTTCTTTATTTCGAAAATTGACACGGTGTAATGTTTTCATATAACTTTTGTTTACAAATTTTATTCCCAATTTATTTAAAAGTATGTTGGGAAGCCAGAAAACCAACTTGTTTAACAACACGATTATACTACGTGACATTGACCAAATATGTTAAAATATGTGGAGTTCAAAAACCACCAAATAATAGAAACCACAAAACAAACGCACCAAACACATCCAATAATATTAAGCAAGACAGCAACATGCTACCCTGATGAACATTAAAAAGGAAAAGCACAAAGGAACTATGGGTAGCGCAAGCTTCATAAGTGTCAAAAGATATGAGCAGCAATGATTTTATTTTGTTTACGTGACTTTTCACCCTTTGCTGAGAGTTGTTTGTGCTGATCTACCGGTATCCAAAAGTACACATGGAATTGCAAAAAAGTTGTTATTTCATCAACAGATTGTACGTGTGTATCCTGCATTTTAGAAGCAGCGATAGTATCACCGTTATATTATCAAAGCTATAGAACTAACGACTGTCATTACAGTTACACTCCAACAGTCAAGAATATTCAGAATTTACGTGTCATAGAAAATTACAAAACATTATAAAAACGTAATCATTTTAATGCAGAAACAGAGTTATAAAATTGATTTGCAATTCGATTTTATGTTTGTACTTTAAAAAGAGTGAAAAGAAAAATATTCAAATACATATGATTGCATACTAAGACAATACGTCTTAACCCTTGTTATGTTTTGTATCTTATTGAAACTAAAAAAGGGAGATAATAGAGACTATTGTTTATGAATATTACATCTGATTCTTTTTTTTATTATATCTGACAGGAAAATTTCTATAAGAAGAGTGTACCATGTACGCATAGCGCAACTAAAGAACGAATTATCTCTTGATTGCATTACGTTCCCCATTCACTAATCCATCATTAATGAATGTTGTCTACGAGGCAGACGAGTACAACATAAAAATCAACAATTTTTAGCCATTAACAACAAGTCCATCGGATTTAGGCGTCCTTTGAGGAGCCTCTGCTTCTTGAGCGCCTTTTGCAGTTCATTGCATCGATGATAGGGCTTCGTCGCTCTGGTCCTTCCAACGCCGAAAAGGTCATACTTTACGACGTCTTCCGCTAATATGCATCCTTTTCTACCCGAACTATATGGCCGAGCCATATATATCATGTCGTTGAGGAGCTAATACAGCGCATTGTTCGATCGAATACAGAAATCATCGCCAACTTGCACTGGCCCAAAGATCTTATGCAGAACTTTTCTCCTGAAATGCTAATGTATCGATTTGTACTATTAGATTTGCAAAAACAAAGAAAAATACTGTCCCCGAAGAACTTACAGACTAAGGCATTATTTGCTATATTAAAATGGCTCCCCTCCGACCTTCTATTAATACAGTGCTAATGGCAGTAAGACTCAATGCAGTTAAGTCCTGGCCCAATCTGAACTATTGACATGATGCTATTCTGGGAAGACATGGACACACTAGGATTGATCATATGATTCCTTATAATTTTCTGAGTAGAACTTTCAATTTTAGAGTTCCGTCTAGTCAGGTTCAAGTAAGCAATGATGGCTCAGTGACAGGGTGGGCTGTTCTGTTATTTAACTTTCTTATAGGCTGATCACTTCAGTATTTTCCAAGCAGAGGAAATTTTGAAAGCGGCGCAATGCTTGTTGAGTTGCGAGATTTTCCTTGAAAATATCTTGATTTACTCGAATAGCCTGACTGCGATTAAATTGTAGCGTGTTCATGATGTCAGCATCGCCGACGCATGCATGTTTGAAACAATTCTTGTTTTTAAAGAAAAGAAATAAAATAAATTGAATATATTGTGAACACATAAGTAATGCAATGTTAATCCGGCTCTTTTAAATTTTCAAACAAAATTGTAGTATTTAGTGTGGCCTCCTTTTGCTTTATTAAGTTGTGGAAGGCTTTTTGGCAGACTGTTTAAATTATCAATTTTTGAACATTCTTCATTTAAAAAGTTCTTTTAGATTTTGTGGAACTAGACTTCTTATTTTCTTATTTCTTTTTCGGTATATACTTATATACATATATATATATATATACATATATATATATATATATATATATATATATATATATATATATATATTTAAAAATGTTCAGGTAGAAAACTTAAATAAATTCATTAGAAAAGTAGCCAAAGAAAAAATTAAAAAAAAAAATAGTAGAAAAACTAACTAAATAGGTCTTTATTTTTCGTTCCCTTCTATTGACAACCTTACGCTTTTTTTAACTCAAGAGTCAAGTCGTCATGCAAAAAATGAAAATATATTGCGACGAAAGAGGAAATAAGGAGAAAAAACGAAAATACTCATACGTTTGGTTAGAAGGTGGTATAACGGCGGCGTATGAGTGATTTAAAATATCAATTTAATACGTATACGTCGGTCTGTGAATTAATTTTTTTAGTTATGTCTTTTAGAATGCACAACCGGGGATGTGTGTGTCCAACTATCGATTTTAAATACTAATATATAAGGTGCTTTTTTGCTCTAGCTTGTGTTCACATACAATTTCAATGTTGATTTAGGAAATCTTTCTATCTGCTGACTTGCGGAAACCTGTTAACGAAATTTCTGTTGATAATACTTAGCGATTTGTCTAGAATATGGACGATCCAGTTTCACTTACATCACCTAATGTCAATTGCAATTGGCTTATAAGCTGTTATTTGTATATAAAATAATGTTATTATATGGAACCAGTTATTTCATAAAAATGGTATTGAATATCATAAGTTCACCAGAGTGAAATGATTTTGCGAGCTCGAGATGGGTTTCAACAATCAAAATAGACTTGAATTTCAATAGCAACTATTTTCATCCATCCAGCCTATGTTATCTGACTAACTAAAGGGAAGAGTGAATAAATTTTGCAGAAATCCAGAAAAATTGTAAGCTTCTTGCAAAATCTAGAGACAAGTAAAGACGAATACGCGGAACAGAAGAAATGTTATGGAAAATGTTATTATAAAAGGTAGCTGTTTTATGCTTGCCGGTCTCTGCTATTTGTTATATTTTTCAGAAAGTTAAAGATTATCGGATCTATGGATCTCTCTTTGCGTGGGAATATATATCGTTGAATTTGAGGATGATATTTGTTCTGCTCATCTCAATATTATTGAAAAAAATTTTTATTTTCTCTGGAAGATTCTTTTTTGAATTTGTTTAACAGATCTTTTAGTCATTCGTTTCCATTCATTTTATAATTTATGCTACAAAAACACATTAAACGCAACGCAATTTGGCTTTAAGTAACCATTTCCATATTACATGAGTGTATATTTTATTTTTGAGAGATTGCATTAGATACATAAGGAGTATTAGGAAAATATTCTTTAACGATATTGTCTTACAATGAATTAAGCTCTAAAAGATCTAAATTTAGGCTTAGACTTACGTGCTAAACTTCAGCAGAGACAATGGATCTTTCTGTTTGTCCGATTGCTTGTTTAACATTGTATATGATTAAACGTAGTAGAAAATAGAAAGTGAAATAAAAGCAATAAAAAAACGTAGGTTTTACACTATATCGGAATAAAATTTGCCAATCTATTTCTTTCTCCAGTAAACTATCTCCCCGATATTCCAACACAATGCACTGCATGGACAAGAGTCTCCTGAGTGTTGGTTTATTTTTAACTTGACAAAGTTTCTGGTGGAAGTCGCCATAATGTAGTAGGTAGTATGTTTGCTTCTTAGACGAGAGTCTGCGATTGAAACTCCAGCTCAGACATCTCAAACAAAACTAAATATGTAAAATAAAAAATCTTTCGAAGACCTCTCCTCGGCAGGGAGGTTGTCATAACTAATTGAGTAAGAAAGTATTTTGGTTATACAGTAAAATTTTTTAAATATATCTTGAGACTTGGAACTCGATCACTTCTAAAAAATCGGAGAATCAGTAGTAATCAGTTTATGGATAAGGCGACAAATCATAATCGGTGTTATATCGGTGCTATTCCGGCCTGAACATGAAATTTAAAATCATCATTACATTGAAAATCGCTGAGTAGAATACGTTAATATTTTGTAACGCTTAAAATTATGTGGTCTACTGAAACAATACTTAATATTACCCATCTTAAATCGCCGAATATATCACCAATAAACAATCTAATCTCTTCTCTTCATATAAAATTCAAATAAAACCACAGTCTTCACGTTTAAGCAGGAATAAAATGCAAATAACTAGAGAAATCGATAAAAAATTAGTTTTCTGTGTTAAGAATTTTATTGAAATCGTTTTACATGAACACCATGTTCCTTTGCTTTAAATTCAAAAAAAATTTAAGAGACCAGGTAACATTAAAGGATCTCAGAAAGATTCTTATAGGTACAGGAAAACAATAAGAGTTAAAAAACTAAAATAAAAATCATTTAAACATAGTTGAAAGGATAATTTATCACAAAATTTTGCAATATCATACACATGTTAAGCAGAATCCTTGAGTAAACAAAAGCAGAAATGATAAACGGTTGAAAAAATATTTAAAATATCTATAGAAGGTCGTCTTACTTAATTGGTAATTACAATACTTTAATCAGGATTTCGACCTGGCTTCTTACGCCATCCATGTTGTGTGTGTTAATTTTTCATCAGTGGGGGATGTATAGTTTAAAGTCGAATCCGAACATTTCGTTTTGTTCCAAATGTCTGAGCTGTATTCTTGAACCACCGGTTCGCATCTATTAAGCCAACACTATATCTACTAAGCTCCTACGAATTTAGATAGCTATCTGTATTACATTTTAGAACTTATGAATGAAAAATTGACTTACAAACCATTGCACAGTAGTTCAATAACGAACATAAAAATTCCTCTCTCAGGATTTTTAAATAGCAGCTATAAACGAAACTTTTTTTATGACAATTATTTCCACGAAGTTCTTGAAAGTTGAAATGCATTTAGCCGTGACTTTTTTGTAAAGCTGAATGATTAAAAGCACAAAAATGCTGACGTTTATATTTTATGTCATCAACGGGAATTACATTTGCTCGGTTAGGTTTGCAATTGTGTTGCCATTTAGATTTAATAAGTATTTCTAATTACTTAATTTTAATTAGCTGCGCCTTTAAGAGCGAGTAAGTGTAGTATCCACGGACTGTACTTAAATGAAATTCTGTGCTAGAGTCAGAGATTGTGCTTAACTCATTGTGCACACATTGACGTTGACATTTCTCGATTATTTCTGATATTTATACCATAAGTTCCATATAAACAGGCCCTATTCATTGAGCTAAGACGATTCAAGTTATTTGTGTCTATTTGAAGCAGAATTAACCAAACATAAAAATTTATTTCGGCTGAAATTCGGTCGAAAATGCTACGGATATCCGAGAGTTGCGTGAACATTCTCTCCATGATATGATTTAACACTCTTCAATATACAATATGTTAGTTGGTTGATCAATTAAATGAGAGAGGCCCTAATGAAGTTGGATAGTAATAACGGCTAAACAAGAGTAGTTTGCTACAATGAAATCATCACTTATTTTCCAAATGAAAAAGAATGTAGTAAAAATATATTGAAAAATTAAAAGAAGACTGAGTATATATTGTAGTGATTTCTTTACTACTATTTAAATTAAAAACTATAAAAGTTTTTATTTATTTAAACTATATTTCCAAATAAAACACAGACAATTTTAAGCTTAAAATCACTTGATAAGATTTAACGATAATTCGCTTTTAAATTCTTGCCATTAAAATTTTATTTTCATGCTCCCTGTCCAGCATTTGGTGGAAAGCATAAAAAATGCTTTTAAAATCCATGCATGCGATAATAAACTTTAGAAAGGAAAAGAACAACTGTGCGCTAATACATGTTCGTTCGCTTAAACTCAACTAGAATAAATGCTGCTAGTAGTGGACTTCCCAATACTCTTTTAGTTTCATTTCCGTAATAATTACAGTTTTTTATTCCTCTACAATTGAATAAAACAAATAAAAATATATAAAAAAATTAAGATAAATAGGGACTTCAGAACTGAAGATTCAAAGCTCTTGTGGTTTACAATGAAGACTCTAAGGCGAGTGTAGTGACAGTGTAGGCTGTGTTATATTTATTAATATTTCTCATGTCTGACAACTACAGTGTTATCCAGGCAAAGGTCAAGTCAGCTTTGAAAACGACGTAAAATTTATTGAGTGGCGACATTTTGTCTGAAAATTTCTTGATTTATTCTGACAGCCAGGCAGCGATTAAGTCCCTAACAAACGTAGTTTCAACGCCCGTACATGTCCATGAATGTCGAGTATTTCTCGAAGAAATTTCGGATCATTCAAAGGTAACTTTTATATAGATTTCGGAACATAAGGATATCATTGGAAATTATATTCCCGATGATCTGTCCAGTCAGTCAGGATTACGATCTAGCTTCTCACACCACTTATCTTGTGTGCGTTAATTTTATACATGAGTGGCGGGACCTATAGTTAAAGTCGACTCCGAACAGATTCTTGAGAAGCTTTTCATGGCAATTTTATTTACTCTCAGATTTTTTGCCAGAAATCTGCTGAGAGGAAGTCACCGAAGAAATATTTTCACATTCGTTTTGATGTCTGACCTGGGATTTGAACTCGGTCCTTACGTCTAATAAGCCAACACACTACCTACTAGACTACGGCGACTACATATATAGATATTCCAATTGCTTCTATTAATTTTCATATTATCCTCACTGATTACAAGGAAACTCAGTCTCGTTGACATCAGTAGGGTACGTGCAATATTGCTAGAGACTACTGTACACGTATGTAAAAGAAGATGACCAACTCACTTCCCTCTTTAAATTGCATTGTTATCCTTTACACAATAGCGTTTCTTGCGGGCCACTGTCTCTTTGGCAGGAATGTCAAAAGTTCGGCATTGCGGAAAATGACTTCTACAGAAGTCTTAGGCTCACTGTCATCTAATGCGTCAGTGCATTACTTTTAGTTTGAAATAAATTTTATTATACACAGGTCGAAAATTAATTATTTTTCGGGTTTTTTTTTTGGTGGAACATGAACTAGGGTTCTATTTATACGCCGATATAAGCACATTTGTCGCGCTATGGTCGTAGTGTCTAAAAACGACCATCTCATTTTGGAGGCCTTTTACCGGGTTTGAACTATTGATTCATTTTACGAGCATTTAAAGAACTTGATTAATAATTAAATTATGCTGAAAAATTTATAGAGAGGAAATAAAGTAGGTTAGATCGAAGTGGTAACGTTGACGGCCGGTTATGACGTCCAGGTAAGCGCAGTCTCTGTTCTGACCGAATTCCACCAAACTCATAGAAGAAGGGCTGCAGATTAAAGCACGACTACTCTAATCCGAAAATCAGCCTGAAAGTTTAATAATCGATGATATGTCCTTGATATTAATGGATGATATCTCCGTCAACGAATGTAGAGTTAAATAACCTAAAACTGCAGCTCGCAATAGATCTCCACTTCTTCATCAGACCCACAACCTCAGCAAAAGTGGTTTGATGGGAGCTGCAGTTTTTCCGCGTGTCTTCCCGTGACTTCCACGAATGGCGACTGTGATCGAGATGACATTGCGATCAAGTTTAAGTAGTTAAAATGGTTGGTACGCCTTCTATCCATCGAAGGCCAACCGTGCTGCGACATTCCTCGTTAGCGGCCCGGAATAATTTTTGCCTAATGGCTTATTTAACCAAGGTAGGTGGAATAAAAAAATTCGATCGGCGAGGGTTTCCGATGGAGTGCACCTGCTCTGGCGAACTCGTCGGCCCTACAGTCGCCTAGAATGTCCCTGTGCCTAGGAATCCAGACAAGAGAGAACGTCGTGACTACAGCGAGACTTTCTAACGAGTTTAGAGTTGGCCGTAACGCTCGAGAGGCATCTAATAGCAGATTGGTTATCAGGAAAAACTGAGATACGGGTGAAAGGAGCACAGTTGATGAGGATACATTTAGCGAAACAGTGATCCTGCAGTCGGAGGGAATTGTACAGTTCAAGTTTAACAGAATACACGCCGTTACCAACCCTATTATCGAGGGTATACATCCAACGATTCCTGGGAGATTATCATGTTAGAGATCCAGTCGTCCCTGTTTGGTATTAGGAAATGTAATCTCCTGTCCAAACAAGTCAATAAAGTAGATTCATTCACTTAATTTTTTAATATAATGAATTTCAAATGCGCCAGACTTTTATGAACTTAATTTAATCTTTTGCCTTAAAATTCAGCTCATGTCAATTAAAACTTTAAAAGTATTGTTTGGCATATATTTTAATTTTTTCTTATTGTTTTTTTTAATAATACTTTATGCTAATTAAGTTATATTTCAGGAAATGTCGAAACAAACTTTACCACAGTGTTAAAGCATTTAAAGCAGCCATGCAAAACCGGCGGCCCGCGGGCCACATGCGGCCCTATTTAACATTTCCTGCGGCCCTAAACTATTATAATTCGCTTACATTTTTAAATAAAAATAATTTTTTTTTTATATTTTTTTATAATAATTTATTTACTATGCTAAGAAAAAAATAAATATGTTTTTCAAATAACATAAAAGAATAAGTATAAATATAATTAATTATGAAATTATAGAAATACATTCCCTTAATTCTCATATTCACTTGTTTCGATTTATTTACTTGTTTAAGTGTTTAAATCTGAACCTCAGTATGCCATGGAGCACAACATTTTTTACATGGAATTATAGAGATTTGAAATTTACAGTAGGAGTTATTCTTACTTTTCAGTTTGAGTTTGTACTTTGGCAAAGTAACTTTGTAGTTTGTTTAGTTTTACTGAAATTTTTTTTAATTTTTTATCCAAAAAATAATATGTCGGTATCAAAACAACTTAAGAAACGGAAGTTAGAAGATGAAAAACGAGTTTTCCAAGAGCAATGGACTGAAAAGTTTTGTTTTATCGAACATAAAGGAAACATTATATGTTTAATTTGTAAAGCAACAATTGCAGTGCCGAAAGATTATAATTTAAAAAGACATTTTCAAAGTAAACCTTCTGATTTTGATGAAAAGTATTCTGGTGCTTTAAGAATACAAAAAATTACTTCAATGGTCCAATTATTACAAGCACAACAAGATATATTTAAAAAGTGCAATGAATCTGCAGAGCAAGCAGTTGAAGTAAGTTTTGATATTGCGAATTTAATAGCAAAATCGTCTCGACCGTATACCGATGGTGGTTTTGTAAAGAACTGCTTAATCGTAGCATCAAAAAAATTATGTTGTACAAAATGCACCTCGAAATTTGAAGCACTAAGTTTAAACCGAATGACAATACAAGGGCGTATCACCGATATTTCTGCTGATATCGTGACTAAATTTTCAAGAATATTCAAAAATTGTATCAAGTTTTCATTAGCTGTTGATGGTCTACCGATATTACTTACATTGCTCAATTGTGTACATATGCCCGTTGTATAACATCAGATTATGAGATTTTTGAAGAACTTGTTGAACTCTATCCAATGAACGATCAAACAAGAGGATCGGATTTATTGCAGGCATTATTGTCTAGCATGCAGACGCATAATTAGGATTTATCAAAGCTTTCTGGTATAGTGACTGACGGGGCTCCTTCAATGATTGATCCTAAAATCGGTATGACAACTCTTTTATCCGAACATATGAAGCAAAAAGGAATATACCAACAAAATTTAATTGGAAAAAATCTGGGTTTCGACCAAGTTATGAAAAAAGTTGTGAAAGCAGTAAATTTCATCCGATCACGTGGATTAAATCACAGACAATTTAAGGAATTTCTTAATGAATTTGAATGCGAATTGAATGCGTATATGGTGATGTTTTGTACTATAGTGAAGTTCGTTGGTTAAGTAGAGGCAAAGTTCTGCAACGTTTGAAGAAGAAATTAAAATGTTTTTAAATCAAAAAAGTGAGCCAGTGGATTATTTGGAAGATTCAAAATGGATATGTGACCTCGCGTTTTTAACAGATATATGCGGCCATTTAAATGATCTGAACCTTAAACTTCAAGGAAAATCTCAATTAATCACGACATTACATGATGACGTATCAGCTTTTCGAATCAAGTTATCATTGTTCCATTCCCAGATAACCAATAATAATACTTGTCACTTTCCCAACGACGATAAAATATTTAAAAAATACGAGATGAACAGTAATCAATATGGTATTTATATTCAACAACTGCAGTAATCATTCAATGAACGATTTGAAGACTTTGACCGGTACAAAATACTGTTCAGCACATTTGCTAATCCTTTTGAAGCATCACATGAAAATGCTGAATCAAAACGCCAACTTGAGCTTATTGACATTCAATGCAACGAAGAATGAAGTTCAAATTTAAGGAAGGAGACTTAATGAACTTCTACAGATGTCTTCCTACAGAAAACTTTCCACATTTACGACAAAATGCAGCGCTTTGTGGAAGTTTATTCGGAAGTACGTACATTTGTGAGCAAACTTTTTCAATAATGAAGTTGAATAAATCAATTCAAAGAAACCGACTTACAAATGAAAACCTAAACGCCGTGGTAAATGTAGCTACTACAAATATTACTCCGGATGTAAAAAAGTTAGCATCTAATATGCAACCACAAAAATCTCATTAAAATTAATTTGTTTTTGATTAAGTTACTATAATATTTTGAATTATTTTGAATGTGAATTTTCTTATTTCTGTATAAAAGTATAATAATATATAACATATTATGTAATAATAACTGTTTCTAGAGTTTAAGTTTTTGTGATTGCCCAATTAATAATTTTCTAATGCGGCCCCCATTCAATAATTAACTTTCTAATGCGGCCCACAGCGATGAAAAGGTTGTACATGGCTGATTTAAACCCTTGTAGACAAATTTCACTTCTGGCGGCAAAATTCGAATATATTTTAAAAAGTAAGTATGAATTTTAATTTTATTCACAAAACGTCCTATTGTTCATATTTCTATTTCATATTCCGTTGCTAAATAATTCAAAAAACTAAAATTTTTAAGGACAAATCAATTAAATGAGTTAAGGTGATAAACTTTTGTTTTGTCAATTTAGAATTTCAACTTTTTAAGGAAACAATTAAAAAAAAAACTCAAATTTAAGGTGTGCTAAATAATAAATAATTGCGGTGAAATAAGTTTAAAACTTTCTCTGTATTGACATGCAAATACTGAAAGAAGACAAAATGGACAAATTGTTTTTAAAAGACGTATTTTGGCAGCAAACATAAGCGTCTTGAACTTTTACGTCCGCAGTAATCAAACTATGTAAAGTAGTCTGCACTGACTGAAACTTAAGTGAAAAATTTTTAAAATAAATTACAATAGTAGGAGTTGAAAAGAGTAGTTCATTTAGAGTATAAAAATAAAGATTCATTGACAAAAAAAAAAAAAAAACGATAACACAATATTAAATATCGTCCTTGCAGTGTCTCCGCAATTTTAAGAAATCTCGAACAAAAAGTCTTTTGGCAGAAGTCAACTATAAGTTAATTTGCACGTAGACAAGCTTTATTAAAGTTGAGATATGCAAGAATATATGCAAGAAGTCGCCGTAATATAGTATGTAGTGTATTTTGGTGTTTTGGCTTATTAGACGTGAGGCAACGGTTCAAAACCCAGGTCAGACATCTCCAGCAAAACGAAATATAAAAAATTATTTCTTCGGCGGCTTCTTCTCTGCAGATTTCTGACAAATTCTCTAAATCTGTCAATTTCGTTGTAGATCCAGTTGCTTTAGCACTCTATATACTCTCTTCCCTCCTGAGCGTAGGAGGGGGTTTTCGGCTGTAGACCAACTAAATCTAATTACCGAGATGTGGCAAATAAAACTCCCGTCAAATGTTTGCGAGACGAGTTTTAAGATAGAGTATACAGAGTGCTAAAACAACTATATCTACAATGAAATTGGCAAGCGAATGCTGCAGGGAGATACAGACAATTGGTAGTTCCTGGAGGACTTTACCCGCGTGATATTTATAGGACACCAGACTTAGTAACTAAAACTTTCAACTACTTTACACGTCGTTACAAAAAACAATTTCAGACTGAGTCTTGGCGAAAAAACTACGTCAACGCAAACATTTCTTAACAATCATTCTAAGTATCTTACGAAGGTCGTCGTTTTAGTGTAATCTATTGGTAAAAGGGACTGCCATCATCTTGCAGTAATAATGCGTTAGCATGACATTAGTCGTGTTCAGAAATCAGACAATATTGACTTTTCTTTGTATTTTCCTTTGCCGTAGGCAGGCCGAAACCAAACTAATCAGAATTAATTAACTATTGAACCGTGACAAACCGTGCGACCAAAATGTTTTTAGCTGTTGTCCATTTGATACTTGAGGAAGTAAAATTGCTTACTATCAATTGAAGTCGCCGTAGTCTAATAGGTATTGTATTGGATTATTAGACACGAGCTCATAGTTCAAACCCCAGCTCAGACATCTTGTACAAAGCGAAATATGAAAAAATATTTTTTTCAGCAACTTCCTCCCAGCAGCCTTCCTGCAAAAATTTTGAGAGTAAAATAAAATTGCTATTAAAAGTTTGTCAAAAATCTGTAGTTCGTAGTCTACTTTAAATCCACTCATCTATAAAATAAACACACACCAAATGGTGTGAGAAGCCAGTTCGTAACCCTGACTAAAGGGTTGTAATTATCAATTAAGTAATTAAGTAAGTTACCATTGTTGGAAACCTGGACTGAATATGTCTATTCTGTAAATAATATTCAGCACACATAAAAATGACAAGAGGCATCTATTTCGTAGAATTTTCTCTTTAAATTTTTCTTAGTCAAAAAGGGTAGAAGAGTAGTTTTTGCCTGTGCTCAGTAAATAATGCAGCCAACTTAATTTAAAAAAATCTTTATCTTAATTAACTTTTTTTAAAATAAACGAACAAAATAATACGTTTTTGTTTTCAACTGCATATTTTCGGTAACACAGGCAATTGAAAAAAAAATTCAAAAAATTTGGAAACAGTTAAAAAAATTACTTCATACCGGTAATTGCCACCTTAATGTACATATGTACGTAGGTAATGGTACAAGACATTTCTTCTCTACTTTTTAAAGACTTGTAATAAATTAAAGAATTGTTCTCCACGGCTGCAACAAAAGCTATATTAAAGACAGCATAATTTCCAATGTGGTAATAGAGTGGGTGTGATGATGAATCAGAAAAATAATTTTAACAGACAGCACATGTCAAATGTAAAGAATACATGTACTCGTATGTCTGCGTGAAAATAAATGTCTTTAGATTTGTAGTCTTTCTTTTTGGTCTCTAATGGTAGATAATTTTCTTTCTTGCTTTATGAAACAATATTTAACTTTTTTAATGAGCATCACAATAAGGCAGAAAAAGGGTTTGCATGAGTACTGCACAGAGCTCCAAATGAAAAGTATTATTTGCCTTGGTTTTCTTTTTTTTATAGAAAGAGAAATGAGCACGTACAAATCAAAAATTCTTATAACAAAAGCCATAAAGACAAAGTTTTAAGAGTTTCATTAAGACAGTCATATAAAAACCCTTATCTTGTTTTAAATTTAATTTTAATCATCCCACTTTTTGTTGTTGTCTTCTGCAAAATTTTATCGTTTTTAGTCTGTTTATTATTATGCCTTACGATTCCGGATTTTAAAGAGCTTAACCGCATTTTTATCATAAAAAAATATACGAAGGGGTTTCAAAAAGTTTACAAGTTTTTAAATCAGAATTAAGTTTTTGCTCAAAAAAAGCATTTATTTTTCAAAACTGTTTCGTTTGAATTTGTCCAACCTTTCTCTGAAGTAAACCTTTCTGAAGCTATCAATATTTTGAGGTGATTCAATCGTAAGAGTCAAATCTATTTTTGCTGAGTTAATGTTAGAAAGCATGAAGTAGTCACTCTGAACAAAATCTAGAGCACATGAGCTTATGAGGAAACAATTCTGTTTCTATTTCTTATTTACTAAGTTACTTAATTGGCCATTAACAACCCGATTAACGGATTTCGGCCTGCTTTAACACATCCTTCCAGGCGCCTCTGCTTTTTCCGTGCCTGTGCCAGTTAGTGTCACACTAATCGATGACAGGGCGTCCTCGATTTGGTCTTTCCAACGCAAACAAGGTCATCCTCTTCCGGTATCCTCCTCCATTCGAACGACATGGCCGAGCCAGCGTAGCCCCTGGATGTTAATACGCTGCACAACGTCCATGTCGTTGAGGAGCTCATACAGCTCACTGTTGAATCCGATGCGAAAATCATAGCAGACTCGAACTGGACGGAAGATCTAATGTAGGACTTTTCTCTTGAATACTCTCAAGGCTGCCGCATCAGTGCTTAATGATATCCATGCCTCTGCGCCATAAAGAAGTACGGAGTGGAGAAGCGTCTTGTAGAGTATTAGTTTTTTCGTAGGTCTCTGCTACTCAAGGCAAGAGTGATCCTGCGCTTGATCTCCAGGCTGACATCATTTTTGGTGGTAACGGCGGAGACAAGACAAGTAAATTCCTTGACTATATCGAAATTATAGTTATCGGCCATAATCTGAGATCCAATAATCCGCATGTTCCTACTTGTCAACACATACACTTGGTTTTGCCCTCATTTACTGCTAGACCCATCTTGATAGACTACCGTTCGATAGTATTAAAAGTACTCAAGCAACTGCACACTTTTCGAAAAATTCCTACGTTGACGGAGTTCTGAATAGCCTTATCAGCTTTGCAGTTATACCGAGTTCAGACATTGTGGCAAAAACACAATCCTTTATGGAGCAATCGAAGACTGACTTATAGTCGACAAACAGGTGGTGTGTGTCGACTTATTTTTCGTTTGTTTTCTCCAGGATTTCACGTAGTGTGAAGATCTGGTCAATGGCGGACTTGCGTTTTTTGCAATTACATATTACATTGAGGAAAATGAAGTGTCTAGATGACGCCGTAGTCTAATAAACAGTGTGTTGGCTTATAAGATTCAACCACGCAACACGAGTAGTGTGACAAGCTAGGTTGTGATCCTGACAAATGGATTGTTATGACCGATTAGGTAAGTAAGTAAGCAAGAAGTAAGTGACTTGTTCCCAAGAGTTGCTTATTTTATTTAATATACAATACTTCACGTATTGAACGTCAATTCGTAAATGCATTACGATGAGAATTCTTTCTCTAGTTGCGGTATACGTATTTGGGACTGCCATCCTGAAGAAATTTATTCATGAGACTTAAAATATGAAAAAATTAACATTTAATGTCCATCACTACTACTGTCTCTCTACACCCCCATAATATACTTTCCTAGCTCGAACACTATGCATTGCAGGAGTCGTATCTGTTCCCCGATTGTTGGCTGTAAATAAAAAAGAAATAAATGCAAGCTACGACAGACTTATTTATTCACCCTCGTGTATAAATATATGTATGTTGTGCTGTTATAATAATAATTTTGTAATCAGACTTTTATATGTACTCGTGTAGTATATATTAACAAGTAAAGTTTCCATCTGTTAATTAATGTTCATTTTCACATTGACTTGGAAAAAGTTTATTTAAACAGAACATAAAAATCTTTCGTTTATAATTTCAAGATAATGAGCTGTAAGAATAGTTCATTAAACTGTTGTTAAAAGATAATAATTTTTCAGAATTTGTTGGTTTGTTTAACGAAAGATATAAAAATTAAACGAAATGTCAATAATTTAACTAAATTTCTATGTGGGTTGTAGACTTGCATTAAGAAAACATAACGAATTAGATGCGAAACCGTATATGAAATCGTAAGTGTGCACAAATTTAAACAAAATTTTTTATAGGTCAAAGTAAATGCCAATGAAGCCGTAGTCATCATTATCTAATACTGCAGGTGTAAAAACGAAAACTAAAAGGGCTAATAATAATAATAAATAATAAGTCCAAGAGCCAACGTCCAGCTGAAAATGGAGAATAATATACTTAAAATCAGACAGACGAATCCTTTTAATGGAAAAGTGTGCGCGAAAATGTACTTTAATCCTGTAGATCTTACTCTTATACTAAGTATACCGGTATGAAAAGAGCGTTTTTTATGAAAATAAAACCATTGCTTGCTACATACATAGTTTCTCTATCTTTCAAGCAATTTGTAGATTTCACCCCAACGAACCCGTTCGTCTTTTAAATCAAAATAAATAATCACCCAATTTTCGGCTTTCTTGCTGCAATCGAAATGCCGCTCAAGTCAATGCTTATCCCATCGATGAACACAAATAATAGTCGAAAGGAACCCAGTCTTGCGAATACGGCGGTTAGGATAGCAGTTGCTTTCTTTGTGTCCTGATTGATTGCTTTGTGTGCTGGTGCATTGTCATATTACCCTGCCGTGACTTGCTTCATTCGATGGTTAAAATTAATCATTTTTAGTTGGTAATGACCTGTATTAACAGTTTCACCAGGTCTTAGGTGCTCGTGGTACACCATACCTTTTGGGGCCACCATGAACAAAAGCATTGTCTTTCTGCTAAATCGATGTGATTTTGTATCCGATGTTAATGGTTGTTCTGTATTAACCCATGATTTGTATGTTTTAGAATTCTAAAAACAAATCCATCTTTCATTGCTAGTAACAATTCGATGCAAAACTGATTTTCTTTCGTGTATCTGAAGCAAAATTTCTTAAGTCGTTTTTGGGTTTTCCAACTGTCTGCCATTTAATTCATCAGTCTTTATTTAAATTGTTTGCAATTCAACGCCTCCACAATTTGTTGGTGGTCTTCAGCGTTCTTCATTTCTCACGTCAAAATGGTTATCTGTGAACAGTCGAAACCATATTCCGCAAGTTGCTTATGATAGAAGAGTATGATCAACGTATGCTTCGATAAGCATTCGAAGAGACTCTCTACCACGTTTCTTCATGTGAAAACAGAACATTAATGTTTTCCGTAAATCATAATTTTCATTGAAGAATTTTTTCTCCATCTTTGGGAAGATGAAGCTAAAATATTGTTTTATTTTAATCCCCATACTTGGAATTCCTCTACACGACCTAATTTAGTGTTGTCTTTGTCTAAGCTGTTATAGACAGAAGTTTTGTTGAGGGGGTTTATTACACTGGAAATGGAAAGGTGGTTGAATCGGCATCCGATATTTGAAGTTATTTATGACCAAACCAGATGCCATCCTGCAACGGAGACGCATTAAGCTAGTGACTTTTGAAGATTAACATTCGACGGTCATAACAGTCCGTAATCATGCCTCATGCTGCCAGCAATCACGCATACATAATTGGTCCTCACAACCCTTCAATCAGGATTACAACATAGCTCTCACGCCACCCACGTTATGTACGTTATTTTTTTCCATCAGTTTCGGGATCTACAGTCGTTTCTGAAATTCTCCAAAGAATTATTTTTTATATTTCGTTTTACTACAGCAGTCTGACCTGGGGTTTGAACCGTGGCCTTACGGCTAATACTAATACTAGACTACGGCCAGTGTTACTGCCAAGGATGTCTTTTTCTTAACCGTCTTGAGCCAGAGCTTTTCTGAGGTTACCATCCTTCCTGGAAATGGAAAGGCGGTTGAATCATCGTTCCGATCTTTAAGGACCAACCCAGGTACCATCCTGCATTCTAGACTATCCTGACTTTTGAAGACTAACATTCGAGCGTCTTACCAGACCAAGGTCATGCATCATGCTGCCTGCAATTATCGCAATCTTAATCAGAATCAGATTATCTTTAAGTCCTCTTTGATACATAAAAACATGCTGCAATCTTAATCGTTTCGTGAGATGGATTTTTTAAACCTAGGTCAGGTTGCTTAGATTGTTTATAACGGGAAACTGTTCAACATAATATTGAAAGAATGTTTCACACGGAAAAGCAGAATATAAAAAAAGCATTTAGAAGCCTGCCTGCTATACAAGGTCATCAATTCTATGAGAAATCTAAGATAAATTAGTTATGTGATTATAAGAACAAAGAAATTAATGGCTCAGTTGGGAGAATTAATTATGGGCTAAGCTGTAGTCATCTTAAAGACTTTTCGATTTCTAAAATTCAAAACACTCATATGAGAACAGAAATTTTAAACGATATCGTTTTTTCCAAAATCTTTAATTCTGCCATTTCTGTCTTGTCTTAAATTATCGTTTTCATTTTGTAAAGTAATTTTCTGAGTAAATTTTAAATTCAACAATACATACGTCATAACATATGTCAATAATTTTAACATATGTTATCATACAACTACAACAAACGCCCAAATGGATTTGATGTTTTGACAGCTGATAAAACATTTCAAATCCGATACATTTCGATCTCTGAGAATTATTCTCTTAACACCTTAGAGCCTCCACATAGGTTTAACAGATTTAAAGGTTTTTATTCATTCCCATCTATATACATATGTATCTGCGTGTAGTGAAGAGAATGATTTTTGGAAATTTTAAACTTTTCCTACAAAAGAGTTTTTGTGTAGAATCTTCTTCTTATTGTAAATATTTGTGTTAAATGCATTTTATCCTCAAAAAAATTTAGGAAAAAACTTGTGTTTTAAAATTAAATATTTCTTAAATTAAAATCTTTAATTTTTTGTTTTAGATTTAAAATTATGAATTATTTTTCTAACGAACCTCATCCTTAAATACCATGCGATATTCCGACATATTTAGCTTATTTCGGGTAAAAACTTATGCACATGCCTTGGGGATAAATAAGTGATTATTATGAATTCCGCATATACAGAGAACAATGAAAGTCTTTAAGTAATAATGTGTAGAAATAATTGGTATTTTTTTTTATTTATTTTATTAACACTGCCACGACAATTTTCAGAAAACTGGCCAAAAATGATAATTTGATTTTTCACATTCTTTTCCCAGAAGTCATTTATCGATACTAGCACTGATATACTACGGTTTTATTCGTAGATGCACAAAAATGGCAGGTTTAGTGAGTACGAGATAACTAGTAGTTGGCACCCTAGAAGGAAATGCAATCAACGAGTTATCTCGTAGTTGGCAGCCAACGTGTTACTATATCCTCTGATTATAATACAAAAAAAATGCTTAAGGTCTCTCACCATTAGAGAAATAAGGAAAACATTCTGATGACTTCAAATTGTTGTACTGCAAAAGAGTAGGTATCACCAAGAAGATCTCAGAGTAAATGAAAATTCAAAGGCCTAATGTATTAACATGTTGTAACCAATATTTAGTAGAATATCCCTTAAGATTAAGAACCACATTTAATTCATTTGGCATTAAATGACGTTTCCTGTTGATATTTGCACCCTTGAACAAGTTTTCCAGCCGACTTTTGTTTAAGATTAAGAATACGTAACAGTTGTTCCAAATAGTTTTCCAAATACTCCCTTGCAGTCATATCGGACATTATGCAAGAGTATTATCCTGTGTGGATCTTCACATTAGCCGCAGTATGATTATTGGAAGTAATAACCATTACGAATTCTTATTTCCTTATTTGAATTTGTTCTTTAGACTGTTTAAATACTCTTTCTTATTTATTATCAATAAATTCTAAACTGCCCATACCTGGTGTCCACCCTCATCTCATATTTTGGGCCTCTGGTATTCTGATGTAATATTAATCTGTTAACAGCTGATTAAAATATTTACAGATTGAAATGAAGAAGCAAAACTGTTCATGCGATATTTACACAGAAACTTTTCTCAAACACAAAGATTTCTTCAATTACAGCGGCGTAATATTCTAAAAAGTGATTTGACGATTACAAAAACGAATTGCAATGGATTATGCTCGCTCCGACTGATTTCTGTACATGTCCCTCATCTTACTGTTCAACGTTGTAGTTGAAAGGGCAATACTTTTGGAGCGCCCGTCTGATACGCAGCAGTTTCAGAATAATGTAGGTGGAGGTTCCTGGCTTAAAAAGAGAAACTGTAATTCTTTTTACAAGTGCACTGTGAATAACATTCGCCAAAGAATTTTTTGCACTGTTAAAAATTACCTTCTATGGAGTTTCTTCTAAAACAATATGTTAACTAGATAAACTACTGACTCAAACAGCTTCTTGGGCACATAAAGGATAATGATCCCTACTCTTTTTTGGCAATTGATTAATTATATGGTCTCCAGTAACTAACTGACCACTTTTATTTTAATTATGGGATTTTTGGATCCCATCCTATTCCATGTATTCTGAATATGTAAACCTCACCTGAACAGTCACGCTACGGGCACGGTGTGACCAAAGTTTCTGCAGAAGTTACTTGTAGATGAACATTGCCCGGTACATTCGAAATACCATTTATTTTCTTATTATTTCTCTGCTCTATGTAGCTTTTATTAATCAAATTGTTTCACTTGTAAAAAGCACTCTTTACATAATTGTATTGAGTAATTGATTCCTGTGAATTAAAATTAAAAGTGACTTAGTCTATTAGGTAGTGCGTCGACTTATTATACTAGAGCACGTGGTTCAACCCCTGAAAAAATGAAAAAATATTTCTTCGGCTACTTCCTGTCCACAGTCTTCTGGCAAAAGCTTTGAGAGTAAAATAAAATTACCAATAAAAGTTTCTCAACATATCTGTCGCTGGAAGCAGACATTAAACATTTCCTAAATCAACTCGCACGTCATCACTGCGATGTCCATTCATACATATCCACACAATATTGCATTTACGACTTGAGTCTATAAGTAGGTAAATTATGTAATTTTGTTCTCAACTCTATTAAATTTGTCACCACCTGAGTTGAGTCGCTCAAAATCCAATAAATTATTGCAAGTATCATACAAAAGCAGTACATTTATACTGAAGGAACTCATTTCGATAATTTCCAATTAGCCCACTAGCAGGAATACTTTCGAATACAGATATTAATCTCCGAACATACATATGTGTATGTGTGAAAATTTCTACACTAAAATATTGTTGTCCATTTAATGATTTAGGTTTGTCTAGGTGTGTGCTTGTGTGAGAAAAAAATTTGTTTGTTCAAATTTACAGCTTATAATTGGTTAATTTATGCAAATAAAGTGCAAATAAAATGTTAACAGAATATAGAATATTTCAACTAGATTTTACGGTTCCTACGTATAAACCCAATTTAATTTTGCTACACTGATTATGCGGGAGATATAAAATAAACAAATTAAGGCGCAATAGTCGCTTTATATTCTACCTCTACTATCTTTTAAAATTTCATTTTGCCTAAAATCATGTACTGTTTGCCATTTATAGTGAAGGTAAGTGGCCAATGTCGTTCTAAAACATAAATAGATTCTATATTCCACAATTCTGCCATCCCAAAATCAATACCAAACATTGGCATCCCCCATTGGGGTATTGGTGTGTTCACAAATTCGAAAATTTTGGGTGTTCACGTGCATACACTGAAAATGATTTTTTGCTGAAAATTAGTGTCAGTTGTCTGCTCCAGAGTCAATTCAGTGAGCCAATGTCGTTTACATTACCAATTAACAGATCCTGGCCAGTTGAATTTGATATTGGTGCAGGGCCAAGTCACGACGAAAAATTCACAAAGCTTAGTAGGTTGTGTGTTGGGTTATTAGAAGCAAGTTTCAAACCCTAGTTCAGACATCTCGATCAAAACTAAATATGAAATCATATTCCTTTCAGCAAATTTCTGGCAATAACTCTGAGAGTAAATAAAATTGCCATGAAAATTTTCTCAAAAATGTGTCGTTCGGAGTCGACTTTAAACTGTATGTCCGCCACTCGTGTATAACATTAACACACACAACATAAGTAATGTGAGGAGCTACGTCATAATCCTGACTGAAGAGTTGTAATATCTAATTATGTATCCTATTATGTATGTACTGCTGCGGACATCAGTGACGTTTTCGGCAAATTCTGCATTTCGTCGAAGCATGAGTGTTGGTTTATCCACTCGAATTAGGATATAGTCCTCTCGGTAGGACGGTCATAAAATGAGTGGTGTGTTACTCGATCAGAATACTCTTTTTGATGAAACAGTTTATGTGCTTACTCGCGTTATTGAATTTAATATTCGTCCATGATAAGCTGAAACTAATGTTGAGACAAAACGAAAGACTAACAAAAAATACTGAAACATTTTTCGGTAATATATGGTATAAAAAAGGAAACGTAACTAAGAAACATATGTCAACAAAAGGAATAATTTGGAGTAAAAAATGACAAATAAACTACGAATAGACGAAAAGTAGAAACATTCCGGCGTTTAACATTAACTCATGCAAGAAATATGCTCATGCATGCATAAATATTTAAATACATATAAATACAAAGTCATATATGTACGCTCATGAACTTTGTACGTCAATCTGATGAGTTAAAGTGACTTGAAATGGCACATGAAAAGAAGTTTAATAAAATGAACAAAGAAACGAAATGCAAATAAATTTTATGAACATTTTAATTAACATTTGTTAATATTCCGTTCCGGAATGTTTTTTTCCAAATACAAGCCGTAAACTGCGTTCTTATAAAAATACAAAATATGTACATACATACATATGTGCTATCTTCCAAACTCTTTATTAGTTTGAAAGACCTATTGATGGCATTATTTGTGGACTATATCATCGTACAAATGTCCGTCTTGGCTTCTCGCGATGAAGCGCATCCGAAATTTTCAATTTTCCATGATCCTAAATAACAAATCAGGCTGATTTGACCGATGACATGTTGACATATTCAACAAAACGAAATATGAAACAAACATTTCATCGGCGACTTCCTGTGAGCAGATTTCTGGCAAAAACTCTGAGATTAAATAAAATTTCCCTGAAAAGTTTCTCAAAAATTTGTAGTTAGGAGTCGATTTTAACTGTAGGTCTGAGTTTGTCTGAGTGGTGTGAGAAGCTAAGTCGTAATTCTGACTGAAGGGTTGTAAAGATCAATTAAGTAAGTAAGTAAGTTATCACTTTTGGGATCCTGGACCGCAGAAGGTGATGACATACAATATGTTATGTCAGTTATTTTGAGTTTTCTGTAGCAAGATGACTGTTTACGGTTATATATTGATTGCAAGCAGTTAAAATTGCTAAAGAAATCTTATCCCTTCTATAGTTAGTAGATCCGTTGTTAGGTCTTACGTACAAAAATTGATAAAATTCGACTTGAGGCTCCCATATGCAATTGTATAGTAGACCATCCCAAGATAATTATTTTTTAGAGTTCTATACAGTTTCTTGTAGAGTTTCTATAAAAATCCTGACCTGCCTTGTAGTCAACGTGTCTACGAGTACTCAACTTAGGTGTCAAAATATGTTGGTTTCATAATGAAGTTACGCAATGCAAAAAGGATATAATTTGTTTAGAATATTGAAGCCACTGTAGTCTAGTAGGTAAGTTTATTAGTCGCGAGTTCGTGGCTTTTAACCCCAGCTCAGGCATCTCGAAGAAAATGAAATACGAAAAAAATTTCTTTGGGAATTAACTCTCACCAGATTTCTGGCAAAAACTCTGAGAGTAAATAAAATTGCCATGATTCTCGAGAAATCAAGAATCTGTCATTCGGAGTGGTCTTTACACTGTTAGTCACGTATAACATTAACACATACAATGTGAGAATGCTAGGTCGTAATCCTGACTGAGAGGTTGTAATGATCAATTATGTATGTATGTTCGTTATTTCGTGTGTTTAAAGCCTAAATTAACACGGTTTGTTGAAAGCAACAGTGAATGATCACATTAGAATGTATTATGTTCTGCATTTGATTATAATGGGTGTTCTGTTCGTGTTGCAGCTACTTTTTTATTCCCATAGAACTACCTAAAATCTTTAACTTAATATGAATATGAATCTATATGAATATGCTCTATAGAATAATTCACAATATTTAAATTAATTATGTACATTTTACATCCAACCTGAAACTTTTATTATGAAAGCTTTTAAAAACAAATTAAATTTTTGTTTCAACGTCAGCCAACTGCAAAGATTTATTTTTAATATTTATTTTTTTAATTATTTTTGACGATTTTCATTAACATTGAGTTGCCTGGGTAATTATTTATTTGAGTTTCCATGCCAATATGTATTATGCGATGCAATTTCATTGTTGTCATTAATTAAAATAAAATAAATCTTATTAATTGCATACAGGATTCATAGGCTTGCATATAATTAATTAAAATACATTCATACATGCATACATACATGTATGTGATGTATATTATATTAATGCTGTCAATTTGAGTCCATATGAGTTCACATGCTTAAATTTAGATCAAAATATTGTATTACAAATAAGAAATTTAATATCGTAGAAAATGTGTTTAGTTTTCTTTTTTTAACATACATATTGTCAATGATGGAAGTGTTATACGGTGTTCAGATATGCACCTTTATTGCGTAAATCGCAATAAACGAATTGCTCAATAAATACGCAAATTGTTGTAATATGGAGTAAAACTTAAAATGGAGCACTATCATAAGTGTGTTTAGTGAGCATATTACAATTAACCGAACACTTTCTGTTGGTATGTGACAACTCAAATGTCAACAATGACAAACAAACACTAATAAACTGACAAACGACACTAATTTTTGCGACCTAAATAAAAGCAATGTTGTTGTTTACCAGCTGTCAAATGAAAATTGAGTAAGCTGAATTGCATATATTATTATGCCTGAATACTTAAAATATTTTCTCAATTAACCGAATATTGACTCAATAAAAGTGCATATCTGAAAATAATATTACTCCTCATGGACATGGATTGCAGTCAATAGAAACCAATTATTTTTCTAATAGATTGCTTTAGAAATTTTTATTTCAGATTGTATAAGTTTTGTTGAATAACGATACACGTAAAAAAGGCACTTGTTTTTCCTTGAAATAATAGATTTTCTACTCATAATATACTATTAATATTGATTGACACCTTCGAACTTGTTCATAAATAGAGACAGTCAAACAACAATCAGTGTCAAAAAAAAAAGGTGTCAGGAGTTGCACTGATCGCATGCGATGACACAATACCCGCCTCTACTGGATTCCGAAGCACTGCGGCATAGAGGGAAACTAACAGCAATGGACAACGGCAGAACCAGTTAACTACTTGAGTTCGACAAAAGAACGGTTTGCATTCTAGCAGAAATTCTAACACTGCGTATTGGCAGTTACTGGAGAAGTTGCCATGAAGTTTATGAAACGGAACCTTTTATACCCTGCACTTCAGAACAGATGTCAACTCCATTAGTGCTCATCATACAGGAAAAGGCACTTGAAATTCGGCACTAGAAAATATATAATTTCAGTGAGTATTTCAATCTTAGAAGGCAAAGAAAGAAAAAATTAAATAAACTGGTTTTAATGTGATCTACACATCAGAACAGAAGCCATCGGTTTTTAGTTGGCATAACGTTTGAAGATCTGGACATGGTGGCGAGCGTGCCACTGAGGAAACTGCACGGTGTCATCCGGAGACTGGAGTGGTTTAAATTTACCACTAAGGAATCATGACAAGAAGGCTTATTTCACACTGATTAACACAAGAGGCCATATGGGGCATCGAGTGCCCCTAACCTAGCATAACCTAACATTGATAGGATTCCTTGACTCAGAATTATTTAAAAAATCTAATATTCTTTTTCTTCGTTTTATTTGTGTATTAAATATTCAGCTTAACCCTCCGTCACAGTCATGGGTCTGGCCAGACCTTTTCCAATTTATTTTGCATTTTAAACGTGTTTCCAATATGGCTAGAGATTTGAATTTTCAGGTACCCTTCTGAAATTTTCTTGGCTTTCTGGTGGTAAAAAAATGGGACGAATAAAGTAAATAAAAAAGGAGTTAGAAGGATATTTTGAAACCTATGTCATATTACCACCACAGTGGGCCTTCCAGACCCACTTTTTAAACGTTATAAATTTGTAATCGAAGCAGTCTTTAAATGTTTTGTTTTAGTTTGACGCGAACTTTCAAAGTGTTTATGACAAATTTTTTCTAAAAAAGTGTTAAAATTGGAAATTTTTGGAAAATGAATGATAAATTATAATTCATTTTCAATACTCGACGTTCTAGTAACTTCGATACGGATTTCTACACTAGAATTGCCGAAGCTTTGGCAAATGACTTGAGGCGTGAAAGAGCTAATGAGGAAGCCAGACAACATGAAGAAGATGATCCATTTTTGGATGAAAATGATGAAGATTATTTGCTATACGAACCAAATGTAGAAGACGACAGTGATGTAGAGGAGGAAGACTGCGTTTCTGAAATAGGTGAAGAAAATAATAATTGTTTCATTCGAAAAGATGGAACCATATGGAATAGAAACCAGCCGACCAGTGGTGCACGTACTCGTCAACATAATGTGATGCGTTTTCGAGCTGGGCCTAAAGAGCAAATCTCTGCTCCACTTGAAGTTTTCAAAAAAAAATTTTACACCAAATATTACAGACATATCGGTATGGAAGGGACGCAGTCAATAAATGGAATGCTGCAAATGTAAATAAAAAAACCAGGAGTTTGGAATGATCTAAAAGAAGATGAATTATACGCTTTCATCGGCATTCTTTTAGCAATGGGAGTTTCACATAATAACATGCAAAATCCACGGGTTTTGTGGCGTACTGACAATTTATCCATATTCAGGGCCGCAAAGTCTCTTCATCGATTTATATCCCTGACCAGATACATTTGGTTTGACGACGGAAGAAGACGGTTATTTTGATTACTCCAAGACAAAGCTGCGCCTATTCTAGATATATGGAATTTTCTAAACGAAAATCTTTCGAAGAATTATAGTCCGCAAGAGAGTAAAACCATTGACGAGCAATTGTTTCCATACCGGGGAAAAACTAAATTTACACAATATATACCAACGAAACCTGCAAAATATGGCATACAAAATTGGTGGGCCAGTGATTCAAAAACAAAGTATCCGTTACAAGGAAAATTATACACAGGTCGAAAGGAAGGTGAACAGCGTGAAATAAATCAAGGTGAAAACGTTATGCTGCAACTTGCAAAGCCGTACGCTAAAAGTGGTAACACAATTGTCGCTGACAATTTTTTTACATCTTTAGAAGGAGCAAAACGTCTGGCTAATCTTGGTCTAGCATTCGTTGGCACCATTCGATCTAATAAGAAATGCATTCCTATAGAAATGAGAAAAAGTCCTTCACGACAACTTGGATACACTTTGCAGTTATGTTCCAAAAAAGAATAGATGCTTCAATCTTCTGTCCACTGTACATTAAGCAGATAAATGTGAAGGTGAAGCCAATAAACCAGAAGCAATTTTATTTTATAATAAAAATAAAGCTGGTGTCGATTGCATGGACCGAAAAGGTTTCGCGTTTTACAACAAAGAGAACAATGAAGAGGTGGACTTTTGCATTTTCTGCAATATGTTTGATATTATGGCACTGGCAGCATATTGTATTTGTAAAGAACAATAAAAGAAATGACGCAAGACGCAATTTTTTGAATACGTTGTCTAATTCTTTAGTTTTCCCAAATATCGAAAACCTAATGAATAACACTTATGTTATTGGTCAATTTAGTATACCTGAATTTTTAGTTATAATTTGATGCAATTTAAACCGCTTTTAAAACTATCTACATAAAAAAATAATGTTAACTTATGCAAATACACTAACATTTATATTTGGTCTGGCCAGACCCAGTGTGGTACTAATGTGAAAAACTAAAAGTGTGTGTCACGGAGGGTTAATATTGAACCAATAACAAGTGTTCACATTTTAACCTTAAAGGAACATTTTTTATTTACGCTCAACTTACTGGCGTTATTCCCTTTTGCAAGTCAAATGATATGGATTGAATAAATACTTGCCGACAGCACGTTGAAATTCTTACGTCTGTTCGAGAGAGTTTACAGTGTGTTTCGAAGCCTGTGGGCTGTCATAGGTTCAACTACTTTTGCCATTCGCATGCACCTTGCAATAACTTACTTAATTCCTATACTTTTATACGGCTGTGAAATTTTTACATACTACATATAATACAGAACTTATATACAAAATATCCGAAAAAGTTGTTAACGACAACCAGAAGCCTTAAAAATATGGTAGGTTTTAAAACATTATTGGTTTTTAAATTTCATAAACACTGCACTACTATTTCCAGTAGTTATCTCCCATACTAAATGGAACGCTCCCTATTGTTGCTCCGTTTGATCGCACTTAATTTATTGCTCTTAGTATTTTCGGTCTAACGATGTGTAACAATGTAACTGTTGTTGTTTCTTGTAAAATATCATTTTCAAAATTTAATGAATTTGTAACACACCTGGTTCAAATAAGTGTTTGCGAACTTCTTAGACATGAGGCCGATGTTGAAACTTCAACGCAAACATCTCGAAAGAAACGAGACTTTCTCTCAGCAGACTTCTGACCAAAACTCTGGGAATATATAAAATTGCCATGAAAAGTTCTTCTAGCTGGATCGTAATCCTGCCTAAAGCGTTGTAATGACCGAGTAAATAAGTAATTTTATATAAATAAAGAATATTTCAAAGTTTACTTTGCTGTTTTGGTTTTACTTTAAATGACTTTGCAATCCTCAGAGAATGTCTGTTAGTGCTCTTCCTATCAGATGAGCAGTTGAAATTATGCGCCAGAAAATATAGCACTTCATTGAGTATTAGAATCTTTGTAAGCAAAAAATAGGTTTTAAAGTGATTTTTAGATTAGAATGATACTAATTGAGGAGGAGTGATTGATTGATTGATTGATAGAAATAAACTCTTTAACCGTAGATCGAGCCTTAAAAAACTTCATAATTCTAGCTTATGTATCACTTTTGATACATACTTGTAGTACATAGTATTTTCACGATTATTGATAGCTTTTGTTAAAAAATTTTAATATTTTGATTTATTTTAATTCATTTTAATAAAACTATTTTATATTATTATATTTTATTATCACTTTTATGAAATTTACGCCAAAATTTTTGACATGATGTACGTTGCAGTATGGTTTTTTACGTAAAAAAATCTAACACTTCATGTCAGATTGGTTTTATTTTTATCTAGGTTAGAGGACGTGTACTTGTCCGTTAAGACAAGTACAATACCCGGAGGTCGAAATTGACCCATTGTACATTATTTTTATCTAAATGGCAATAATTTGACATCTAGCATCCTTGCTTTGCGGCGATTTATAAGTTTCCAATTGTTTAGATGGGGCAGCTTATTGTCACTCGCATCAGTAACACTCTCAATTGAGGGCTGGCTGAAACCTAATGGTACAAACCATTGTTATATTTCGTTAGAAAAATTTGTTTTCAACGTCATGTGCGGTAAAAAAGTTTCCCATAGCAATAGAACGTCGATTATATCAATAACAAGTCTCTATCTTGGGTTCCTCTCTATTTTCCCGGATGCGGGTTTCTACAAATACGGCTGTAAGTATGTAGTTGCTACGCACGTAGCATGTATTTGAATGTAAAACTGCCAACCGCGTAATTTATATCGACCATAAAATTCAATTAGTTATTAATCTAGTGCGTCAAAATTATTGGGATTATTAAAAGCTGAAAGACTTTTAGCTCATTTTTCGAAAAGGCGTAATATGTGTAAATTTATCAATATTTCCGAGTAGCACATTATCAAACCGAATGATTCTGTTATCGCATACGTTCGTAGTTGACCGAAATATTATCCTTCCGTAATAGCAATGAAATAAAACATAGGACGAAACACTTTTTTATAATGTTTGTCTATCACGTGAGATAAATATGAAAAGAGCAGTAAGAAAGACTCTACAACATTTCAAGAAACAGCTGCTAGCAATCTGCGTGAAAATTGTGAGTATTTTCTCTTCCCAAACTACTAAAGTAGTACTATATTTGGCGATAAACATCTGATTGTAACGTTTGTTGCTCCCAATACTTTCGTCAGTTCATAAGACGAGCTTCTGTTTTCTTCTTCTTTAGAGTCTCCAGCAGCAGGAATATTACATATATACATATGTATATAATCGGTCATTACAACATTACTTTGTAAATGGGTCATAACTGACCAGAGGTTTGAACCTTGGTCTGACATCTAATAAGCTAACACGCTATATACATACTAAACTACGACTACTACCGTCAATATCAAGGATATATCATGAACATACAATTCAACCTTTTCACTTTCCTCCAACACTTATCTTTCAATTCCTTCTTAAATACCATAAATAATGTATTATTTACGATAAAACTTCACAAAATCTTTGAAAACCTAAAAAAATTACTTACACAACACCAACGAATCGCCAGGAAAGTCGTATGTATCAAAAATGATACAAAGACAGAATTATGAAGTTTTCGATTTTTTTCACCCCTGTTTAAAATTTTATTTTTTTATTTGTTTTAAAATAATGACAATAACAATACTAACGAATTCAAAAAATATCAGGTGTCTAACTTTTTCTGAATTAAAGTTATAGTCTCAAAAATTGAAATGTATCATTTTTGATACAAATCTCGATCTACGGTTAATTCGTTTATAAAAATTCCTAATTGGCACCTTGTTACTAATTAGAAACTAACTTCGTTATTGTTTTTGCCTCTTTTAACATTAACTTTGGCGATTGAGTTTCTGGGTACGTATAAAACTTTTATTTTTTATTGGCCTTTACAACCATTTTGTTTGATTTACGACCTAGTTTCTCACGCCACTCATATTGTGTGTTATTTTTATACATTAGTGTAGTGACCTATAGTTTAAAGTAGATTCCGAAAGGGAGATTTTTGAGAAACTTTTCATGGCAATTTTATTTAAACTCAGAGCTTTTGCCAGAAATCTCTTGATGGGAAGTCGCCGATGAAATACTCTTTTTTTTTGTTGGAAATGTCTGACCTGGGGTTTGAACCGCCTCAACGTCTAATAAGCCAACATGTAGGTAGTATGTAGACTATGACGACTACAGATTAGTTAAGGAAAAACTAAAGAGTAACATAATATGGCATCACAAATCTTAATTGCTAATTCTATTGACACTCTCAATACAATGCTTATGACAAAAAACCTTATCCACAAAACCTATTGATTTTGCATAACTAATTAAATTAAATGAAACTATTAAAGTCAATGGATTATTCTCTGGAACAATTTTGACACCTCAGTTACTCATAGGAAAAGAACTCAGCTGTGCATTTTGACTTTTATGTGCGTTTTCTTTTTCTTTTTAAATAATTTATTTGAATTTATCTCTGTAGTAACTTTCATGTTCTTTTATATGATAAAGAAAATATACATATGGTATATGTGAGTACATATGTATGTAAAAATAAACTCTATCAGAAACACGACACATGTATGCACATCAGAATTTAAGGCTACCGTATAGCGTTCCATTTAAAAAATAGAAAAGTTATTGCAGCATCGTTTCTAGAGCAAAGGCGGACGGATGGTGATTGGCTTTAGCGGTGATGTAATGATGTTGCCTGTTTGTATCATGGTACCAACCATATAATATATTTGATTAATATTTAACAATAATATTTAACTAAGTGACAAACGACTTTGGATAAAAGCTTTACTTGTTGCCAACAAAAGACCTAAAAAAGGAAAACCGAAGTAAATTTAAAAACAAATATTCCGACCAAAAAATAAAAATTTAACCACGAGAAGATCAAGAAGCAAAATGGAATGTATACTTTTTCAATAACCTGAAACGTTTTAAACAGTGAGTAACAAATAATGATTAATGTCTTCTGGAAATATGTCATTGTATTATATTGTATTTCAAATAGATTTTTGGGGATTCCACTAGTGTACCACAGATTCTGAATCTCCGAGCTTCATTATGTAAAACAGATTTATCTCAATGACATTTGACGTTGCAAACAACATTATGATCGTTTCTTTTCTTTGTCATATTTTTAAATCGATATATCACAAGGATATGTGATATGGCTTACTGCACGACACTTTTGCCATTTAAAAAAATATTTCTTTCGGCACCCTCCTCTTTGAAAGCAACTACTAATTTCCAAGTAAAAGCATTATCTGGTAATCTGAATTGAAATGTATCTGCAAAATTCAATACTCATTAATAAAATGAGAAAATAGTGCTCGGCGTTGACAGTGATGACCCGTCGATTTCAAACAAATATGAGCCGATAAAACTGTCCGCAAAAAATCCACAGCAAGCAGTGTCCATTTCGGGATGCATTGGACGCCCTTGAGTCTCATCTTTGCATTGTTCCAAATTCAGCAATTTTGTATGTTCATGTACTCATTCATCCAGAAAAAGGCACCATGACTGAAGTTGACTTTTCAATGATAACACTGTGCTAGTATTTGACACTTTTTTTTTGTGACAAGCGGGGCACCTGGAGGGTTAACCTAATTCGGGTACGCTGAATCCAGTGGTGCTAACCGTTTTTTTTAGGTTATCTCTTGTTTTCGAAATATACCGTTATTTCGAAAATGGAGGAGGTTGCACAACATATATTCGCGTAACTCAAAAACGGTTTGGTTTATTATAATAAACCTGGCGGGTTAACCTAACTCGGGTACGCTGAATCCAGTGGTGCTAAGCGTTTTTTTAGGTTAGCTCTTGTTTTCGAAATATACCGTTATTTCGAAAATGGAGGAGGTTGCACAACATATATTCGCGTAACTCAAAAACCTAAAAAACGGTTAGCACCACTGGATTCTGCGTACCCGAATTAGGTTAACCCGGCAGGTGCCCCGCTTGTCACTTTTTCCAACTAGCACAGTGTAATTAGGGCCATTTTGATAAGATGATTTAATTATTTGCATGTGTTGTCGGCATTGTGGTTTGACAAAAGAGACTGTATAAATGATAACTGTTTTGAAAGATATACGTAGTTTCAACAAGATGACCAAATGCTACCTATTGAAGTCCCTGTTGAAAGACCTGTTTCTTATCATGGCTAGATATTGTATACCGCCGTAGTCTAGTAGATAATGTGTTGGCTGGAGGTTCCAACTCCAGGTCAGACATCTCCAACAAAACGAAATACGAAAAAGTATTTCATCGGCGGCTTCTCCTCAAGAGATTTATGGTAAAAACTCTGGGAGTAAATAAAATTTGTCAGGAAAAGTTTCTCAAAAAATTGGTCGTTTGGAGTCGACCACTCACGTACAAAATTAACACACTCAACATAAGGGGTTTGTAAAGCTACGTCGTAATCCTGACTGACGTGTTATAATGACCAATTATGTACTCGTATGTATATAAGGTGTGTGATGTGAGAAGCTAGGTTGTAATCTTAACTGCAGGCCAATAGTGTATTCTTCTCCTACTCTACAAAGAGGAAAAGTCGGTACAGGTTTATTTATTTTCTTTTAACGTATTTAAAACGAATCGAAAACGGCAAGGAATACTTTGAAAAATTATTTACACGAAATCAAAAACAGTTAAAAAAAGTTTTTTTCAGCATGTAAAAGGAGCGCACACAAATTGTTACAGTAGAGTAAAATTTAGAAAAGTACCCCATGTCAAAGCAAAGTGTGTTCTTGCATTCTTTACAATTTCAAAGATTACTGCTGTGGTAGTTTTCACTACGTATGTGATGTTGAAGTTTTACGGAAACGTGATCGGTGCTGTCTAGCTGTAAGCGTACGATCTTTAATGATGAGTAGTAACACCATTTTTTAAATTACTTTAGGTAAAGCCTAGCTATTGTTCATTAAAATAGTAATTAATCCAATTATTAATTATTCTTTACCGAATACATTCAAAATCTAAGCCTATGTCAAAAGAACTCAAGACGTATATTTGTTCTATGTTATATTCCACAAATAATGGCATCAACAAGTCTTTCAGACGAAAAAAAAAACTTTTGATGATATCTGACACACACTTTTAAGGTAGGAATCAAAATCAATATATTAAAAGTCACTGACTGGCAACTGTGCCCTTTACAATCTTCTTTTATGTCTAGCAAATTCGTAATATTTCTATGTAGTGTTGTTCTTTAATTTCTGATCACCGTTTCGTTCCAATTCTCGTACTTTCTGATGTTTTTTTATTTCATTAGTTTGTTTTTGTCCACGTAACTTACTTACTTAATTAGTCATAATAACTGTTTAGTTAGGATTACGACATAGCTTCTATACTACCGGTATTGTGTGTGTTAATTTTACACACCTACCGCTTAAGTTCGATTGCGAAAGACAGATATTTTGTGAAACTTTTCATGGTAATATTTTATTTACTCTCAAAGTTTTTGCCATAAGACTGCTGAGAGGAGGCCGCCGAAGAAATATTTTTTCAATATTTCGTTTTGTTCGAGGCAGGTATTTGAATCATGGCCTCACGTCTAATAAGTCAACACACTAGCTTCAAGACAACTGAGACTTGTCCACTTTGAGACAATATATTTCGTTTAGGTTTTTTGAATTCCTTAGTTCGTCTTACTATTTAAAAATGCCCTGACCATGTTTACATATTTCCTTGCAACCTAAGTAGTATGTTTATGTATGTTCTGGCTCAATTTCTCCATACAAATTTAGGATCATGCCTACGCTACAGTCGGTCATGTTAGATCGTTGATAGGTTTGTAACATGTAATGTATGTGTTTTTTTTTCTATACAAGATATACACCTGCATAATCGTTTTTAGGGTTAGTTGGTTGTGTGGTTGTTTTTACTTGTATTGCTTTTCGAATGATTGGACGGACAGAATGTGTGCGTTCACGTTTCCTTGCGATATAGGGTACCGTAAACTCATGTTGCCGACTTGTGCAATGTTATGCTTTTGTTTATTCTTATTTTATTTTCTTGTCTGATTTAATGTTGGAGAAATAGAAAAGGTACACCTGTGTGATAGTGATCGTGTGATCGTTTTCTTGGGATAATAAAATCTTGTCACGTATTGGTCATAGTCAAATGTAGAAGAAATAGAAAAGGGATGTACGTGTTGTTGTTGTATTTTTGTGTTAGAAGGGTCTTTAATTTTAAACTGTTAAAAAAGGGATGAACACCTGTATAAAATTTTTTTTTTATACAGGATGTACACCTGAGTGATCGGTTTCTTGGGATAATAAATTCTTATCACGTATTGGTCATGGTCAAATGTTGAAGAAATAGAAAAGGGATGTACACCTGTGTGAAAGTTTTTTTTTTTTTTTTGTATACAGGATGTACACCTGCATTATCGTTTTTTTAGGATAATAAATTCTTGTCACGTTTTAGTCCTTATGATTTTTTTTTTTGTATACAGGTGAACACCTGCATGATCATTTTCTTGGGAAAATAAATAATAACATCGTATACCCAAATAGAAACATGATTGTGCATGTTCATTTTATTTGTATTACTTTGCAAACGAATGATTGGACAGACAGAATGAGTGTGTGTACTTCTACTCATCTATATCCCAGAGTATAAATTGAGTGAATTTTTTTTTTTGATTTCTAGTTGTTATACAACTATATATTATAGTATAAATAGGGAATCTAAATGGATCTTTTCAATAGTCGTATTCTGAAAATAATAGTTAAAACATACACAACAGTTCCTCTAGAAACGTGAAAAAAGGAAAAAATGAACACAGTATCTGGTCTTAATAAACTCAGTGGGAAGCAGTACGAGAAGGAAGCAATATGTTTAAAGGACATACCTATAAATAGCATCAATCCAATCAGCAAATGTAATAGAGTGAATACAAAATTCGGGGAAAGGATAATGCTCGAATTAGAAAGAAATATAGTCTTTCTCCCTCAGAAATACTTAAGGATGACAGGAGATCAAATTGAAGACCTCTGTAAAGGCAATTTTTATTTTAAAAGAATTGAACAAGGAAATACTAATTATACTTTACAATTTGAAATGTATGAAATTTAAATAAAGAATACAAATAGAAAAAAAAAAACTCTTTCCAAACATTAGAAAACATTAACTATAAACCATTTTAAAAATATGTTAATATCGTTTAGTTAATCATTACTCTCTGTTCAGAGTACATCGTCCCGGACTTACACAACCTACTAGTGACTTTTTAAAGAAGGGGGAAAAAAATGGTGACATCAGCTGAGTTAGAGGATATATTATATAGACATAGCAATCAAATTGATAAACAACATGTTGATTTATTTTTAAGTATTATCAATGAACTAAGAATATGCAACATTAGTAAAATAAGTAACCCATTTATATGTATTAATAATGTCAAACATTTATATTATTGTGAAAAAATTTACTCAGAATCTTTTGACATTTGCAGATGTCAAACATTTTATGAAAAATATTTGTTAACGCTTAAGCTTTTTAATCTGTATAAACGAATGTTTAACTATTATTATGTTCCATAGATATATGTATTGTATTGTACAAAATAACAAAATATAAAATAAATACCTAAATAAAAACCTAATTTGTTTTAATTATTCTCTTTATTATAGCAATGAGGTGGCTGTTTTAAAAAGTAAGATTTCAGATGTGGTTAAGTTTTTCTTCATTTATTATACAATTTCTTCGTTTGAATTTTTGAAAATTACAATTTATTGAAAACACAATTTTTACATTTAGTAAGATTATAAAAATTAATTATATTTTTAACTTCATTTTCAACTTGATATAGTCTATGTTTATAAAAAATACAGGGGCATGTGTCAGGACCGCATGTGCTGTTTTCATTCGACCATTCGCAATCCTCGAAATGTTCACCATGCCTATTTTTTATTCTTTTCAGGTTGCCAACATACTCCAGTTGCGTTTGTATGTTGATGAGTTTAGTTTTATCCGCATCAGAAATTATGCGCGAGAAAGATTTTAAAAAGTTGTATATTTCCTTTAAAATCATTTTATGTTTATGGTTTTAATATTTATATGATTTAAGATCGGTCGTAAAAGATATAATCTATCGTCTTTATGGTTATGTATCGTCTTTATGGTTATGTATTTCAGCACTGGTGTCTATATCCCTCTCGTGTTCGGGATAGTACTGAGAACAGTAGGTGTTAAGTTTTCGATATTTATAGTTTAATCTCTTCTATACAATAAGATGTATACACAGTATTGTCAAAAAAAAAAAAGAGCTAAAATGTTAGATAATAAACCAAATTTACTCTTTTTATACCTACGCAAAATTTCAAATTTTCATAATATTGTGAAATTAAAAGAATTTTTTTTTTTTTTTTTATTTCATTTTATTTATACAACATATAAAATATTCAGAGTTACATACACATTTACAATATTTTCTTTACTTCATTTGTAAGAGGTACATATTCAAACATTCTATCATGTATAATTAAACAATATGCAGATGTGTTAAGTGGTATGTTTTGTTGTGTCTTCAATTCGATTCGTATATCAATAGGTCCAGTTTTTACGGTTTCATTTTGATGTGTTACATCTAGAACAATTATTGGTGCAACTGTCTTAAAACTATCTCGTTTTAGTAAGGGTTGCGAGGGGTGTGAATAATAACTTTCTTGAAATCTTGAGTACATATGGTATAGTAGAGCGAACCGATTTCTATCAAATTTAAGATTTAAATCATCGTAGGGATACGACTCTGAGTTGAGATGAACTTTAACATCAGTTAGATCACAATGTATAAATTTGTTAGAGCTGTTTCGGAATGCTATTAGCAGAAATCGAGGTCTTTCACTTTCACGAGCAAGCTTAACATTCCATAATATTGTATTACTTTCGGGTAGAGAGGGATAGTAATACATATCCCAACTTCTAAACGATATATTCAAAGGTCGACGACTGTTGATAGTTTTATACATTTCCAGTTTATAGGCATCAGCAAGTTGAACATGTGGTACTTTCCATGTTATGTTTAAAATCGATAGTTTGCATTTTTCACTTGATATAATTGATTTAAAGACTTGAGAATCATCTTTAGATCGTAGAAGAATTAATTCGTGTTTGGAATTAACTATTATCTTATTGAAATCTTCAGCAAATCCGAGTAACATTTTTAATGGAACACAAAAATTAAAGCTTCCAGTAATAAGCGAAAGATCAGATTCACCATTGATTGGTGACCATCCTGCATTTACTAATGCATCACTTTCGAATTGATTTAATGATACATAGTTCTTAATATCCGTTGTTATACCCAGATGACGTGTACGATCAATTTCTACACCATTTATCTCATAACGAATTTCATCGAATAGATAGGACATACAGTTGTTTAAGAGTTTTAATGATGGGGAGACTGTAGAATCGTCTTTTGTTGCAAATCCTTCTATGTACAGAAAACTTTCACTTGGTAGAACTAACAAATCTTGGTTTTGAATTGATATACGAATTTCATCGTTATTCTTAAATGATTGTAGGTATGATGTATAACTATGATATTCTTTCTTGATGATTGAATTATCAAAGTTTGGTTGTTGTAGTATGTTAATTATACTCATTTTTGTTTCAGTTTAAAACCAAGTTGTTTCAGAAATTTACGATTATGTCTACTGAGATTCTCTGCCCTCTGTTTTTGTGTATTTTTTTTATTTTTTATTTGTGATAATTTCTTAGAAACTTCAGTTTTTGTTGCTGTTTTTATTGCTGGAGCTGGGTGTAACGTTTTCGATTGCGATATTGATAATGAATTGTTGTTGTCGTTGTTGAAGGAATTGTTTCTACTATCGAATATAATCATTCCTTCAGCGGTTTCAAATGTAATCTAATAGTTATTTTTTCTCCCCGAAAATTAATAAGGTTTCCGTCCTGATCGGTTACTTTTAGAACAATGGTGTTGACTGCTCTAGTATTAACTGGTAAATAAATGACGTTTGCTGGTGCTTCTGTTATTTTATAGCCAGGACTCACGTTAAGCGAAAATTGATGTAGAGTGTGAGCAGAGACGTTATTTATATAGGATCCGCAGACAATATTACACTCAACCAAAATAGTGTTTATTTTTGTTATATCTATTGTTTTGTCTGATTTATGTTCTTCACCAGGCTTTAGAACTCTCTTACTAAATCCAAGCAGTGTTCCAATTGATCTCTCTTTATCGAAAAATATCGTATCAGTTGAGGTCTCTATGTAGGTTTGTAGTGTGTTATAATTTGATTGAATTTTAAGTTTTCCTTTTACATTCAATTTTTTATATTTTCTAATTAGAAAATCAGCTAAGTTTGAGAATTCATATGATCCCACAGGAATTTCTATAATATGGTTACCAATATGAAACAAATTGTTGTCATAATCAATATTCGGAATTGAGTGATATGTATCAAAACTGATTAGACCGCAAACATAGTTTGATTCAAGCACAATGGGTGGAAAATAGTCAGCAACCAGTTTTGATGTATTTCCGTTCAGAGTTAATGTAATGGACATCTCAACGTATATCTTGCGAATGAATAATTTTCAAATATTACAGCGTTTTTATAATGATGTTGATGACGATGCTGATGTATTATTTGAATTTATCCAAGAATTGTGATTTGATGAAAATCCCAACCATTTAACATACAACATATTTCCTCTCCTCTTTAATACTTTTTCAACTAAATATGTTTGAGTATATTTCGTTTTCAAAAGTTCATATTCATAAAATCCACCTTTAATTTCACTACCACGATAGTCTTCTAAAATGTAAGTATTGGGATTTGTATTCCTTATATTTTTGATTTTTAAGATTTCTGTAGTCCAATTTGGTGTATATCCTTTTTCAAATATATGTTTATATTTGCTTATACGAACATGATCACCAATTTTAAACTTAGGTCTCCTAAAAACCTTTAAGTTATTGTAGACGGTATCCAAAAGAGTTTTTTCATTGAGAGAGTTCACTTCATTTGGTGTCATTTTAATTGTTCTATGAAGTGTATTATTATATTTATCTACCAGTTCTTGATATATGTTTATCCATTTGTAAGTTCCTTGAAAGCTAAACTCTTTCCACATCATCCCTTTCAATGTTCTATTAAACCGTTCAACTATTGATGCTTTCAAAGAACTATATGTTGAATAGTGATTAATTTTATGGGATTGCATTAAATGTTGAAATTGATTATTAAAGAACTCTCTACCATCATCGGTTTGCAGGTTTTTCGGTTTTCGTTTTGATATATCGAATACACATTTCATAGCAGCCGTTACGTTTTGTGCGCCTTTACTTTTAACGGCAACAGCCCAAGCTTTTTTTGAAAAAGTATCTATAACTGTTAGAAGATAACGATATCCATTATTATATGTTCCATAGCTTCCCATTTCAACTAGATCAGCTTGCCATAAATCATCAATACCTTTCATTACAACTCGTCTTCTTTTGAAATTTTTTCTAGCTTGTTTGTGTAATTCTTCTACTATTTGTCTTTTGTCTGCATTCAAATCCATATTATTTATGTGTGTGTGTGTGTGTGTGTGTGTAAGTATATTTTATTCGATTTTTAGTTTTTCTTTTGAGTGAATGATTTAAATAGATATTCTTCAATATGATTTAACCTTTGATTATAGATGTTAATTCTCTTTGGAATTTCAATTTCAATTTTCTTTAAAGCTTCGTAAAACACTTTCATTTCACCTTCAATTTTATTGAATTTCTCTATAACTTTATTTCTGTATTTAATATTTCCATTATATATTTCCTGCTGAAATACTTTCATATCATTGTCATGTTTTAGATGAACATTTTCTACCTCATTTTTTAAACTGTTTATTTGATCAACTAGATCATCATATATTTGTGTTATATATTTTTCGTCTACAAAATTTTTAAATTTTTATTATTATATTTATTAAAACTTTCTCCAAATTTATTAATATAAGACATCTCTTTCACTCTTCTAATAAATTATGTTAGATTCTTTAAGTTCTTCGATAATAGAAATTATTTCGTTTTGATGATTGCTGTGACCAGCACCTTCCGATGAAAGAAGTAAACGTAGTCTGTCAACTAGTTCATTAGGATCATCCCAATATATATAGTTTGTTTTACGGTTATCTAGTGATTTTAGCAATAATCCACTGCCTTTTGTTGAAATTTTTGTTGTTGTTTTGAATAAATGTTTAATTATTCGTCTATATTTGAAGGCTCGAGTTCCTTTCACTTGTTCATTAGGTTCATAGCGACGTCTATGTGCATTGGTATGAATTAAAATCTCTTTATATTTTTTCAAATCATTTTTAGTATAATGGAGAGGTTTTGCATGAAATACTAGTTGAAATAATCCAGGTGTCATTTTCAATTTCATATTTCCTATCTGCATAGTATTATCTCCATTAAATATTAATTTTTCCTTGCCATATCTCCAACTTCCGTCTGCATCTTGATTAAAGCCATAAATTTTATCCAATTCCTTATTATCAATAAGTAATTGAATGTTTTCAAATAATGGGGAGTTTTTCGTCAGCTTTAAACTTTGTTTTCTTTTCAAGTTTTTGATACATGTACTTGATACAGGTCTATTATGACCATAGTTTTGTTCATCATCATTATCATCAGTTGACATATTTTCATATTGAAAACCGTCACTATCACCATTTGCATCATAATAATCACCGTCATCATCAATAGTGTTGTCTATATCCTTATGCTTATGTTCATGTTTTCCGATGTTTTCATTATAACCATTTACGTCATCATTATCATCATCGCCATCAATAGTGTTGTCTATATACATATCCTTATGTTTATCTTCAAGTTTTCCGACGATTTTTTTAAGTGGTTTTGTTATTGGTTGAAAGGTATCTTCTAATAAATTAACTCTATCTATTTGATTCAGTTTAATATTTTTAAGCTTTTCCTTCAGAACAGCTCTAGTCTTTACAAGATCTCCTAACATTTTATTATGATAATTTGTAGACATTATAATAATTTTTTTATATCTGATCACGATGTGCTTTGTATCTGCTCACGATCTGCTTTGTATCTGCTAACGATCTGCTTTGTATCTGGTTACGATCTGCTTTATATCTGGTTATGATCTGCTTGCTATCTGGTTATGATCTGCTTACTATCTGGTTATGATCTGCTTGCTATCTGGTTATGATCTGCTTTATATCTGGTTATGATCTGCTTGCTATCTGGTTATGATCTGCTTTATATCTGGTAATGATCTGCTTGTTATCTGGTTATGATCTGCTCGCTATCTGGTTATGATCTGCTTGCTATCTGGTTATGATCTGCTTTATATATGCTTACGACTTGCTTGCTATCTAATTATCAAATAACATTTCATAGTTGTATGAAACTATCAAATCCTTTTCGATAACGTCCTTTATTAATTAAATCACCCTTGCTTACAACAAGAAATCCATATTTATCTTTCCAACACTCACTGCAAAGGTCAACAAATTGTTTAAAAGTCATATCACCAATAACATGATCATTATATATATGTTTTAAATTCATTTCATCCTGTTTAAATATTATAATCATATTTGCATTATCACGTATTAGATGTTTAGGAATTTTAGTATATGTTTGACTCAAATAAAAACAATCAATAAATTTGTGTCTTCCCATACAGAAGTAATCTCTTATACTATTTTGTTTTTCACAAATAACATCATCGAATATTATTATAGAATGTGGATAAGCTTTTGCTGGACTTAGAACTTCTTCATTTTCCGAAAACGTAAATAGATTAATTTATTTTATCGGTTTAATTAATTTTCTAAGATAGCAATATTTTGGTTGATATAATGATTTCGAATATATATAGATGTTTCTAAATCTCAATCCGTTAGGACTTTCAATTAGACTTATCATCACATTGGTTTTACCACAATTCGATGGTCCCACTATCAATGCACGAATCGAATTCGGTAATAATGTATTGTGTACAACTGTTTTATCCCTTGATTGAGATGATTCATCAATATTTCTTATAATAATCTGCTTTGCTTGTTTAACTAGCTTCATGTTGACTGACATACTGAAACAGTAATCTTATAAATTGGTGTATATATAGGAAATCGTCTTGATTTCAGTTGATTTTGCGAAGAGGTGTAAAACTAACGAAAACAAATGGTTATAATCTACAGTCAAAACAAAAACCCAGTCAGTGTAAGATGAGAAGAGGACTTGTAAACAACTTAATAAATAAATTACCTGTTGAATTACATCTGCCTGGTTATCAGTTTTGTGGACCTGGTACAAAACTTGAAAAACGTTTAGCAAGAGGAGATAAGGGTATAAATTTATTAGACGCAGCTTGTAAAGAACACGATATTGCATACTCACAATCAAAAGATATAGATACAAGACATCAAGCAGATAAAATCTTAGCTGAAAAGGCCTGGCAACGAGCTGAATCTAAAGATAGTGATATTAAAGAACGTGCTAACGCGTGGTTTGTGACAAGCGCTATGAAAGCTAAAGTGAAATTTGGATTAGGTTTGAAGGAGCAGAGGCATAAGAAAACAAAGAATTCAAAAAGAAGGATAAAAGGAAAGAAGAATAAATGTAATAAGAAATTATTCACAGCTACTGTGAGAAAAACTTTAAAACAGTTGAAAGAACAGAAACCCCTTGATATAAATGATGCTGTTAAAATAGCTCAAAAGACTATTCATTCAAATTTTAAAGGGAAAAAGCGAGCAAACATTATTATACCAAGAGTTATACCTGTACCGAAAATTGGAGGATTTCTTCCACTTATTCCTGTACTAACAGCATTGTCAGCGCTTGGTGGTTTAGCAAGTGGAGGATCCGCTATTGTCAAAGCAGTAAATGCTATCAGAAATGGAAAAGAACAATTGGCGGAAGCTAACCGTCACAATAGATATATGGAATCAATTGCAATGGGTAAAGGATTATATCTCAAACCATATAAAACAGGATATGGTCTCTACTATAGTCCAGCTCCAAAAAACTACTAGATAACCTACCCAATCGCCCGCTAACAGATTTGGATTTGAAAAAATATGGAAAACATCTCAAAAACTTTAGAGGTGTTTTCATGCGTGATTCTTTACCTAAAAAACCATTCAAACAAGAATGCGGTATTGTTAATTTAGATGATTCAAATGGTATGGGAACACATTGGGTAGCATATTATAAAAACCACAACTATAAAGAATACTTTGATAGCTTTGGAAACTTACAACCACCACTTGAGATTGTCAACTACTTAAAATTTCCCATTGAATATAATTATGAACGAAAACAAAAATTTAATACCTTTAATTGTGGTCATTTGTGTTTAAAATTTCTATACAATAAATATAATTTGAAATGAAATAAAAAAAATTGTTTAATTTATATACATATAATATATTATTTTTTATTAATTCATATTATTTTGTACATTATATTTCTTATTATTACTTAATCTATATATTTACATTCAAAAACATTTCGTCATTATCGTCTTTCATAAATTCTCTATATATATTTACATTTAAAAACATTTCATCATCATCAGATTGCATAAATTCTCCATATAAATTTAAATTTGATGATGATGTTGATGGAGAATTTATTTCATAATGACCCCAAGCATAAGTGTCAACATTATTATCGCATATAAATATCTTATCATCTAAATAACTTAAAGTTAATTTACTTATATATTGTGTATATATTTGATGAATCTTAGATCTAAACACATACATGGAATCATGATAGAGTTTTTTCTCTACTAGACATTTTCTGAAATCATTAATACTTAATCTAGCTGTTACACTATTTTTAACGCCTTTAATTTTTTTAATTTCTTTGTCTACTCTATCTATTTTAACGGAATACATTTTAGCTCGTAAACCAATGAATTCCCTAATAACTTTTCCATTGCATTCATCTTTCATCATTCCCAATACTTTTTTATTCATCAAGGGGAAATTATATGGATTGTCTTTTGAATACGCAGATGTATCGAAATGTGTTGGAATATCATTTCTAATATCATCATACATATCATTTGTTCTCACATCGTATATAAATGAATCGGTATCCATATAGCAGAGATTGATATTATCAAGATATTTTGGTTTCATATAATGAAAATTATACATTTTCCATTTCGATAATTCTAGAACAGAAAAACCAATATAAATGGGTTTATTATATTCTGTTCGCACTCTACTCATTTCAACGGCAACCATTTGTTCAGTAATTTCAATACAACTATGGAAATTTGGTTTCGCAATTAGTGATCTGGCTCCTAATCGTTTTTTTTCTATTTTCCCACCCAATCACTATTTTGATGTCTTTTCTCTTATCGACATTTTCCATAGTCTTGCCATAGACAGCATTATTGAGTAATTTGAAAAAGTTTTGTTCAAATGTGTTTTTGGCTAATGTTCTGTGATGGTTATTTACGTCAATATATTTTTTCAACCAATTCGATTGATTAAATTGTAGAATTCTATGAATTTTCTTCAAAATTAAACCATGTTGAATACATTGCTGAAGGTTGCGATAATGTATTATGTAATTGTTTTTATCATTTAGGTCTGTTATCAATTTTCTATGTTTCATATTCTCAATTTTTTTATTTTCTGCACAGAATGGAAAATCACTATGGTGATCGTGCAATACAGTTGGATATTCCAAATCTACTTCTAAAATATAACCAAATTCTGAATCTTCTTCTATACTAGTTACATCGAAGTCGTCACAGTTGTCAAGCCATTTAAAATTTTTATAGGGGAGATATTGAGACATTGCATAGCCATATAAATTATTTACATCTAAATACATTAGATAATTTGATTCTTTTGTTGAATCATAGTCACTAACGTATTTATTATTAGCTGTCACATGCCGCTTACTGCATTGAACAATACCTCCCCTAATACCCCTCACAACGAAGTTGTACATGTTGATATCTGTTAATAATTCCAACTCAATTTCCGTTGTTTTCAACATTGCATCCCAGGATAAACCTGGTGTGGTATAATATTGACAGGGATCTAAATTGTAAATGTTTTTACAGACCTTACGGAAATTTTCAAATACATCGCAAAGCAATAGTACATCAACTTTTAAATATAATAGAAGATAATCTAAAAGTTTCTTACATTTGAATGTATTCCAAACTTTTTCAGCGTGTTCGTAATCATCTACACTACACGACTCATTTGTAAGTTTATTAAAGAAACATGATCGGGGTGGTAGTTCTGTTTCTTCAAGACGGTTGACTGAATCTAGATAGTCATATGGAAGGACGCCTTTACGTTTCATTAAATTAAATTCATTGGGAGTTTGATAACTTGATTTTACTGTTAACAGATCATTATCTGACAAATATCCCGCTAGTTTTTCCAAACTTGATGGCATAAACCGACAAGAATCGAGAAAACGTAGTTCTATAGTATTTTTTTCATCTACATTAACCTTTTTCGATATAGATACATATAGTTCTTTATTTAAGGGAATTACATTTATATCATCTTCAATAGAAGAGAGTTCTCGTACGAACAAATGACAATCATATGATGAAAGATTATGAAAGAATATAGGAATAAAATTTGCTATTTGATACTCTAAATTACATTTGTTATGTGCCGGTCCCCTATATTCACCTGTTAAGTGACAATGATCGGCTACTCGATCTACAGGAGATAAACATTTTTTGCAAATGTGACAAATTGTATCCTCTTTCTGCCTAATCTGTTGAGAAGGTGTTAAGGTATTCATTGGTTTCACGATACTTAAATATACACATATAAATCTGTACAATCTTTCACTAAATTTACAAAGAAATGTTTTGGTGCATCATCACCACTGTACATGCTAAATTTGTCTAAACTACTATTAAATGAACATTTGATGTAATAACTATAAGCAAATGGAATATGTTTTTGTGTTGACTTAACATTCGCTGAATTTTGAACATTAATAGTCTCTAGAATACACTCAAAATCAGCGTAGACTACAAAAGGCACATCCATTTGCTTTTTGAAATTTTTAAAACTTACGATATTATTATCTATAGAGGGCATTTTAGTTACCATTTTATTACATTCTTTCTTATGGTTTTCCAGCGATGGCTCATGATGAAAATGTATTAAACATGTATTACATACATGTATCTTATGTTCATGTTTTGTTTGTTGACTTTTTATTAATCTGTAATTAAATAGAAAGTGAAACAATTTTATATTAATATTATTTTTTTAGCATAAAATTATTATTGATTTACCTTGAAATATTTTTAATCCATACGTAGTGGAATATCTCACCATCTTCTAGTAGCAGTAAATTAACGTGCTTAGCCTTTTCATTTATGCTTGAATAGTAGGGTCCGACTATATGATTGTCATCATTCAACCCAAACACGTTCACGCTAATATCAGGATTTTTCATTTCAAAGTCTTTAATTTTATTTGTTGGTAACGGAAAAGTCAAATCTTCAAAATTTAAAACAATACCATTTTCCAACATGATAATGTCATCACTAATGTTATCAATTTTATATGAGGTGCATCTGTTAGAATGGATATTAATAGGATACATTGCTGATATAACAGCCCAATTGAAACAATATTGATCATTGTTTTGAACATTGATGCACGCGTGTTTCTTTTGTATTGGGATTGGTAGAGGGATATGCTTCGAACCTTTTATGCATTGGTATTTATTTATATTAATTTCTATCCGCAATATTTGTATTAATGCCCATCCGCTATCACGTTCCTGGAATTCACTCATTTTTTTAACAATAGCATCGCATTGTGTTTTGTAAATATTTAGAATATCATCCGTCGTTGATGAAGAGAGATTAATTATAACCATCTTAGTCTGATGTGATTTCACTTCGATGTGGCATAAATTCTCCTCTTCTTTAACCAGCATGTATTCACAAAATATCTCCAGATTGAATTTTATGTTATCATGTTTTTTAATCATATTGCTTAACAGCTTAGCTACTTTAAATTTAATTCCCGATAAAAAGTTCTCAGGTATTAAATCTGTTTCATTCTTATTCGCAATCACATATGTAACGATGCGATTATTAAACACTGATCTTACACATTTTACTTCATCATCATTATTATCACCATTGTCATCATTTCGCATTTTATCAGCACAATTAAGTTTATGTGCATTTGTTCGTATATGATAGTGCCAATTCGCCTTAGGGATATGTTGGTTGCAGTCAGTACAATTAACAGTATCAATTGTTTCATCTCCATCTCCAATCTTGGAATGTTGTAAAATGTGTTGTTGATAATTCAGTTGACTTGAGAAGTATTTATTGCATGGTATGCATTTAAGTGATGTAGATGGTCCATCGTGACATAATCTAATATGTCTTGTTAATTATCTATTAAACTTGAATTCTTTAAGACACAATTCACAAGTAAAACTAACCATTTTTATTTCTTTATTTTTAATTTCAAATTTCAAAACACAATTCGCTATCAATTTCTAGCACAAGAATGACTTCTTAATCCTTAAAAAAAGCCTATTTATACTCTGGGACGTAGATAAGTAGAAGTTCTCACACTCATTCCGTCCGTCCAATCATTCGTTTGAAAAGCAATAGAAATAAAATGAACATGCACAATCATGTTTCTATTTGGGTATACGATGTTATTATTTATTTTCTCAAGAAAACGATCATGCAGGTGTTCATCCTAAGGACTAAACGTGACATGAATTTCTTATCTCAAGAAACCGATCATGCAGGTGTTCATCCTAAGGACTAAACGTGACACGAATTTCTTATCTCAAGAAACCGATCACGCAGGTGTACATCCCGTATACAAAAAAACTATCACACAGGTGTACATACCTTTTCTATTTCTCCAACATTAAATAACACAAAAAATAAAAAAACAACATAAAAACACAACCCTTAAAACAATCATGTAGGTGTACATTCCTTTTCCATTTCTCCAACATTAAATCAGACAAAAAAAAAAATTAAAAAAAATAGAATAGACAAAACCAACCTACCCTATCCTTCTAACACAAAAACACAACAACAACAACACGTACAACTATATTTCTATTTCTTCAAACAATACCTACCTACTTACTCACAATCAAGGGATGGTTAACCACACACTTTACACTGTTACACGCACTCATTCTGTCCGTCCAAACATTCGAAAAGCAATACAAGTAAAAACAACCACACAACCACCTAACCCTAAAAACGATCATGTAGGTGTACATCTTGTATAGAAAAAAACTGTCAAATACATTACATGTTACAAACCTATCAACAAGCTAATATGACCGACTGTAGCGTAGGCATGCACCAAATTTTGTATGGAAAAAGTGGTCGAGAAACGCCATAAACATACTACTAACCTACAACCTCTTCTTAGAGTTGCACGTAAAAATCTAATTTCTTAGCGAATGTTCTTGTTGAATCTGTTCCGTGGAGTTTTTTTAAGACAGTGCACTGTGAAGTATTCGAATTTTGTTCTCTTTACTTTCCCTTTTGATTTTTAACCTCAGCATATATTATCAATGGAATTTTATTTATTTTTCTTTTATAATCCTTGATCTAGTAATACTTATTATGTGCATTTTAATGTACATAATACTTTTTAAGTTATTAATAAATCCTATAATTAAACATTACTTCTGATACAGAACTCTAATAACAGCATAAAATATTTATCACTCTTGTGCATACACCTGTCCCTCGTTTTGCACGATAGATACGTTCCTGAGAAAATCGTGTAAAACGAATTGAAAAAAATTTGTATGGAAAATCGTGTAAATCGAAAAAATGACAAAAACTGGTATATATAGTATTTGTTTAATATAATTTTATTTGTTTTAATGTGAATAACGTAGCAAAGCAAACAAAAGAAAACAATTTCATTTTATTTAACAACCAAAATAGTTATAAAATTCATAAAACTTAAAAATTAAATGCAATACAAATAAGAGAAAACACAAAAATATACATATAAAAATGTTATTAGCAAAAAATCAATACATAAACTGTTAAGCAAAAAAAAAATAAGTTATATTCAACCAATTTCAGTATATGTATGTACCTACATATATTTATTCGTCATCACTTTCTTCGACAACTAATCGTATTTCTTCGGTTGGTGACGAATCATCGCTCGATACCTCAATGTTTTCTGGTTCGATGTGGGGACGTGGGGATTTTGAGATATATTTAGTTATAAGTATTTGTGAGGAGTTTTTGTTTAATTTTTTATATACCTCCCGATATTGGGCCAAGCCTTGAGGAATGTATTTTTGAAACTTAAGAGCTCTTCCAACATTTGGATCATATTGTAGAAAACGATTTCCTAATTTCCGGCCTAATTCAAGACCTTCAGAAATATTTTGTGATGTCATTTCAACGATTTGATCATCATCTTAATCAGACTCATTATTTTCCTCATCAGTTTCATTAACTATACCAACAAGTTCATCTATATCCAATTCATTGTCAACCATTAGTTCAAAAATATCTCCCTCAGCAAAGTCAACAAAACCTTCACCTTTAATCGTTCGGGCTAAAATCGTGCAAAACGAGGTATTTTTCATCCCTCGATTTCCACGAGAAACAAAAAAATCGTGTTAAATCGAAATCGTGCAAAACAAGTATCGTACAAAACGAGGGATAGGTGTACTTCTATAAACATACATACATATACATATGTAAGTATATTAAATAAATAAACAAACAAACATCTTAAAATTACATGCTGTCAAGTTTTGTTGACATTAAGTGTCAAAATAAAATAAACCAATAACTTAATATGATTGTATTAATTTGTAGGATATCATGCAAGCCTACAAGATAGACGTTCTAATGTTACTTAGGAGACAGACAAAAATACGAAATAATAAGGTTCCCTCACTTTGTGAAATCGTATAAAACCACGGAATAATAAAATGCATTGAAAATGTATACAAAATGTTGCTAAGCGTGAAACAGAACATTCGCAGATTCTATCGTACTTTTTAAATTGTCTAATTTACCCTCTTGAGATACTGTGTAAACATACTACTAGTAGCTTTATACATATATTTTATATATATATATATATTATTTATATATATATTTATATTTTATATAGTCGAAAAAGTGTGTTTTGTGTTATGAGCTCTCAAAGTTTTCACGCGACGTACAACTGTATGTGTATTCTCAGTAGATTTTTCCCTATAACTTCGGAACGGATCGGCGGATCTTAACCAAATTTTGACAGTATTTAAGTTAGAGAACGTAGAATTTAAAAATGCAAGAACATTAAAAACGTTCTAAGTACACTTAGAACGTTATAGAATGGAGGCGTCGATATGTATTTTTGCTGATATTTACACACATACATAATTAGTCATCACCACGCATCAGTTAGGATAACGACCTATCGGGTCCGCCATCTAACGTTTTTTTTTTTCAACTAGTGCTTATTTCGTGAATGGTAACACTTAGCTCATGTCTGATTTGACAGATAATTAGTTTTATCCTTCCGCTGAACGAATATGGTTGTGTATACGCTTGAACAACGCTGGGAAATATTGCGACATTACTTTGAAAATCATGGTAATGTTGCAGAATGTGTGCGAAAATTGCGTACGGGTTTTGGAAGAAGAGAAGCACTATCAGCTCCGCATGTTCGTTAGTTAGTGCGTACACCCAAGAATATTGCTGCTGTGGCAGAAAGTGTGCGAGAAGCGCCATTAACATCAATTCACCGTTATCGGGCCATGTTGAACGAATTTTTGTTCACAAAAATTAACCGGAAGGAATTAACCGGAAGGATCTCTTATTAACCGGAAGGATTGTACTTCCAAATAAAAAAAGAAATTTGAGAAGATAGTTTTTTTTTAAAGCATTTTGAAAAAAAAGTTATTTGGCAGACCCTTTAGCTCCTCACACCACTTCTGATGCGTGTGTTAATTTTATACATGAGTGGCTCGACCTACATTTTAAAGTCGACTACGAATGACAGATTTTTGAAAATTTTTTCATGACAATTTTATCTACTCTCAGAGTTTTTGCCAGAAATCTACTAAGATTCAATCGTCGAAGAGATATTTTTCAGATTACTTATTGTTTGGTGTTTAAAGCGTTGCTTCACGTCTAATAAGCCAACACACTGACTACTAAACTATGGCGATTTCAATAAATATGACATACAGATGGCACACAGATGATGATGTCGTCATAGTCTAGTAGGTTGTTGCCTTACTCGATGAAAGTCCGTGATGCAAACCCCAGTTCACTCATCTTGAACAAAATGAAATATGAACAAATATTTCGTACGGCGTCTTCCTCTGCGCAGACTTTTGCCAAAAATTCTGGGAGTAAATAAAATTGCTTTGAAAAGTTTCTCAAAAAATCTGTCATTCGAATCGACTCTAAACTGTTGGTCCCGCCACTCTTGGATACAATTAACACACACGACATGACTGGCGTGAGAAGTTAATTGTAATCCTGCAAATGGGTTTATAGTGACCTATGAAGCAGCTACTAAAGTGGATAGTATCGTATCGACATTGACAAGAAATATGGATTGAAATTTGGCAGTTATACGACTCTCTTTGACTTTACGTGCGCAAATCCTTATCTAAGATAGAGAAATCCTTATCTGAGAGACGTCTTGGATTTAGTCAAATAAGTATGCATAAAGAATTTAAAGAATGTAAAGAGTAATTTTTTTTTCGAAATAATGATTATAATTTTAATGATTTAGACTCTTACAGTTGGCATGATCTCATGAAATTTTGATAGAGGAAGGATTATGGTGTAGTTAGCGTTATCTTATAACTTCAAATTTCTTATTTGCTTCTGTACCACTAGAATGAATTTAAGATTTTTAAATTTTATTTGAAACAAATCTAAATTAAAGAACAAACTGCGATCAAACGAACATCTGTGACTGAATGTCGAAAATAATGTAACACATGTAATGTGACTTGCTTTTTATTCGCTATTATAACCAACTAAAAATTTCATGCAAAACGCAGAATAAGGAATATATTTGTTGCACTTTTGTCGTACGTGATATTATTGAATGTGTCAATGACTAAATTGCATGACCCTTCAGCAGATATAGAAATGCTTACACAATTGTTAACGTTTCTGTTGAGAAATATAGTGTGGCAATAACAGTATTAATGAAGGATGTTTCCATTGGATAAACTTTCTTGTCTTGTAAAATTATAATCGAATGAAGGAATCATTTTGAGTAAAAGATGACAAGTAAACTACGAATAGACGAAAAGTAGAAACTTTCCGGCGTTTAACATTAACTCATGCAAGAAATATGCTTATGCATGCATAACTATTTAAATACATACAAATACAAAGTCATATATGTACGTCAATCTGATGAGTTAAAGTGACTTGAAATGGCACATGAAAAGAAGTTTAATAAAATGAACAAAGAAACGAAATGCAAATACATTTTATGAACATTTTAATTAACATTTGTTAATATTCCGTTCCGGATTGTTTGTTACCAAATACTAGACGTAAACTTGCGTTCTTATAAAAATACAAAATATGTACATACATACATATGTGCTATCTTCCAAACTCTTTATTAGTTTGAAAGACCTATTGATGGCATTATTTATGGACTATATCATCGTACAAATGTCCGTCTTGGCTTCTCGCGATGAAGCGCATCCGAAATTTTCAATTTTAATGATCCTAAATAACAAATCAGGCTGATTTGACCGATGACATGTTGACATATTCAACAAAACGAAATATGAAACAAACATTTCATCGGCGACTTCCTGTGAGCAGATTTCTGGCAAAAACTCTGAGATTAAATAAAATTTCCCTGAAAAGTTTCTCAAACATCTGACGTTAGGAGTCGATTTTAACTGTAGGTCTCGCCACTCATGTCTAAATTAATACACACACAATATACATACGTAAGTGGTGTGAGAAGCTAAGTCGTAATTCTGACTAAAGGGTTGTAAAGATCAATAAAGTAAGTAAGTAAGTAAGTTATCACTTTTGCGATCCTGGACCGCAGAAGGTGATGACATACAATATGTTATGTTAGTTATTTTGAGTTTTCTGTAGCAAGATGACTGTTTACGGTTATATATTGATTGCAAGCAGTTAAAATTGCTAAATAAATCTTTTCCCTTCTATAGTTAGTAGATCCGTTGTTAGGTCTTACGTACAAAAATTGATAAAATTCGACTTGAGGCTCCTATATGCAATTGTATAGTAGACCATACCAAGATAATTATTTTTTAGAGTTCTTTAGAGTTTCTTGTAGAGTTTCTATAAAAATCCTGACCTGTTTTGTAGTCAACAGGTGATTTGCTCATGTCTACGAGTACTCAACTTAGGTGTCAAAATATGTTGGTTTCATAATGAAGTTACGCAATGCAAAAAGGACATAATTTGTTTAGAATATTGAAGCCACTGTAGTCTAATAGGTAGTCTAGTAGGTGGCTGATATTATTGAATGTGTCAATGACTAAATTGCATGACCCTTCAGCAGATATATAAATGCTTACACAATTGTTAACGTTTCTATTGAGGAATATAGTGTGGCAATAACAGTATTAATGAACGATGTTTCCATTGGATAAACTTTCTTGTCTTGTAAAATTATAATCGAATGATTACGCAATAGAATAAATAAAATTTGTCATGAAAAGTTTTTCAAAAAAATCTGTCGTTCGGAGTCGACTTTTAACTGCAGGTCCTGCCACTGATGTGTAAAATTAACACACACAACATTAGTGGTGTGAGAAGCCAGGTCGTAATCTTGACTGAAAGTTTGTAATGACCAATTATGTTACGTAAATAGCATTCCAATTCAATTATTTTTATTTCCACAATTTTCATTACATGGTAAAAAACAATTCCCATAAATTTATGGTTGCAATTATCTTCTCAAAAAAAAATTACAAAAAGTGAATGAAGAGAAACGCATCGACAGAAGAAAAAAAATTTAACTTTTCTCCAACATTTATTATGATGTAAAACATGGAATAAATAAAAACTATTGAATTTTAAAATAAAAAACAAAACAAAAAATGGTTATAAACAGTACGCAATAAAAGTATGAAAGAAGTACATATCACTACCAACTGTGTAGGAAAAAAATTAAAAGTACTCGCTCTCGTATTATGTATCTGTAACTACACGGTCATGTCAATGGAAGAAATACTCATTCTTTTTATTACATGCTGTGCTTTGTTTTGCATATGATTGATGTTGCATTGGGAATGTGTAGGTATGTTGTGTTAAACACAACAGTTATATAGAGTTTAACAGTGATGAATGGCATAAATATTATAAAAATAGAAAAAATAAAAAAAAAATAGGTGTTCTCTTCGAGCAACATATTGCTACATTTCGGCCGTTTTACAATCGTTATAGTCGCCGTAGTCTAGTAAGCAGTGTGTCAGCTTATTTGACGTCAGGCCACGATTCAAACCCCAGGTCAAACATCTCCAACAAACTGAAATATAAAAAAAAAATATTTTCCCGGTGGCTTCCTCTCAGCAGATTTCTAACAAAAACTCAGAAAATAAAAAAAATTGCCATGAAAATTTACTCAAAAATCTGTCTTTCGGGGTCGACTTTAAACTGTAGATTTCGCAACTCATGTAAAAAATTAACGTACACAACATTTGTTGTGAGAGAAGCTATGTAGGTCGTAATCCTGACTAAAGGATTGTAATGACCAATTATGTATAATCGTCCTACGAAGAAGACTATTCGCTATGTTCAAATAGATTCGAGTACATTGATTCAGTATGCAACTGACCACCATGCGTTCATTTAAGAAACGAAAAGGCGGCCTTTCACAAACCACAACTTAACGAATTTTGCGTCATGTCTTGGACCTAATCACATATAAAAAAAATCATATGATGCAAAAAATCAAGGTAAACGACCATAGCCAACGATGAGTTTTCGTTGATGAAAAAAAAAAATAGATGAATGGGAATTAGAACATATAAAATTATGACATGAGATCCAAAAACGTCCAATGCATTCTTTGAGAACGACAATGGCTAGGTTATATCTGTCCACAGCGTGCTCTATGATTATCTATCTTTTTTATCCTAAATTTAATAATCTGAACATCAACGTCATATGGCCTCAACAGGACGCCACTACGTGCCACACAGCTGATGTCACATGGAATATTCTGAAATTGCGACTTAAGAACTTGAGAACATGGTTATTTCCAGAGGAGTTAATGTAAACTGGTCATCGAAAGCGTGTAATTTAACCCCTTTAGACTTTTTCTTGTAGGGTTTTCTTAAGTCGCAAGTGTATGCCAATAAGTCTCAAACCGAGGCGTTTGACAAAATAGAATTTTTGCTGTGCTTCTTTTTTTTCAACCATCATTCGTTTACAATAAGAAGCAAATTGACTATAGAGCCTATGGCTTTATTTTATTAAGCAGTTCACTAGAACTGGCCTGGCCTGACATTAAAAATCAATTAAGAGCAATAACTACAGGCAAATAAACAGTTTAATCATATCTTCTATTTATGCTTTCCGCTTTCACTCCTTTAATTATTTATTAAATGTCATCAATTGTGCTTAATTATGCATTTAATTGTTTTAATTGTTTTATTAAATCAAAACGATTTAATTTAATTTCAGATTTCATTTCAGTATCATATGTTTCACTTTCTAACCATAAGAATAATGCGCATATGTACATATGTAAGTACGTGCATATACATATGTATGTATATACTATATGCACATGCAACTTATGATAGATTGCATTTAATAATGGATTAATGATAGATTAATTAATAATGAGAATATGTTGTTATTATTGGTTAAATAATATTGCAATTTAAATATATGCATCGTGTAAATATTACAATTTCTTGTATTAAATTTAACATTTTATGCCACTCATAGGTTGGACATAAAATTTTAACAAATTTCAATCACTAGATTCATGTTTAAGAAATTTTATAAATTGGAAACTTCATAAAAAGCTTAAGAACTGACAATGTTGTTTGGCTATCCATTTAAATACAATGATAAAAAGGTTGAGTTATTATACAGTATTCCCTCGATTTACGTCGTCTCGATTTACGTTGTTTCGATTAAAGTCGTCAAAAATTTTGTTCCCTTCAACTTCGATTTGCGTCGTCATTCGATTTACGTCGCCTTTGTTGTTTATAAACAAAATCAGGGGAATTCCGTCTTTAAAAAAAATTCAATATTTGTGTGTAACTATTTGCATAAAATATACAGGCATGTTCTGAACATCACTTTTTGTGAAAGTGATTTGAAATCACAAGAAAGGTGTGCTGGATACAAAATTTTTGTAATTTTTGTGATTTCAAACCGGTGAGCTAAGTGGCTGCCGATTTAGAACCACTTGCTTATTTTTTCAACCATTTTATGTTGAACTTCACAATAAATGAATTAAATGAATAGCTTGAAATGTTTTTTTTTATTAATTTTTATAGTAAAATGAACAAGTTTGGACCAAAAAAGTATAAAATTATGATAGAATTAAAGTAGATAGTAAAAAACTATCAATTGTTTGCCTAATTTTAAAAATCTCTACATATAAAGTAATAACAAATGTCAACAATAAGCAATTATGAACAGTGGCAGCTTCGGAGTTAACTGTGCCAACTTCTTATGTTTGCCAAATTTAAATCTTTTGACTTTCATTCATTCATTTCTTAATTGTTTTCTTTTCAAATCTATTATTGATAATAATAAAACTCCAGGCATTACAATGTTTTTAATTTTTGTAAAAAAAAGCTAATTTTAGTTTATTTTTCCCTTAATAATTTTTCCAAAACACTGACTAATTTTCAACTCACAAAAAGTGTCACCAAATGTAAACAAAAAATCAGCTGTTTTCTTGTGTTTTCGAAAGGGTAAAATCACATCGAAAGGTTAAAAGTTTTGTGATTTTCAGAACACCTTTAAATCACAATTGTGATTTCAATATCACAAGTGATTTGAAATTTCGTGATTTTCAGAACATACCAGTATATTTATGTATGTACTTAGTTATACAGAATAAAAATTGAATTATTTTACTTTTTTTTTGGAAAATGTGCATAAATAAATGCATCTGATAGTATGAGTTATTTGAAATTCGAGTTACGTCGTTTCGATTTACGTCGCCTTTTTCCGGAACATTCTACGACGTAAATCGAGGGAATACTGTATCAGGTTTAACTATTGGTTATTTCAAATTTGGCAATACTTATGTCATTCAATTCTGTGACAAAATTCAGTATATTATCTACACTGAAGGTAATGAATCGATTTACGTTTGAGCAACGTTGGTATTTATTGGGCCGATGAGAAACTGCACGGTGATGTCGACTTAACCAAAAAAAAAAGCATCTTTTTGGATGAGACGTATTTTCATGGTTGGTACGTTAATAATACAAATTGTCGTGGTCTTTATGCGCCAATGCTACTATTGCTACTGATTGTTTGGTGCGGCTTGTGGAGCGAAGGCATGATTGAAACCTATTTGTCTGAAAATGAGAACGGCCAACCACTATGATCAATGGAGAAACGTATCGCACCATAATAACCGATTTTTTTGTACCCGCTCTTCATGGTATTGATGGAGACAATGTTTGGTTTCAACAGGATGGTGCAATTTGCCACACATATCACGTCAACGATTGATTCATTGCGTCAAACGTTTGATGGCCGCTTAATTAGCTGAAATAGTGATGTCAATTGGCCTTAATTTTTGTTTGTGTTGGCGATGACATCTGTACAACATATTCAGTAAACATCAAATTAGTAAACAAACAACATTATACCTTTTCATCGTATTAGGATGGCTAATGAATTTTTTATTTTCATTTGTAGAAAAGTTCTGTTGAGTGGCAACGAATGCTTTTCGAGGCATATGATAATCATGGTCTATTAGAAGCAACATACAGAAGATTATTTCGACGGTTCAAAGACAACGATTTTGATGCGAAAAATGAAGAACGTGGAAGACCACAAATAAATTTTGAAAATGCCATATTGCAAACAATATTGAATGAATATGACACTGAGTCAGAAACAAGTAGCAGAAGTGTTAAATATTGCCCAAAAAACAAATTCGTACCCTTTAAAAACTATGAGAACGATCCAAAAACCTGGAAAATGGATGCCATATGATTTGAGTGATAGGCAGCCGGAAAACCTGAAAAATCACTTGTGAAATTTTGCTACAAAAATACTTTTATATCATTGTTGCAACGAATTGTTATTGGCGATAATAAATGGATTTATTTTCAGAATTCTAAAGGGAAAGAAGCATGTGTTAATCTGTGGAAACCATTAGCTTTGGCTGCAAAACCAATTCGATTCGTCATTAAAACGAAACCGTATATCTGGTGGGACGAGATAGGTGGAATGTTCCACGAGCTCCTAAATCCTGTAGTACTGATCACTATCGATGACAACAAATGAATAATTTGAATCATGCATTAACTGAAAACGACAAGTATGGGCTACTCGACACGGCAAGGTAACTTTTCAACATGACAAAAGCATTAGGCTGCGAGCTGTTACTCCATATACCGTATTCACCAGACTTACCGCCTTCCGTCTATTATTTGCGCACTTGTCATAGGTGGAAACTTTAAATCCAAATCGCAGTAAGAGACAGCTAAAGTAGACGTCAAGAATATTACATGATAGCAGCAGTCTTCTGACAAAAACCCGGAAAGTAAATAACGTTGTCATGAAAACTTTCTCAAATCTGTCGTTCGCATTCAACTTTAAAATATATGTATGTGCCTCCACTCATTTATAAAATTAACACATAGATAGTGTGAGAAGTTAGGTTGTAATTCTTACTCAATTCAATTAAGTAGAGTAAGTAATACACATACACAACTACTTTTTATAAAATATCTTAATAACTCTGTTTCGATCTTTCAATATCCGCCGGTACGTTAGGTCAGGTTAACGGGTAGCTTGCCATTCACATGTAAGTCAACTCTGTGGTCTATATGACACATTGTGTGACCCAGTGTGAGATAAGCTATGTACCTTGTCATGAAACACCCCGATCTCCGGGTGAAGCCGGCCAGTTTCCTTAAAGTCGCGTTCGCCACAATGCCCATATCTTCAAACGTTCTGCCATCCAAAAGCCGATGGCGTCTGTTTCGAAATGCAGGGTACTCACAGATATTGTAGCGATTCCGTTTCTTCCACATCCTGGCAGCTTTTGCCGTAATCCAACTGAGGCAGACCGAGCTTGTCAGGAAATTTGCCAATAGCACAGTAACCACTTAGAATTCCTATTAGAGTGCAAACCGTTCTCTTGCCGAACTCAAGTAGTTCTTTGATTTTCCTACTGTCCACTGCTGGACACATTAGGTTTGAAATTCAGTAACCAGGTACGTTGGACCACCTACTGTTTGTTGAATTCCATGCTGCTTTTTCCAATTTGGAAAAATGTTCTTGTAGGAGCGCATATATCCCCTCTATCGTCTCCTCTTTAGACATCCCGGATCCCTTTAATGCCAGTTCATCCGCCTTTTCGTTTCCCTCTCGGAACCCAGTAGAGGCAGACGTTGTGTCGACGTATACGGTGTAGAGAGTCCATAACTCCCCATGCCATTTGATTTTACGTGGTGGGATCCCAATGTTTTGATTGCTGCTTGTCTGTCCACACATATGATAAATTTCGCTGGTTCCCTGGTTTCAACCATGTGTGCAGCGTGTTTAATAACAAAAATCTGTGGCTGAAATACGTTGGCTTGCTTATGTAGTCTGTATGACCCGTTCAATACCAGTTTATCGAAATAGACCAGTTCCATGTACTCCGGCTAAGGTAAATACTTTATATGTGCCATACAATAAGAATTGAAAAAACTTGTATACCAATATGTAGAGAACTTCTATTATGGTATGTTGGTAGCTTTTGGTTACCTTAACCACAAAAAAGCTTTAAAAGAACCACTCGAATTGGAAATGCAAAAACCTGCAGATAAATCCCCACAAAACTAAAACAAAAATGTAGAGGAAGTAAAAAAAACTCATCAATTATACCACAGAAATGTAGTGGGAAACTGACTGAACCAATTTATATCTTACATACACTTTTATACATACGGATAATGATAAACAATTGGAAATAAAAACACCACGTAAGCTTAGAGAAAATAATTGAAATTTTCAAAAAGCTAAAACGAATCGTTAAATGTTTTGATGATGTATTTCATTTCTAAAATATTGGATATTGGTTAGGTATAATTTTCAATTGTTTGCATAGCATACTAAAGTATAAATAAATAAAAAAGTGTTGAAAATTAAGACAAGAACATGACAATGTTTAAATTACAGGTTTGATAAATTATACATAAAGTAGTCTAGTAGCTAGTGTGTGGCTTTGGTTTGCCCCACGTCAGACATCTCCAACAAAACGTAATATGAAGAAAAATATTTGTTCGGCGAATTCCTCTCAACAGATTTCTGACAAAAACTCTGATAAAATTGCCATGAAAAAATGTCTCAAATATTTATCGTTCGGACTTCTTTAAACTGTAGGTCATTCATAGATAAAAATACACAGAACATGGGTGGTGGAGAAGCTAGGTTGTAATCCTGACTGAAGGGTTTCAATGACAAATTATGTATGTATGTATGTATGTATGAAATAAAAGTTTTGTCTTTACAAAATGTAAACAAAGTGTAAGAAAAAAATATTTTTTAGTTTTCTACGAAAAATAATTTTCTTGAATTTCTTCTGTTGTACTCAGGTAGACTCTAAACCTTTTATTACATTTGCTACCTTTCATTATTTAATTTGCATTATTTAGTAAGAAACATTCCTAAAAAAAGAAAAGATTGTCCTTCATTAAATATTTGTTTACCCATTTTAACATTAACGGAATGATGCAAAAGAAATAAAGAATTTTAAATATTTAATCTGACGTAAATTCTTCTAATCTAAAATTCCACAAATTCACACCAAAAAATCTCTAAAGATTTTTAAATAAAACAAAACTAAATTCCTCTCTTTGGTATTCACCATCCTTTTTTGCAAATCTATATACAAAACAGTTTCGTCTTTTCAGATAAACACTTAAGTAAAGTCAGTGACACAAGAAACTTGAATAGTGACAACATTCCTTGTACACAATAGATTAGTAAACAAACTTTTTGCGGAATACAGGAAGTGTTTCATTCTGTTTTAAAGCAATTTAAAATAATTTTATTACAACCATTTCTTTGGCTGTCTTTTAATCTTGAATACCTTAAATGGCAAAAAAAAAGCAAACGAAATTTTAAATCCACTAAAGCAAACGAAAACTTAAAAAAAATTTTTTTTACGAACTTTACAGTATTTTTCCGATTATTGTTATGAGAATACTTATAAGATTTTCCCATAAATTCCTAAGGTTGGTCATTACAATCCTTCAATTAGGATTACGACGTAGTTTCTCTCACCACTTACGTTGTGTGTGTTATTTTTATCCACATAAGTCGACTTCGACTTTTGCCAGAAATCTGATCGTCCTGCCACTTATGGATAAAATAAACACATACAACATGGGTGGTGTGAGGCGCTAGGTCATAATGTTCACTAAAGGGTTGTAATGGTCACTTAAGTGAAGAAGACACCATTTGAAATAAATAGCAATTTACCCATTATTATTGCAACAAATGATTAGTACGTTGTAATTGCCAAATTTTTGGAAAGCACAGAGCATTTTTAGGATATTAACTAGTTCACATTGATCACATTAGTGTTTTTTTATTTTTTTATTTCCACTTTCTTAACTCCACTTGTTATTAAATTTTTAATTGTTTTAACACTTGACCTATTTCAAACCATAGTTTACAGTAAAAAAAGAAAATCTAATGTACATATTCCAGAATTTTTTGTGTATTTTACGATAAAAATTAATGTCCGTTTTGATAAAACAATTTTATTATTAACGTGTTGAAATCGAAACAGGTTCATGCTGATCTGAAAAAACAGACTGTACAAACAACGTAAATAATTTGACAAGGGGAACTTCAAAAAGATGACCGTTATCAAATGTCAAATTTCGGAAATCCTGTTAAAATCCTTGTTAAATGGCTTTTAAAATATTTCTAAGAAACAGAGAATTCATAGAAATCTCTGGAGTATAGAGAAAATGGGGGAATTTCAATCATTTGCATGGTTCTTGGCAGTACGAAAGGTGATTGTTATGAAGGAAGCAACAAGTAGTGAAACGTAAACAACTTAAAATTTTTCACAAAAATTAAGAAACTTTTTAAATAAAACACAGAACTCAAGGGCTGTCCCCTACTTATGCAGTGTTTTATCTTTTAATACCGTAGGTACAGTGTTAAATTAAAGAGATAGTAGTGTGCGGCAAAGTAGTATGAGTTATTAAATTTGTAAGCTGTTAAAGTGAAGAGCATCCAGTTACAGACATTGACGTCAAAAAACATGTGAAATTAGTTTATTTCTTTACATCAAAATAAACCATTAGCCGTTCTAAGAGTTGTTAAAAAACAAAATTTTTCAACCGAAATATTAATAAAAACGTGTCAGTCGAAACATTAAATATATTTTTTAAATTCAATTTAAAGTTGAAACTACATTTTTACTGTCTATTTTAATCTTTTGTCATTATCTCGTACTTTTAGTCTTCCATTTCTTTTATGAAACTAATTAAGTAATAGTTGCTATAAAAACATAACGTTTATTCTTTTCTGTTCTTTTATTTATTCGTCTGTTTATGAAATTCTGAAAAGAATGTTTCATTACACTAATGAACTTACTCTTATTTGTTAACGCAATCCTCCTATTCATATAATTCAGGTGAAAAGTTTAAAATAATGGAATTAAAACTTTGTTATAACACTTGAAATTAAAAAATAAATTATGGTTTACAAATTCAAAATTTCATTAATATTAGAGATCTACTTATATACATATGTTGTAAACAGACAGACAGTAAGCAGACACTTGACAATGAAGGGCTTGGAAATTTCTATTTAAAAATCAACAATTTTGAGTTTAACTATAAGCCTTGTGTGTCCACTAAAGATGAGCCATGAAGTAGACCGCTGCTGAGGTAGAGGACATAAGGGACCACCCACAAACATGGAAAAGATAAAATGTCACAAAACAATCTATTAAGAGAAGTTACTGATTGTCAGTAAAGTGCTACAAATAAGGTTTTCTGCTGACCGTAAAGTGCAGATTACTTACTGCCAAGGCCTATTAGACTGTATTTCCTTTTTAAAAGGCAACTAAATTCATTTATACTTAAACTATTAAACAAATTATTGTTAATAATGCAAAGAAGAATAACCCATCAGAATTGCAAACAGGAAGTTTTTTATACAATGTGACTGTGACTGTAAGTATAAAATAAACGTTCTACGTGCTTAAATACATTCTAAGACATAGCTTCTGTATTTTCTCGCTCCAATCTAAAACCTAGGCTTCCCTACGGTTGTAAATACTAGAACTATGTGACAAATTGCGTTGTTTTGCGAAAAATATTAAACACATTTTGCAGAACATATGTACATAACATAACAGACTCCTATGGAAACGAACGAAGGAACAACAATACGCAACGAAATTACGAAAAGTTGGATCGTCCATATATTGAGTCGAGACCAGGATGAGTTAATCAGGATAGCAATTAAACAATTTTGTAGAAATGTTGACGATTTCTGAAATTTTAGGTAATAGGGACTGTAGAGACTTGGTAGGAAATAAAATTTTTCTCATCGCAGTTGTTTCGAATTTCAAAAAAAGTTGAGGGTTGCATTCCTCCTACAAATAATCTATTCAAAAGTCGATTGACCTCAAGATTGTGTAAAGATCAAAAAACAGCACAAACACAAAAAAGTCATCGTCCATTCAAATTCGTCTCTGTTGTACCCAATAGAATAACACAATATACGTATTTTTACAAAGGGCGTTGTTTCTCAGAAATGTGGCTAATATGGATCGCTTATAAAATGAAAACTTTAAAGAATAAACAGAGTGTTGGGAGGAAGAAGGCTCAGTTCAATTGTGGCGAACTCCTAATTGAACTCCTATTGGACGATCTAGGCACCAACGAATGGTATTTTCAACAGAACGGCCGTATTTGCCAGACAGCTCATGCACCATTCTACATGAGCGATTTAACGGCATGGGCATTTGGCATTAAGGTAATGTCAAGTGGCCACCGAGATCGAGATATGAGCTCCTTGGACTTTTTCTTGTTTAGTTTTCTTAAGTCACAGATGTATGCGAATAAGCCACTCACCACAGTGGTCCCCAAAATGAAAGTAAGTCCTGGCGGTCATTTGTTATATTCCACACATTGTGTATCAAGAGATATATGTATATCAAACATATAATAAATTTCGATATCATGTCACACTCATTTTATTTTATTTAAATTTCAAAATAGAGTGAGTTTAAGGAAAGACCAGGTACATATTTTTAAAACTAAGGCTCTAGCTAATCCCGTATATACTTATCATCATCAATAAAACTCACCTTTCCACTGAAGTGAAAAAATATGAACTCATTGTGAGAAAATACTGCGTGTACTTACTTAGTTTCTACAAAAGACGAGCTATATTAGCAACCCGGCCTACGACTACATTTCTCCATATCAATCTTCAGACACAAAATTGTGTGTTTTGTTTTAAGTGAACCTTCACTTAAGCATATCAGTCTTATCAAAATTTAAATAGTAATTAATTGTAAGGCATATTAGCAGATTTCTGGTAAAAACTCTGAGAGTAAATAAAAATTGGCATCCAAAGTTTCTCAAATGTCTGTCATTTGGAGTCGACTTTAAACTGTAGGTCCCGACACTCATGTATAAAATTAACGCACACAACATATGTAAGTGGTGTAAGAAGGTAGGTAGTAATCTTGAGTGAAGGGATGTAATGACCAATTATGTTATGTATGTATGCCTATTCACGATGTAATTATCATCATTTTAATTTCAGTTATATTTTATAAATTTAAATACTTCCAAGTAAAAATGTCGCACATTTTTAACCTTCAAATCTTTTCTTTTTGAATTTAAAAAATTATGAAATACAAAAAGTGTAAAGAGGGAAAAGTTTTTTTAAGTAAAGTGTGTATTCTTATAAATATAAGTATTCAATTGAAATTTTCTTTAAGCATTTAAATAAACAAATATAATGATAATCACAAAGCCAGCCATTGGATTGCTGAACAATACGAATTTTATTATAACACAATAGCATTATCCTTTAAGTTTATTTAATAAAATCACATTATGATGAGAGGCTCTACAAATATATATATATAGGCAGATATAGTATATGGCATATAAATGTACACTGCCTTAAACAATTGTCCGTACGCCCTGGTATATTAAATTGTATTAAAAAAAATTCCAGCACGATTTGAATGAATTAAAGTTTTTCCAAGAGATGAAAAAAAGAGAGAGACAATAAAAATTTTTGACTAATTTCATTACAAGCCTTAAGTTAGGTTTACGACCTCGCTTCTCACACCACCCATGTTGTGTGTGCTAATTTTATCCTACAGTTTAAAGTCGATTCCGAACGAACGATTTTTTTTTGAAAAACTTTCCATCAGAGTTTTTACCAGAAATCTGCTGAGAGGAAGTCAGCGAAGAAAAATTTTTGTTTTCATGTCTGGCCTGGGTTTGGTGTACTCACAATTGTTTGATACAGTGTATATTGTGTTGTATAGGAAGTGAGTATTCCATCACACATCTGTATTGTTAAACTATATGGATTTTTAAATCTTATTTAATATGAGAGCAAACAGATGATTTTAAAAACAGCAAAAAAGATTTAAAAAATCAAACGATAACAAAAAGGGGTGTGAGAAAAAGTTATAATTTTTATGTTGTAAAAATTATTTATTACAAGTAAATACTGTATTAACTAAAAGCCAAAACCGAAAGAATATACTATACAAGAAACGTATTCAACAACAATAAATGTAATTTTTTAGAATTGTTGCATACCCTGTTTAAATGAATTTAATTGAGTATTAGACATCATGTGAAATAGTTAAAAGATTTTTGAACGTTTTCGGTTTTGAAAATTAAAAAATTAATATTGGCCATTTATTTTTGAAGGATTATTCCACTTATATGTTGTCCACAACTGCGGCGTAGTTGGTCCACTTGTAGGTAACAATTTATTAATACTTTTTCAACATTTTCCAACGATATTCTCATTAATATCAGCTGAAATGGTGTGACTAGCGTTTCCCTGTACATGAAAGACTATAGTGCCGGTAAATTGTAGCATCGCTCACCGCCTATCCTGTGTCATTTCTTGCGAACTTAATTGGTCATTGTAACCTATAAGTAATTATTATAACCTAGCAACCCAAGTTAATACGGTCATTGTGTAAATACGGTCATTGGTCCACGGAGACTGATGCGGGATATATGCACACGGCTGTCATTAATTTGAACAGTTGAGTTTTTACGTCGATGTATGGGTTAGACGCGCTGTCATAAAAAGTTTCTAAATGCAGCCGTCGCGAAATGATTAAACTTATTTATGAGTAACGCGAAAACTTCAAAGTTTTTGGGGAAAGACTAAGATTATGTAGTCAAAAGAAATCTTTTTTCATATTTTTTGTTTTGTTCGAAATGTCTGAGCTGGAGATTTGAAGCATGGGCGCATGGTCTATAGCATTGTCTCTCTAAAATCATACGTTTACCAAATCCGTCTTCCATTTTAGGAAGAGTGAATAATCATCACACGGAACTTCGCTCCATTGATTGTAGTATTGCGATTTTTATTGTTCTTTAAAAATAAGGCTTCGATTATGCCTACAAAGCACAAATTGCCCCAAACAGTGCACCTTCCAGAGTCCATTGGTAGCTCTTGAACTACCTTTGTTTAATCCTAGCAATAAGTACGTCAATTCTGCGTCCTTATTATTTTTTTAAAGGGAATTTCTGTTTTAACAAATATTTTAAAATAAAAATAAAATTTGATTTGTGATAATATAAGCTGATAATAAGTGAGGTTACTTATTAAAAATTTTCTAATATAATTTAGAATCTCCTCAAACCTCTAAGTGTCATATTGGTGTCCCTATTATTTTTTACAACAGTGCAATTCTTGCTTTTTACTACTATAATTCTTCGCTTAGTAGCACTAAAGCTTCTACAATCTTAATTTTTCAAAATGTGCTAAAACCATTTCGGTACATACATCCCGCGATAAGTATTCCTCGCTTATAAACGCGAAAAATTCTACTTCACACTTTAAATTTACTTTAAAAACGCTTTGTGACAACTTTCTTTACAAAAATGGTCCTGTTCACTAGTTCCAGTGTCTGTGTGTTTAAACGTTGCTACATATATATTTTTTTTATGCTGATAAAATAGCAACCCTTGAGCCATTGGAAATCAATATTCACTATGAACGCGATATGGCAGATTTATTAGAAAAATTAGTAAGATGTTGAACAGCTGAATGCAATGTCATAGAATGTTTCTTATGGTTTCATACTTTTTGAGGCAGAGGCTGCACTTTCTACCATCCAGATGACATAGCCAACTGAGGCAATGTAATCCTAATATATATTATAAATCTTTCTGTAAGTCTGTTTTTTTTGTTTGTTTGTTTGTTTGTTGGTTTGTTTGTTAGTCAATCACGTCTAAACGCCTGGACCGATTTTCTTGAAATTTGGGATATAGATCGAGCTTTTGTCGGTGCAGGTTATAGGCTATAAATCTTTTCAAAATTTTGACCAAAAGGGGAGAAAAAATGGGACAAAGGGAGAAAAAATGGGCACAAATTAGTACTTTTATGCATAAATGCTGTATTTTATCTGCTTTATAGGTAATTTTTTACGATTTAGCTTGGTTAAGTTTCCCAAATAGCTATTGGAGGTGTTCCGTTTATAAAATTGAACCAAAAGGGGTCCAAAAAGGGGAAAGGGACCAAAAACGAGCAAATTGAGTGCATAGCCAATCACGCCTGAACGCCTGGACCGATTTTCTTGAAATTTGGGATATTGATCGAGCTTTTGTCGGTGCAGGTTATAGAAAATAAATCTTTTCAAAATTTGGACCGAATGTGGGAAAAAATGGGACGAAGGAAGAAAAAATGGGCAAAAATTAGTACTTTATGCATAAATTCTGTATTTTATCTGTTTTATAGGTAATTTTTTTACGATTTAGCTTGGTTAAGTTTCCCAAATAGCTATTGGAGGTGTTCCGTTTATAAAGTTGGACCGAAAGGGGTCCAGAAAGGGGGAAAGGGGCGAAAAATGGGCAAATTGAGTGCATTTATATTTAGGACTTAGATTATTCAAAAAACTGTGTTGTTTGTTAAACCGGTTTCCGAATAATTTGAAAAATTGCATTTTTTAAGAAACCGGTTTCAAAACCGGTTTCGAAACCGATAAACCGGTTTTTTATTTATTGTTATTTTTAATGCAAAAATGACCCAATAATAAATTTTTTTAATTTTTTAAACTAATCCAAACTACATAACCCGCGCAACGCCGGGTACAATCTGCTAGTCTCAGATAATTTATTCCCGATAGAAAACCTACAATGTTGTTGCTAATCATTCCTGCTGCAAGTCTCGGGCGAGTCAATAACTTGATTTTCTGGCCAGTTAATGTTACAATAGAACAGATAATTATGTCTATGTCAGCATATTGCTGAATGATTATTTTTTAAATTATTATAACAATCCAGAGTGACTTCGTTTTCTTCATCTTGACACCCATTATAGGTTTTATTTAGTCAGAGAGACTTGTAAATCAGGACCATTAGATTGTGGTGTTAAAAATATAATACACGCATAAAATCTGCCTTAATTTTTTTTAATTAAATATTTTGGATTGTGTATACCTAGAACTAAAAGCAAGTAAGGCTTTAAAACTAAAATGTTTATGTTCTCTTAAAAACAGAATCAAATGTTGATTAAAAAATTTAAAGTGAAGAATTTAAAAAGACAGCGTTATATTTTATGTTCTTTTGGCACGAAATGCATTAATTCATACATATTTTCTAGGTATTAAAATACAAAAGAAAAACTAGTATGCCGGTGGTATACATTGAAAGTTTTAATAACAAACACAACTACTCATGGGGGAAGGTATATCTGGTTTGTGCAAATGTGCCATGCAAGCCAACGTTACGTTTTCGGTATTCTAAAAATGTATTTTAATGTTGCGAGGTCCTACGATACGTTTTACATGGTATCTGCAATTAAGGAAAACCATTTTTGAATTTTAAGTTTAACTGTCACACTAAGATGGTTTGAAAATTTGACTTAAAAAAACATTTTTTTTTAATTAACAGAATTCTGTGCCAAAAATGCATATCATATCTAGGGTCGTTCTTAGTCGTCTATTACTTTCTTATTTTTAAATTCTTCCTGTATAAAATTTTCCCAATTTACTTTGTAAAACTTCTACTCCATTGCAGTCTAACCAAGGGATTTTGGTTTTTAAATTTCATTTTCAACGTCAGGCTATAAATTCCAGGGCAAATATATTTTGCCCTCATTTATGATGTAAACAGTGAATATGGCAACAATTTAAGTAAGGAAGTATTTTAAAATTGCGAACATCGAAGGAAAATATTGTCTACGGTAAAGCAAAGGAAATACAAACAAAAACAAATTATTAACGAAAACCCTGCCAAACAATATCAATAAAGAAAAGAATTCTTTTCTTTTGTTATCTTAATGTGTATGAGAAGTTATACACAAGTTGAGAATATTAAAGTGTGAGTGTGAAGTATTCCCACAACATATTTATTGAAAAACATTAAGGATATGTTCGTTGTATATGTAAGGAAAACATTTCAATGAAACAATTCGCTACCGCTTACAATGAATATGCCCTATAAGGTACTTAACTCAAATGTAACCAGTTGTGGAAACTAACTAACGTTGACTTTATATAGGGTCTCTATTAAGAGCTTCCCATCTTTAAATCGAAATGAAACAAAGTATGTTTGAGATATCATGAACAATTTTTAAAATCCTATTGATGTCTTGAATTTATGATTATATCCGTTGTGGCTTCTCTGGTTGGAACACATTCCAAATTTGATTAAGAACCACTGTGTTTTGTAGCTTATTTACTAACACTTGCGAGTGAAGAAAATGCTATAAAAAAGTCTAATGAGATCAACTCTTACGATTTCGATGGCCAGTTTATATCATCTCCAAGTTCGTGCAGAATATCCAATGTGGCATGTAATGTCGGGCGCATCGCGCCGTTCTGTTAAAACCACCTATTGTTTGTGTGCAGACTGTCTGATTGTGCTAAGAGAAGTTGATAATCGTCGACCTATAGCCACAGTGTAACCAGTGGCGACAATTATGACGTTTGAAAAGCGCTTAAATCAGCAGTTTTAACCCTCCTTGTAGAGGGAGAAAAAAGATGTTAAAAGTTTTTGCAAAGCAAATGTGTTAAAAGCAACAGATATAGAGAGTGAAAACTGGCGGATAAAGTGGAAAAATTAAATGTAAATAAACATTTATTTTGTGTTAAAAAAGGGCAAATTTGGAATATTTTTTAATTTCTTCAATGAAAATCTTAAAAGTTCTTAAATATTTAAATATTAATCGAAATGTGACTGGTTTTTGGTCAGAATGAATATAGTTTCTTGTGCAAAAGGTAAGTAAGCAGTTAAATACATCAAGATGAAATAAGACATATTGCTTATAAAATTTTTTCTTTTAGAACTTTGTGTATATTACTAGTATTTATTAATTTCTTGAATGAAAAAGTTAAAATTCGGTAATTTTTTCATTATTAATCAAACTCTTAGCAATTTCCCTTCACACTGAAAAAGTTCCGTGTGCAAAAGGTAAGTAAAAATAAAAATATAACAAAATATATAATCATAACTTTTTGTTTCAGGAATTTGTGAATATACCTTTAAATTGGTTAAATACTAAGTCAGTGACGACCGATGAAAACTGTCATGAAAAATACATTAATTCCGAATTACGTTTCCCTAATAAAACGGTTCATCTCCTTTCAAAATTATTCTAATATTCTACAAAAATATCATAAATTTCTACCAAAATAGAATAATAAAAATCCACCCCGAAATCTAAAAAAAAACATAAACAAAACAGACAGGCAGTCAGAGAGGGACAGAAATACTTTTTTGGTAAGTGAGGGTTAAACGTCAAAACCGTGACGTATCTGTATATCTGTGCTATAGCGCTCGCTGGCCATCATCGCTCTCAAAACAAACAAAAAAATAAATCGCCAACCCAAAATCACGAACATACATTGTTGTCTATAGTTGTCCATGATAATTTGGCAAAATAGACTGAATAAAAGACAATTAATTTGACAGATATACCTTCAACAAATAGGCTTTGTCAACTGTCAAAGTTTCCGAAGACCTTATTGCTGTACGATAATTGAACTCTGTAGAGACGCTGCTATTGAAACCCGGATAAATGAGGAAGTAAAAAGTGAATTATAGTGATATACTCGACGCATATAAACACTGTTGTATTATACACTATGAAGTTTGAATAAATAAATAACGGTTATATTTAAGTAGAAAAATAACAACAGAGAAACACAAACTAGTTCTTTGAGCTAATAGTTGCAATTCTACAACAATAGTTCGTATTTAAAAGGTAAACACGGTTCAATTAGTGACAGTATAGGTATTGCAATAAACACAGTAAATCGAGTTTGCAAGATCTTATGGTCGTTCGAGTAAAACGACGGCCAGCATGTACAAGGAAAAATACATACATAACATAATTAATCACTACAACCCCCCAGTCACTATTACGACCTAGTTTCTCACACCACTTATGTTGTGTGTGTTAATTTTATACAATAGTAATGGGACCTACAATTTACAGTCGACTCCGAACGACAGACTTTTGAGAAACTTTTTCATAGTAATTTTTTGCCAGAAATCTGCCGAAGAAATATTTGTTCATATTTCGTTTTGTTCGAGATGTCTAACCTGGGTTTTGAACCGTGGCCTCATGTCTAATAAGCCAACTCACTACCTACTGGACTACGGCGACTTCATACGGAGAAATACAAATAAGATTTATAGAGGACTCTCAGCAATGAGGTATCGGCATCTTTAGTTGTGAGTTCGAAGATGGTACGAAAAATAATTCTGTATTGTGTACACAATGGAGACAAAAGCAGACTTAGCAGCGATGCTGTCTACCGAAGAAAAATGAGCAAAAGTAACGAAAAAGGAAATTAAGGCAAAGCAAGAAACGAAACTAGAAAAAGCCCTACAAAAAGCCAAGGTATCGGAACTTAAACAATTTGAAAAGGAAACGGTGGAGAAGGCAAAAAAGCTGAAGGCACTGTATACCAAGTATGAAGTTCAAAACAAAGCAAATCTCGACTGGAATTCCCGAGGCACACCTTGTCTGGACGAAATTTTCTGCAGCTAACTCTAAACAAAAGTACAAAGCAGTCCGCGAAATTGGAAAATATGAAATCTTCTATTTTCTATTCTTTCTTTCTATTGTGAAATTAATGTAGCTGCTCTTAATAATCAATTTTTAAATATCGCTTTGGTTACTTTGCTTCCCTAACGATTCTCTGGATAATCATTTTTATTTTATTATTTTTTATTTTATTTGATGGATTTGATTCAAAGTTCTTAAGACGCTAATATGTGTTGTTGATAGCTTGACAGCTCTTTTCTCGATTTGGTTTTATTATGTATTTTGTTCAGACAAACTTGAACAGAGCTGCTAATAGATTATACTTTTCACATAAAGTTGAATTGATTTGCCAGTGTTGACTTATTAGACGTGAGGCTACAGTTCAAAACACAGGTCAGACGTCTCCAACAAAACGAAATATGAGAAAATATTTCTCTTGCGACTTCCTCCCAGCAAATTACTGGCCATAACTCTGAGTATTAAAAAAAGGTTGCAATGAAAAGTTTCCCAAAAATCGTCTGTAGGTCCTACTACTCTTGTCAGGGGTGACTTTTTAAGAGCTATAGGAAAATTTTTCAAAAAAAAACACATCAAATTCAGAAAAATGCATGAAATCTTTATTTGAATCGATAGTACGGTCCATATAATTTAATGTTTGAATATTATTTCATGCAAATGTTGACCGCGACTGCTCCTCAAATGGTCCATCCGCTTAGTCCAATTTTGGCATACTCTTTCCAACATTTCGGCCGGTATCTCACGAATAAATGCTTCAATGTTGTCTTCCAATGCGTCAATTGAAGCGAGCTTGTCTGTATAGACATGAGCTTTAACATAGCCCCACAAAAAATAGTCTAAATATATATAATAGTCGCACGATCTAGGCGGCCAATTGACCGGTCCCGAACGTGAAATAAAATGTGCACCGAACTCGCCTCTCAATAAGTCCATTGTTATGCGTGCTGTGTGGCATGTGGCACCGTCTTGTTGAAACCACATGTCACGCAAGTCAAGCTCTTGCATTTTGAAGAAGTACGAATGATTTGCAAGCGTTGTTCGTTTATAAGACGATTCATGGTTAAATTATAGACCAAACTGAAGATGCTTGACAGTGAAACAAAACACGAAAGGTGCGTGAGCTGTTTAAACCAGTGTTGCCAAAAACATAATAGCTAAAAAATCACCCTTTATACAGTTAACACACACAACATAGGTGGTGTTTGAAACTAGATCATAATCCTAACTGAAGGGTTGTAATGACCGGTAATATATGTATTGTAGTAAAACACTTGCTACATTTCCACTTGCAATATTGAAATTATAAAATAACAATGATTCATAGACATTTTATGTTAAATTGTAAAAATGATTTTTCATTCACTTTTGGTTTTGAACTTATAAACTGAATATACATTTTTTACTTTAAAAACAACATTGTTTTACTCCAAAAACCATAACAATATGTATGTGCCAGAGAACAGCAATGAGTATTCAAAACGATGAGTAGATTCGAGTCATACTTATAATTTCAGATACTTATACGCATTCATACTTATTTTAATATCATACTCATACTACTCATATTCAAAGTTTGAAGTACTCATCATACTCGTACTTAACAATACGCATGATGTTGTTGATTTCGACTCTCCATAACTCAACGTATACACGAAGCACAAAATAAGTATGATTCGAGTGCGGACACCACAATAATCACAAGAAGGTTGTGTGTTTGCTTTGCTTGCTGTCTTTGTCTTTTCTTTTTTCTTTGTTTGTAAATGCAACAACAACTAAGACTGAAAATTTTGATGAATGATTCGAATCACTCGAATCATTCATGAGTATTATAAGTATTTTTCTAAATTTATGAATCTGAATGAGTAGGCTTATGAATCAAACATATTTCGAATGTTATGGGTTTGATGTCAACGTTGTACTCATACTCATTGCAACTTGTACTTATAAATCAATGTTGTAGCGAGTACGAATGAATCAGAGTAGTTGAATTTCAATACTCTTGATTCACTCATACTTAAAATTTCATGAGTACTTATGAGTAGCGAAAAAATGATTCATTGCTGATCTCTGGTATGTACATATATGTATAAATCGTGTAAAATTTGAAATAGCTTTAAAAGTATCAAGTGGCAGTCTGCATTTTCCCGACAAATTCTCAGAAAAGATAATTTAGTTCAACCAAAAATTTTCTTCGGACAATATGGGTGAATTCAGTTTAAGTTCCCCAAAGGAATAATAAAAGAAAAAATAAAACAACAAAACGGCAAATATACTTACATATGTACATATACAAAAGTTCTGAATAAAATTCTTTACAAGTATAAATTTATTTTCCAAAAAAAAGAAAAAAATTGTTGCAATAAATATTTTTAGTGAAACCACAAATCAGTACACTTGACGACAAATATAAAATAAATATTTTTATGACAAACAATCAACGGTTTATATAGCTATAGAACAAAGCAGGAAGCATTTACGAAATTCAGATGTTTTAAGCAATGAACTCATTGTTCTAAAAAAATTATCTTGGCGACCGCTTTCAACTGCCACCAATTTGTTATCATAGCTTTAGAAGATAACATTCCTTTATATTTCTGCCGTATAGTTATGGCAGAATTTACTATACGAAAACTGAAACGTTTATATTTATTTATGATTGAATACTTAGAAGCGATGGTTTATGTAGGAATTATTTTATATCCGTCTACACATTTATATTCCACAGAATAAACGCCTACAATTGTGCCTATAGCAATGAAGTGGAATCATAAAGAAAACTTGTATAAATAAATTGTTTTATTTTTATTTATTTACATTTTCTTTTGTTGGTTTTGTGTGCGCAAAATAAAAACAATCATAAAAACTAGAGTACCATAAAACAATAAAAATTATGGAAATACATAGTTAGGAGGATTCCATAAAAATTGCATATCTTCAGAATTTTGTTTATTATTTTTAAAATAAAATTCAGAGTTATTGTTTTGAATAATAATAACAACAGTTATGCATTTTAGATTGGAAGCAAAAATAATTGGGTTTTTCCAATAGAGAGTTCCCAACACTGACAGTTAATAACGATTATCTTGTGGATGATACATTACTCGAATTAGTTGTCATTTATCCAGTCTGTTTTGCCAAATTACAGTGGAAGATGTGCCTCTGGATTAGTTGGCAAGTGATCGTAATTTTCATCGAAAAATTATCTTCTGGATGAAATTATCATCTGATTGAAGTCGCCGTAATCTAGTAGGTAGTGTGTTGGCTTATTAGACGTAAAGCCAGGGTTCGAGCCCCAGGCCAGACATAAAAAAAAAAATACAAAAAGTATTTCTTCGGCGATTTCCTCTCAGCAGATTTCTGTCAAAAACTCTGAGAGTAAATAAATTGCCATGAAAAGTTTCTCAAAAAATCTGTCGTTCGGAGTCGACTTTAAACTGTTGGTCCCGCCACTTACATATGTATAAAATTAACACACACAACATAAGTGGTGTGAGAAACTAGGTCAATAATCCTGACTGAAGGGTTGTAATGATCAATTATGTATGTATAAATGGGTACGTGATGCCAATCCACATGAATTTCAAGAGCATTCAATACATCCCGAAAAAGTCACTGTTTGGCGTGGATTTTGGCATTGTGGCGTCATAGGTATATACATATTTATTTGAGCATGAACAGGCCATCACTGTCAACGGCAATCACTATCGGCAATCGGTGATTATCCGGCCTCAATCGAATTATTTGGATACTAATGATATGCGGTTTTAGAGGATAGGGCTACGTGCTATATAACTTATGTATATCACATTGGATATTCTGCACGAACGATTAGAGCACATGGCATCTCTCTAAACGGGCAACAATTCAGAGCGATCCTCAAAATCTTTTGTGAAATGCAATATGAAGGATACGTCAGACATTTTGGACGTTTCGGATACCACCAACCAGAGAAGGCATTAGGGATATTTGAACGATATTATATACCACACATAATGGCATCAATAGATCTTCCAAAAGAATAACAATTTTCGTTGATATGCCACACACACTTTGTTATACTTAAATTGTAAGACAGTACTTTATGAAAAGACTTGGAAACGAGGTATATACTTACATATATGTATGTATGTATATAAATATGCTTTCGCCTGGTTCATAAATTGTGAATGTGGCTTCAGCAATTGAGTTAAATTCTGTTCCATCTGCTACAAGTTTCTGCTGTTCATTCTACAATTTATATTCGCTGCCTCAATTTTCTGGTGTCAACGCCGGGTGGGTACCATAAGTATTGCAATCAATAGCATTCCTTGCTAATAAGATACAAGAGCGAATATTTCACTTCAGATGTTCAGGGTGGTGAGCAGCGTTAGGTATTTCTGGTCAAAAAAGCAGTGAAATCGTCTCAGCTATCGTTTGGTATACTTTATACAGTATTCAGTTTGGAACGCCAAGATATGTGTATCCACTCTAGATACTATTAACTAACTATAGGCTGTTATAGCGGTTCTCCACTTCCTCTCTAGAGACTTAGTTTGTTGCAATAAAACTCTCTACATTAGAAAAAAGGAGTGTTTTCTGTCGGATGTTGTTGCGGTCTGATTACGAGGAAAGACATTTCAAATTATTACAGTATCTTGCTTCTTCTCATTTCTTGACGTCCTTATCCGAGCTCTTTCATATAAAGATTGCTGCGATACCACGATCTATTTTGGACTAGGGTTGGTTTCCTCTTTGTGTTGGAAATTAATTCAATTGATTCAATTTGTTAATTATCTTGAGACTTTCGCTGTTGAATATGATTATGTTGTCACTGCAGGCGATTCGAATGCTTTAGTTTTATACTACATTATTTCTGTTGATTTTTGTTTTTAAAACATAACCTAAACTATTTGTACAATCTTGTTGATTCCTTCAAGTCAAAGAGCATAGATGGACTTAGTAAACCTTGATTTTGTCAGGATATTAAAAGAACAATCTGTCAAAAAAAATTTTTATATTCGCGCTGGAAGCATTTTAGAAATCCAGAAAAATTTGATCGCGCCGATTCTCGCGAAAGATGACTCACATAATCAATTTTTGAATATCCCCCAATTTACTTCGCTAAAGATCCTTTGGACAATCATTTCTATTTCACTAATGTCGCCCTTGATGATGTGAATTCTAGTCGGTTGTCCATTAGTTCAATGCCATTGGAGTGGATGCGATTAACCCACAGTTTCTTAAGATTCTTATAATACATCTTGTCAACGTTTATATTTAACAAAAATATTTACGACAATTGTTACTTTAAAATGTGGAAACTCGTGAGGATTATTCCAGTAAAGAAATCTAACTCTGAATACAGAGCAATCCTACTATTCCTTTCGAAAGTATTTGCACGATAGGTTCATAATCAGGCGTCCCAACTCCTTGAAAATAATAGTGATCTGTATTTCGTAAAGGTGTTTCAGAAGATATTAGACAAAAAGTTGATTGTGGGAATGTTAGGTTATTGATACTCTTTAATCGTTCGAAAGCGTTCGATACTGCCGCTCATAATATTTTACGTGATAAATTAAAATTTCTCCATAAGTTTTCTAATACTATGTTCAGACAGTCATTTTTATTGAGTCAATATTCGTTTATTTGAGTACAATATTTTAAGTGTTCAGACACATAATATACGCAATATTTATTTGACAGTGGTAAACAAAATAGCTGGTTGTTTCAACAATATTGTTTTTATTTATTTTTTTTGTTATGTTGTTTTTTTGTTTTGTGTTTTTTTTTTCGTTTGTAGTTGTTGACATTTGAGTTGTCAAATATCAATTGAAAGTGTTCGGAAAATTGTAATATGCTCACTGAACGTACTTATGACAGTGCTGTATTTTAAGTTTTACTCAATATTATAACAATTTGCGTATTTATTGCGCAATAATTAATTTAAACTTTATATGAAATATTGAGCCCAATAATGGCATTTATTGCGAACTGTCTGAACATAGTATAATATTTATTTAACTGGTAGACATCAATTTGTTGAAGTAGGTGACTCTAAGCCGAGGTATTCCTCAAGACTCAATTCTGGGTCGACTACTGTTCGCACTTTACATCAATGATGTGCAAAGCAAACTCGAACAAAATTAGGATGTATGCTGATGATGTGCAGGTTTATAGAAGTTGTCAGTCGACCGATGTGTAGGAATTTTAAATAAGAAATTATATAGTATCTTCGAATTGGCTGCCTTTAATGGTCGAAATCTAAATGTCAGTGGAAACTCGTCATGAATCTTGATTATCAACACATTAAGTTTGTTAAAATTGAAAAAAATCTGAAAATTAACTTCAACAGCACCCTCACATATGTCCTTTATGTTGAGAAATCTTTGCCTAAGTCATCACCGCCTGCCTATAAAAATTTTAATTTTTTAATTTGTTAAAATTCTTCAAAGATATTTCCAAACATAATTTTTATATACTTTTTTTCATTTATGACCAATCCCTTAAACATACATACATATATCATGTTGAAGAAAATATATGAGTATGTTTACGCTTTTTGCAAAATATTATTATTTTTTTTTAATTTCTTTATTGATAGGCACGGAAATAAATCATAATCACCCATAAAAATATATGTATACTCCATATATAAAGTGCTGTAAAATAAGTGTAAGACATAATTTTTCTTTATAAGACGTTTGAAGGAGATTGTTTTAAAAAGAAAGGGCAAATGTGAAATCACAGGATAATACATGAAAGTAATATGTAGACAACATTTGACTTCAGACAATATTTTATTTTTTTTTTTTTAAATAATTAGTAGCAAATTTATGTGTTCTTCTTCGAATTGCCTAAAAATAGTTTATTAGCGTATCAATAATATATTGTTATGCTAATTTGAAGCTGTGATAAAATAGCAACTTTGTTGTTCTAAATTCACCCAGTTGTCTACATAGAAATACATTTCAGCGACAAATTATTCCATATATAAATAATCAAGTACGCGATCTTGCTGAAAATATAGGAATAACAAAATTCTTTTCTTTTCTTACAGAATTGTATTATGCCCATATGTCCAAATTCCAAAAGTATGAATAACTTAAAACCGGGTATGTGTTACATAACTTTTGTTAACTTCTAAAGATACGTATTTATGTTTTTATATTAATAAATATAAAGAATTATTAATGTTGAAAACGTAAAAAATTTATTATAAACGCTAAGAGACACCGGTGTTCCAATGGTATGTAAAGTAACTTTCCCACTTACATACAGAGATTACATACATAATTGGTCATTACAACCTTTTAGTCAGGATTTCGACCTAGCTTCTCACACCACTTATATTGTGTGCGTTAATTTTATACATGAGTGGAGGGACCTGCAGTTTAAAGTCGACTCCGAACGACAGATTTTTTGAGAAGCTCTTCATGGCAATTTTATTTACTCTCAGAGTTTTTGCCAGATATCTGCTGAGAGGCCAGTAGCCGAAGAAATATTTTTTTCATATTTCGTTTTGATGTCTGACCTGGGATACGAAACCGGGCTTTACGTCTAATAAGCCAAAACACTACCTACTAGACTACTACATACAGAGATTACGATTCGTTTCTATTACCATAATTTATTTCCTTTTGGTATTGTAGATTATGCTTTGAAGAGGACGTTAAATTATTAAACTCAACCAAAATGAAATTTAGTACATACTGATGGTAGATAATGGTGTCGACGAAAATAAATAAATGAAAGGTTTTTGAATCAAGGCGATAAGCAAGGCGTTTCTGATGTTGAAATTAAAGACACGATATGGTAATAGCAAAAACCGAAAGAGCAGTCAACATTACTATTAAACGCGTCTCTGTGCTACTACTTAGACACGATTAACCTGTTTTTAAATGGAGACAGAGAGCATACAATCTGAATTTTTTTTTTCTTTCAGAGTTATTTTTTTTTTTTTCAATTTTCTATTTCAACTACAAAGTTTGCTAACTTGACAGAAGAAATATTAGAAAAAATATTTCGATAATCTCATAAAAATGATCGAGAATTCTCTATAGGTTCTGACATTTTGCTATAATTTAGGGAGTACTGGCCTACAGAAATAAATATGGGGGTACGTTGTATATTAGGCATTATGCCAAAGCCTCTGTTTGAAGATACACGTAGAAACCTTCGTTTTGACAAAATTGAGAGAAGAACAAAATTGCACGTAAGGTGGGGCTTCAGACTAGTGGGCAAACAAACCATCGGACGCCAATACAGCTTTAAAATATCACGATAATAGTACCTAAAATGTTAGAAGCGATTAATTTTCATAAACAAAAAAATTTAAATAAATTGCATCCCTTAACGACCATAGGAACACAAATAATGACCCAAGTAAAAACGAGCAAGTCACTATTGGTTTTTCTAATTTGGCTTTAAAACTTTGGACATCTAATGAATCATCCTAAATAGACAAAATGATAACTTTTTCTCTCATAGTCTTATGGTCATGAAAGGGTTAAATACCTTAGATGACCAACTTTTCTGTGAAAAATGCTAGATGAACTAAGTATAGGTTTCATCTGCATGATGAACTTACCATAAATGCGGAATTTATAAATTTTTGTTTTTAACATTAACGTTAACACAATTTTTTGTTTTGCTGTATGTATATCACATTGTTTTCAAAAAATACAAAATTTAATGAATTTAATTAACAACAATGCAATTACAATCATGTAAACCTTTTTCAATTATTCTGTCATTCTATTTTTTATATCACAAAAAAAGGTTGAAATAATTTGTAACTTTTTTGGTCTAGCACGGTCTGTTGTTTTTCATTCAGTTAATTAAAAATAGCAGATGTTAAATGTCACAACCGTTTTTTTTTTCTTCAAAACAAATTATATTAAAAAAAACTAAATGCGTGTATGTATCTTTGATTCTAAAATTTTTCTGCTTTTTCAGTCATTTAAACTTGTCAATAACTTTTAATTTTTTTTTTATTTTTTTTTACATACGTATATTTTATACATACGTATAGTCCTATTGCTATTTTTCGTTTTGATTTTACTACATGAAATGTTCACATTTTTTCTTTTAATAAAAACACTACAAACTCAGTAATTCGCTAATTTTAAAGGATAGAAGGGAGTGGCAATTTTTTCGAAATCGATTAAATAGACCGTTAGGAACGTCTGTGGTTTTGTAAAACCCTACTTAAAAGTAATGTCAACATAGTTTAATACTATCAAATTATAGTTATCCTTATCGATAGTTATCATGCAACTAAATAAACATTTGATAGCCATTTATTGACAATTAAGACCAGAATGTCTAAATAACGGCAAAATATGATACGCAACAAACAATTGATTGCCATTTTTATGAGATTTCCGAATTAATTTTTCTAATATTTCTTGTGTAAAGCTATTGAATTTTGTAGTTAAAAGAAATACTTGAATGGAATATATCTGAAACTGGTAGATTGTTCGAAATATATGCTCTCTGGCCCATCTGAAAAATTTTTTCAAAGTAATTTTATTTACTCCCAGAGTTTTTGATAGAATTCTGCTGCGAGGCAGTTGCCGAAGAAATATTTTATCCTTTTCCGTTTTGCTGGAGATGTCTGACCTGGGATTTAGACCAATGCCTCACGTCTAACAAGTCAACACATTACTCACTAGACTAGGACGATATTTATCAACTCCTTTTGGTCTGAAATGAATGATTTGGATACTGACGGCATTTGACTGACCGCCACCTAGCACAGAGCTCATGCTACATTGGATATTCTACAGGAGCGAATAGACAGCAAGACGTTAGACTTTTTCCCGTGGAGTTTCCTTAAGTTGCAGGTGTATGCAAATAAGCTATAAAACCACCGCTGTCCTCAAAGCCAAAACAACGAATGCGATTGGTCAAATTCAGCCTGAGAAGAGTTTAACCATATAAGCAATAACTTTTTAGCATAAAAACTTTTAGCTTGATACACGAAATGTGGTGAATTTTTATTATAAAATTTACAAATAAAAACGTTTGATAAGCCTCCTATGGTACCTAAGATTTCTCGTTCACTGATACTCTTAACTTCAAATGCTGCCGATGCCAATAAATCACAATAAATGTCTCTGCATCACCGACAATATGTGTTTATATGAGTGCCCTGGTAGTCTAATAGGTTGTGTGATAGACTATTAGCGTGAGGTTTGAGTGTTCGATTACCACCTGAGACTCTGGTCTGTGACACTACAGCAAGCACATGGTCGAAGTTACTCAGCTTGTATATAATTAAATATAATTTGTAATTGTATCTTAATTAATAAATAAATAAAAATAAATAAATAAAATTAAAATATGTTTATATTCAATAAAAAACTGCTACAGTGTTTCACTAGTTTTCACAAATTTAAGCACAACAATAAAACTACAGTCGCAGTCATTCTGATATTTGATCTGTTGGCTATTTGCTGATTTTTTAAGACATTTGGCAAACACGTTAAAGCCTAATTTTTTCTTCTTAAAAAACTAAAAATAATTTATGCAATAAATTATGTTTAGAATGTTCTGACAGTCTAGCGCGTAGTATGCTTATCTATTAATGTGAGAATCGTAGGTTCGATTTCCACGCAGACTCTGGTCTATTTCGGTACACCGAGCATAAAGAAATTTATTTTTATGTCTGAATCATTCAATGGTTTGTATGTATACCCAGACTAAATTTTTGAAATATGAATTACAATTTCTAAAGGTTTTTTCAATAAATTATACCAATATTCGTGCTGAAGGGCAAAACAATATATAAACCACACAACATAGAGTCATAAATTTATTTTATTTTTATTTTTTGAATTATCCTTGGGCACTTATCTTAAACAAACATTTATAAGCAAATGTAAACATGCAAACAAAAGATGAAGAAATTGGTATAAAGATGATATATTTTTATAAAACGTTCACAATAGGTTGTAAATATCTTTTAAAATAAAACACATGTTAAGCCGACAAATAAAAAATGTGTGTTTTATAGAATATATATGTATATTATATGTTAATAATACATACATATATAGCTACATAATTTAAATAGATGTCTTAGGATTAAATATTTTAATCAAATCAGATACATTATTAAAGTCGAAGCAGTTACAATTGCTAAGTTTTAAATAATCTTTTTATACAATATTGCTTCTAAGGACTCGGCTTAATGCTCTCTCTACATTAGCTGAAGAATGTGATAATACTAATATTTCTTAATAAATTTAGTCAAGGCTGGAAATTAAAAGCTACCATCTCTCATTTTAATTTTTTGATATTTTTCCCAAAAATCGAGAAGCTTTATGTCATTTTCAGAAAAAAATTGTTTAAGGTTTAAACATTCTAAACCAGTGTTGTTTATTGACACATAAGCCCAGCAATGATGTTGCATCATCTATATCTATGGAATCGATATAGATCGTGTGGTGTAAATATTAGGGAATCAGAAGCTCTTGACGTTCTGGGCTTGAAAATTCAGTGTTATTGTCGCCAGAACCGACACATTATTCAGTGCCTTGGCTTCTTAAGATGCAAGAAATATTTCATTTCATCTTCTTCCTATTTACACCACCTTATATCGTACCGAGAATCGACTCGTCGAACTATTCGTACGTGGAACTTCCTTCCTGCAGAGGTGTTTCATTATGTAAGGGTTTCAAATTCAGTGTACACAAACACTACTACCTCTTTCCTCCTTCCCATAACATATTTTCCTAGTTTCAACACAATGCACTGCATGTGTAGGGGCTATCCCATGAGTGTTGGTCGTACAAAAAAAAAAAAAAATATTGGCACTTGCCTTTGGTCTTTCTAGGGTAAAATTAGCAGCTATGTAAAGTCGCCGTAGTGTAGTAGGTAGTGTGTTGGCTTTATAGATGTAAGGCCACAGTTCAAACCTCAGATCAGACATCAAAACGAAATATGAAAAAATATTTCTTCGGCGACTTCCTCTCAGCAGATATCTGGCAAAAGCTCAGAGAGTAAATAAAATTGCCGTGAAAAGTTTCTCAAAAATCTGTCGTCCGGAGTCGACTTTAAACTGTAGGTCCCGTAACTCATGTATAAAACTAACACACACAACATGAGTGGTGTGAGAAGCTAGGCCGTAATCCTGACTGAAGGGTTGTAATGGCTAATTATGGATTATGTATATATGTATGTGTATTTGAATCTTTACAAATGGTATTCAACGGCAAATGGTAAGTTATGCTTATCTACGAAAAGTGTCAATCTTATGTCAAAATTTTTGGTATTACTATTATTTGCTGAGTAATGTTAAGGTATTTGCAAAACTTATCATATTTCTTTAAATATCTGGTCATTTTATTTTTAGCTTTCTTCACTAATTGGCGTTTTTATTTAAGTTATTTAGCATTTTACGCAGTATCATCCCATGTATTCGTAAATATTTTAAAAATAAAATACTTTACTCCTTGTTATTACTTACCTAAATTTGCAAATCAAATACAAAGCTTAAGCTTTAATTAATGTACTAAAGTAAAGAAAATTATGTAAATTTTTAATTTCAAAAAGTGGTATAAATCTTCAAATCGTCAATATGACATTTTTGAAGCATAAAATCGTCAAAATGACGATAAATCATCAAATCTGGCAGCTATGTGGACAAATACTATTGAGGCAAATGCAAAAATTTTAAGTTATTGGTTTTTAATTAAGCTTTAAATTTAATTGTAGCAATATATCCAAATATAAGTCGCCGTAATTTAGTAGGTTGTATGTCGGCTTAGAAGACGTCAGGCCTTGGTTCAAACCTCAGGTCAGAGATCTCCAACAAAAAGAAATACGAAAAAATATTTATTGGCCGTAATTATAACTAACGTTGTAATGAGCAATTATGTACGTTATTATGTATTACTTAAATTTAATTTCGCATTTGGTCGAAATAGAAAAATGCAAACGGAGCCACACAGGTGAAGTTTCCACATTAAAAATGCTTGCATTTGATGACTATTTATTGCTTCTAAACGTGAAAACATGGTTTGGTGGAAACAGATTCGACTCCAACAATGAAATCATCTGGCCTAACAGTTTGACGTCCTCAACAAATCTTATGGTTAGGATGGTAATAAACCAAAATTGTATAAACGTTGAATATGTGTATGCATAGAGCTCAAAGGAAACCATGTTATGTTCAGTTTTTGGAAGTAAATAAAGGATTTCCGAATCAGTATAACCCTACACGTATATTATTTTAAAAATTCTTCTTCTTGTAAACAATATTGCATTTTTATTGAAATTAAAAACAAAATTTTTGTTTGTGATTTAGGTCATTTTTACAACAACAATTTACAACACATTAAATAGCAATATTCTTTTCTTCAAAATACCACAGTAATTTAACGTAATTTAAAAAAAAAAATTTATTAAAAGCATACATACATATTTTTTAATGTTCTTGAACAACAATAAAAGTCAAGTATTTCCAAAAACATTAGTTGCTTGCGTCTGCAGTGACGTTTACAACAGAAAATAAATTAAAATTCCATTTAAGGGTCTAAAAAGAATGTTTTCAGCAACAAATCCCTAAAAATAACTTATAGGGTATCTTTTAAAGTGCTATCCGACAGAAAACTTTCTTATTTGTTTGAAGTACCTATTGATGCAATTAAGTGTGGAATATAACAGCGTTTAAATGTCTTGCAGCTACAGCTTCTATCCAATTCGGACCAAATAAAGGAGGAGGTAATAATCGACCTATAGTGCTAACCGTTGAGAGTGCTGACCTGGCCAACGTCGTTCCCAATATGGATCGATGAGGCCGCCAGTCCAAAATCTACACCAAATGGTGATTTTTTCAGAATGCATTGGACACTCTTGTATCTCATTACCATTCATCTAGAAATGGGCCGCATAACATACATCAATACATCCATACATACATAATTAGTCGTTAGAACACTTCAGTCAGGATTATAGCCTAACTTCTCACACCACTCATATTTTGTGTGTTATTTTTATTGAGAGTGGCGGAATCTACTTTGTGAAGTCGACTCAGAACGACAAATTTTTTTGAGAAACTTTTCATGACAATTTTTTATTTACTCTCAAAGTTTGCCAAGAAATAGTTTTTGACATATTTCGGTTTGCTGAAGATGTCTGACTTGGGGTTTGAAACGTGATCTAATAAGCCACCATACGACCTACTAGACTAAGGGATTTCGCATAACGGTCTGGATACATGAGAATTGATTTGAGAGATGCAGCATCACTGTTGTCACCGTTGTCTAGTAGGTAGTGTGTTGGCTTTTTAGATGTGAGGTCATGGTCAAACCCCAGCCCAAATATACCAAAACGAAATACGAAGAAATATCAGTCACTTCCTATCAGTAGTATTATAGCAAAAACTCTGAGAGTAAAAAACATTAAACTGAATAGTTTGTAAAAAATCTGTCGTTCGGAATCAACTTTAAAATATAGGTCCCGCCACTCATACATAATATTAACACACATACACATGGGCGGTGTGAGAAACAAGGTTGTAAACCTGACTAATGAACAATTAAGTAAGAAAGTAAGCTGCAGCAAGATAAACTTTTAAATTTTGAAAATTCCTGTTGGGAGACCCTATACAGTGTAGTTAAAAATTTAAATAAAGACTTTTTTATTTTTGATTATGAATGAGAAAAGTCAAGAAAGACTTTGAAATAAATTAAATTCAGATAAACTTTAAAAAAGTGCCAACACACCCTCTTTAACTGAAAACGGAAAGCTGGAGTCATCTTTAAATGCAAACAAAATAAAAAAAAACAATAGAAAATTAATTAAATTTTATCAAATATGGTTTATCATGGTTTTCTATTTTCATTCACAAATACATAGTTTTAGAAAAAGTTATGTTAATTCAATAATGTTGTACATTTGTAATGGATTCTGTCTGTGCTTATGAGATATATCAAGGGATTTCTAAGGATAGAGTTACATGCATAGGATGAAAACTTCGTAATTAAAATAATTTCCTTTGATAAGCAAGTAAGACATCAGGAGATATCGACTCATACAATAATTGATTATCAGTTTCTATTCCACTTAACCTTTTAGTCTGAGCTTGTAAGGAACATACGCATAATAATTAGGCTTGTAGGCTAAATTTCAATTCAATATCTGTGTCTATCCCTTGATAGCTGCGACTCGTCATCTAATTTTTTCTGCCATTTTTATTAATCTTTAAAATTAATTTTTGATGCAGTCAATCACAGGTTCTGGATCATCAACAGCTTATAGATATAAAAGTCAGCTGCGAATAAATGATTTCATAAATAAACAATTCGTAATCTGAGAAATCTCAGAAATCCCTTCACTATACAAACTCGACCATGTTCAGCATATATGTATGTAGGTAAACTAGTAACACTATCATTATTTCCTTATTTGAAATATCTTGATTAACGAGACCTCAAATTATACAAATGAACTACCGGAAGAAAAAATTTACTAAGTCTAATAGGTGGTGTGTTGGCCTATTAGACGTGAGGCCAAGATTCAAAACCCAGATCACACGTCTCCAACAAAATATGAAAATAATATTTCTTCGGCACCTGACACTCGGCAATTTTCGGGCAAAAATTCTGAGAGTAAATAAAATTGCCATGAAAAGTTTCTGAAATTTGTTGTTCGAAGTCGATATTAAGCAGTAGGTTCCGTCCCTAATAATAAAATTAACACACACAACATGGGTGATGTGAGATGCTAGGTTGCAAACATGAATACGATGTAGCTATGAACCATCAAATATTGAAGGAGCCTGAAATTTCAATGCGTGCAGAGAGCAATAACACTATCGCCTTATAGACACAGAACGCAGGCACTCAGTTATCTCTTCACCAGTGCAATCGGGTCCATTACAACCAAGACATTATTTGCTTTACTCAATTGGCTCCCCTCTACTCTTTTAGTGGCAGTAAGACTCATTGTAATTCAATCCTGGCCCAACCAGGACAATAAATTAGCTGCTATTTTGGGAAAACATGGCTACATCCGGGTAAATTACATGGTTTCTTATAACTTTCTGAATATAACATTCGATTTCAGAATTCTAACGAAAGATCTTTGCTCTAAAAATTCGGAGGTTGCCAATGACACGCTTAAGGTTTCCTCCGATGTTGCAAAGATGAGTGATAGAATAGACTGTGGGTTATAATATTAAAACTTCCTAAAGGTTATTCGAGCACTATTGTGTTTTCCATTCAGTGGTCATGGCCACTTTGAAAGCGACTCAATGCTTTTTGGAAAATCTTTCAAGGTTAGGTTAGAGGACGTGTACTTGTCAATTGAGACAATTGACCCATTGCACAAAAAATCTTTGAAAATCTCTTGATTTACTTCCAAGCCAGATTGCGATAATTGTCCATGAATCTAAACATTTATTTCGGAAGGAAATTTAGTATTCCAAGGTCAAACTTATGGATTCCCGGATATATGGATATCGTTGGAAATTACATTGCGGATGGTCTAATCAGCAATATTATGTCTTGCAGATCTCGGCTAATATTGTAGCTGAAAAATAATTCAAGCAGTGTTAGCACATATAGTGTTCGAACTGAACTTTATTATATTTACAGAGTAAATGCCATAATTGAATCAATTTGGATCCACAGTTTTCGTAAGCAATAATTGAATTCAGTAAAACGATCATAAATGGTCGTTAAGATCACATAATTTGATCAATTTAATGTTGTCATCATAAATTTCATTATCGATCATCTACTAACTCAACTGTCAAGTTAGTTGTCATTTATTCAGTCAACTTTGCTAAATCACCAAGAAGATTGGAGCATTCAACAATACGAGTGACTAATAATTTGTTATTCAAAATGTATGTTCTGTTCGGTGAAAGTACTATGCCCATTTAACCATAATCGTTCTACTGAGAGTAAGCGATCCCGTACTTCGAAAAAGCGTAATACCTGCCGAAAACATCATCGCTGTCCTTGAGAGTGTGTAGACGAATCCGAGGCAGTCTTTTGCTCGTAAGAACTCGACTTATCTACCACAACTTGACGAATTTTGTCTCTTGACTTTAGACAAAATTCAGTTGACCCAGACAATCCACTGTAAGCAACTATAGAAAACGACGTGTGTTCGCTTAATGGTCTCTGGAGCTGTTAGCATTTAAAAATACTATTTGAGCTATTTCCGGATGAGTGGGTGCGTGAAGAAACAAATTTTTCATATTTGGGATGATATCAATCCACATAAGATACAAGCGCATTCAAATGCATTCTAAAAAGCAACTGTTGCGTGTAGTTTGTAGGCTCTGCAACGCCATCGTTCCATATTTTTTTGAGTGCAACATTGGCCAGTCAATCACTGTCAACGGAGGTTAGTGTAGGTTGATGATTACCAATATCGACGACGTGTGGTTTCAACAGGACGACTCTTTGCGCCACACAATTCATGCTCCATTGTATATTCAACACAAGAGATTTAAGGACATAGTCATCTCACGTGGAGGTAATGTCAACTACCCTCCGACAATGTGCGATTTAAACCCGGTCAAACTTTTCTTGTTATATTTCAGGATCATGCGAATAAAATTCAAAATTAGTCTGATATATAAGCGAGAGTCATTTAACATCAAACATACATACATACATTCATAATTGTTCATTACAACCCTTTAATCCGAATTCTGTTGTGTGTGTTAATTTTATAGATGAGTGGTCATTTAAAGTTTTATTTACTGTCAGAGTTTTTGCCAGAAATCTGCTGAGAAGAAGTCGCCGAAGAAATATTTTTTTTTAATGTTTCGTTTTGATGTCTGACCTGAGGTTTGAACCGCGGCCTCACGTCTAATAAGCCAACACATTACCTGCTAGACTACAGCGACTACATAAAGCAATATAACAACGACCCACATGAAAAAGTAGAGGGTGATTTTTTAAGAGCTATAGGAAAAAATTTCAAAAAAAAAAAACACATAAAATTCAGAAAAATGCATGAAATTTTTATTTGAATCGATAGTACGGTCCATATAATTTAATGTTTGAATATTATTTCATGCAAATGTTGACCGCGACTGCTCCTCAAATGGTCCATCCGCTTAGTCCAATTTTGGCATACTCTTTCCAACATTTCGGCCGGTATCTCACGAATAAATGCTTCAATGTTGTCTTCCAATGCGTCAATTGAAGCGGGCTTGTCTGTATAGACATGAGCTTTAACATAGCCCCACAAAAAATAGTCTAAAGGCAGCATCTTTGAAGAAGTAAGGTCCAATGATGCCACCAGCCCATAAACCGCACCAAACTGTGACTTTTTCTGAAAGTATTGCAATGCTTCTGGCTGATCTTCACTCCAAAATCGACAATTCTGCTTATTTACGTATCCATTGAGCCAAAAATGAGCTTCGTCGCTGAACACAATTTTTGGATCTTCGGCCAACTTTCTAAGAGCACGCATTTTGATAATGAAATTCAATGATTTGCAAGCGTTGTTCGTTTGTAAGACGATTCATGGTTAAATTACGAGTATAGACCAAACTGAAGATGTTTGACAGTGAAACAAAACACGAAACGTGCGTGAGCTGTTTAAACCAGTGTAGCCAAAAAGATAATAAGTAAAAAATCACCCTATATAATAGGGGACCATCTATGAAGGTTATCAACATGCGAAATAGTGACCTGTAGTAGTTTGAAGAAAAATGGTGAAAGATTTTTAAAAAATTATTCAATTGTACCAATGTTTTTTGCTCAGTGGAAGTATTATTTAAACATCGATAAATAATGTACGACATGATAAACTTTTATACGTACATAAGTACATATATGTTTATACTATATATGAACTCATATAACGTCGAAAATGTTTAGTTATTTATATATTGTTGTGTGTCGTTGACGTCACTAGTTGCCGCACTATATATCAAAATTGCTTTAATTTCCGGTGATGCTGATCATTTGATTGACATCCGTTCTAGTTTGCTTTACTATATTCTCTACTGTTTTATTATTTTGAGTATGGCGTGCTAAAGGATTGGCTTTTTTCTATTTTTTGTAAACAAATTAGTGGTGATGTTGAAGTGTCATTGGTATTTTTATTTTTTTTTCTGTCATTTTAGTTCTTTATTTGTACATAGAAATTCAAAATGTTTTTCAAAATAATGTTTTTCTTGAGCAAATTATTTATAAGCATTGATTAAAATTAAATTTAAAATTTCTAAATTCGATTTTCAAAAAAAAGTTTTTCTATATTGGAGTTGAAATGTATTACTACTTGTATTGCTGTATGTGAGGTATGTTGTAGCAAAGAAAACAAGAGTATTTATTTGCAATTCCAGAAAATTGAAATATTTTGGACATGAAATTTAAATCTGTACCATTAATAACTAAACATTTCAAAATTATGAATTAAAATTAAGTTTCGAAATTTATAATACATTCAAAAGGTCACTCTTTTGATTATACTTCTTCATATTTTCGTGTTGATCTCTGAGCTGGAGTTTGAATTGAATACTCACGTCTAATAAGCCAACAAACTACCCAACTAGACTACGTAGATCTGTACGCCATCTCCAACTTTTCATCAAGTCGTATTATTGCAAATTGATCAAAGGTACAAACACAAGTACACATACAGTGGACAGCAAAAGTATAGGTGCCCCAATATATTTAAGAAATTTATTGAATTTTAAGCAATAATATGTAAAAATAATTGATGCTTTTTGTATTTATTTTGTTAATTTATTTCTATTTTATTATAAAACAAACAAATTTTAAGATTTTTCGCAAATCATAAGAAAAATAAGGAAAAGTTTCTGGTGACTCCATACTTTAACACCGCAAAAGTGTAGGTAGCTACACGAAGAACTCAGAGTAAATTTAAAATTCAAAGGTCAAACATATTAAAATCTTATTTAATAGGATATCCCTTAAGATGATACACTCCATTTAAGACTTTTGGTATTGAATGTACCCCGTTTTATTTAACGTTTTCTGTTGATATTTGCTGCCATGCACTCATAATCAAGTTCTTCAGTTGACTTTGCTTGAGGTTTAGCGACTACGTAACCCTTCTTCTAAATGATCTTCGAAATACAGTCTTGGAGTCTTATTGGGAATTTTTCCAAGAGTATTAAGCCTTTAGGGACTTCAGTAGGCAAATCACATCTTCACATTAGCAGCAGTATGATTGGGTTGGAAGTAATAACCATTACGAATTCTTAATTCTTAAGTTTTGGTGAATTTGTTCTGTACAATGTTTACTCTCTCCTACTCTCTCTTATTCATTATTTTATCACTAAACCCCATACATTTTAACATTGTTGCCATTGCACAAACATTTTTTTTTAAATTTCGTACAATTTTTAACTTTCCCTGTTCATTACATAATTCCTATTCAATTGTCTTAAATAAAGCAGATAATACGTCATTGTTATTAAGCAATAGGACACTTAATTTAGTTGATAAAAATACTTAAAGCTTAATGATCCACATCATTCTACTTTGTCTGCTTCAGGCATTAGCGTCAATTCATTGTTATTGAAGACTCTTAGCTTTGAAGTCTTAACATCTTATCTTCTCTATCATTTAAGACCATTTATAAATGAATGTAAACCATACTTATTGTTCTGTATTACTATATGACAATGATTGAAAATGGCAAAACCGCAAAAGAATAAATTAATAAATAATTGCTGATTTTGTAACAAAAAGAAATTAAAGGAAAAAAAAAAAAAAATAAATAGATTTTAGTAAGTCAGCAAAGGGAACATTAAAATAAAATTGATTTAAGTTAAAAATTCGAAGAAATATATCGAAAAGCAAGATAATTCAAAATATTCCTTAAGAAGACACGAATTAAATTTAATATTTCACAGAGTAAAAATTGAAAACTTAGAACTCTTGTAATATATGAAGAGGTTTACAGTCATAATATCAAGTTCGTTGTAATTTACATAGGTGAAAAACATTTTAAAACATTGAAAAACATTTTATTCAAAGTATTGGCCATGTTTGGCTACAAATTTTTTTTTACCTCTCAGGCAATTTGTGGTTTCCACGCCAAAGAAAACTTCGAAGCAACTAATTGAACATTCAATTTTCCACTTCCTCGTAGTTATCGAACTGCTTTTTAGCCATTGCGTGTTCTATCGATGAAAAATAGAATGTAGTCAAGTCTGGTGAATACGACGAATGGTGTGGTAGCTTCCAGTCTTTCATTATATCCTGAACGAATTGTTTTTTGTCAGCATTGTTATGATGTAAAATTTTTTGGTCGTATCTTGTGCCCCAATCTGGTTGTTTTTTGTTCAATGTATGATTCAAATTGGTTATTAATTGTCGGTAAAGTTCAGTATTAAAGTTTTCACCAGGTTTTGGAAGCTCGCGGTACACCACAACTTTATGGTCCCATCAGACACACGCCATTATCTTCTAGCCGAATCGACCTGACTTGGCAGCCGAAGTTGATGATTGTCTTGGTTTAAAGCATGATTTTTGCTTGTTTAATATTCTGAAAATAAATTAATTTTGCATCTTCAGTAGCTATTCGATGCAACATTGATTTTCTATCATGTCACACAATGCAAGTGCCAGTTGCCAATTGTGTTTTGATATAAAATAATATTAATAGAGTGAAATTATTACATGGATGGATCAATAAATTCTTTAGTATTTGAATAAAAAATCGCATTCCTGTTCCCCACAAAGTGTCATGCTCAATAAATGTTGTCTGTTCCTTTTCAGGTGAATAGTAAAGAGTAGGACCTAGTTCATGGATTTATATTTTTTTTAATTTTTCTTCACATCTCATGATAATCTGTTGTAAATGCTATTAATGGCTGTCAAACACAAACTTAGTGACACAATATATTAAAATTTTCATAGAAGATAATCAAAAAGGTTGTGATTACCTTTCAGTTATGGGACCGAAAACTCCAATTTTATTTATCAATTTTAAACTTCAAAAAACTCCTTTTCCATTTCAATGATATAGCACAAGTACATTTTGACACATTTAAAACATTTTAAGTTTGATTTGATAAAACATGTCACATTTAGCAGCAAAAACTGAAAAACAAATAAATTTAAAACAATAAATATTGATGGACTTGAACAAGTGGCACTTAGAATCCTAAAACCCATTTAAAATATCATTTGCAAACAAATTTTTTTTTTATCAAAAGGATTTCATTGTTTACTTGAACTGAAATGGAGCCAAAATCAATAAAAATTGAATATTTGATATTTAAAACTTGTTTATCAGAAAATGAAATATTTGTTAAAAGTAATCTGGTTAGCAAATACAGTATTGATTAAAAGTAATGAATTACTTTTAGCTTGTTTCTTAAATCGTTTACTTAATTTGTTCTGAACTTAAACTTTAATTACGATTAAATTTCAAATATTCTAAAATATGGTATATCAGTGAAAATACACTCGAGAACTATATAGCGTAAGTTGTACTTCTAGCTGTGTAGCTAAAGGGAACTGTAAAGTTGTCTTAAACTTATTTTAGTTATTACAACTTACAGAAAAAATAAAGTTAACTTTTTCAAAAATATGGCAGTGCCGGAGCAATAACACTGCTTAATTAAGCAAGTTTTTTTAAACGCAGTGGCAATGACGGGCTTCGTTTTTTGTTGTATATGCTCAATTTGTTTATATTTGAAGGGGTAAGATGATGCTCCCTTTAGCTTAACGCTCACTTCTACCATATTGTCCACTTATAATAATGAAAACCAATTTATCTGTCCGTTAAAATCCTCCCTTTAGTTAACGGAAAGTTGTAATAATGGCCCTAAAACTGTTTTTTTTTTTAATTTATCACGCGAAATTATTGATTACCTAAATATTTAAGAATTGATTTTGAAAAGTTTTGAAAGTTGAAGGTTTTTTGGAATGGTGTACATAAACATATTGGTTAAACCTATATCCTATGAGTTTTGATTGGGTAAACTTGTAAAATATGATTTTTTCCCTATTTTTCAAGTTTGATCATCCTCAATTACAAAATTTAACTAAAAAATTTAAATAAGTATTGATATTCTTAAAGTATATTCTCTTATGAAGAGATTGGCAATTCGTTTGATAAAATCGGACAAAAACTACCGCAGTTATTTTTTTATATGTTTTTTTTTTACCAAATGAACTTTCAGTTTAAAAATATTTAATGGTACTTGGTTGTTTTTCGAATAATTTGCCATTTTCTCGTTTAAGCGACCACCAGAAGTCGTTTTGCGCAAAACGAAATAAAACACATTTATAGTTACTCGGGTGTATTTAATTTTTGGTTTTTTGTCGTCTCTAACAAAACGAAATATGAAAAATATTTCTTAGTCGATTTCTCTCAGTACCCTTCAAGGAAAAACTCTGAGAGTAAATAAAAACTGTCATGAAAAAGTTCTCAAAAATCTGCTGCTTGCAGTCGGCTTTATACTGTAGGTCCCATCGCTCAGTTCTAAATGTATATTAAATACGAGACATTAATTCAGATCATTACAAACAAGTAATTAATTCTATAATAAGTTTGTTTGTTATTTATAATCAAACACATTTCCATATTTTACTACTCCTTCAAACTACTTTCCTAATTCGTGCACAATACTCAACTTAAATAAGATTATGAGGGTCCTTAAAAATAGTTGATGGAATAATTTGGCATGTAATCTTGTGGGACACTGCAGCCACATGTTTAAATGATTGAATCAATGCCAATGTTATGAAAAAAAAGCATTTGACGTAATAAGGTAGCATAAATCGTAAATATTTTTAGCAGTTGAATCTGGCAGCAGTATGATTAATTTTTATGGCTGGATTAGAAATTAAATTTTTTGAAGTAAAAACTGCAGTAAAATTGTGTTTAAACAGTTAAGCTGGGTTAAAAACACTTTTTGGTGATTTTACACAATTTTAATCTGCAACCTAAAGTAAAAACACAAAATGGTATTTAACATTTGCATGTTTAAGGAATTTGGTTTTTTCAAACTCAAGAGAGACGTAAGTGTTCTGACAAAAAAAAAAAAAAAAATAAATAAAATATAATTTGCGTATAAAGGACATAAAAAGATTTTAAAATATGCTTTAAATTTCAAAATAAAGGTATATGTATGTATACATGTATATAATTATAACACAATTATACTCTCATAATGTTGTTGCTCTTTATTTTTCATTTTAAACTACCATAACCGTCACACACAGCCAGTGCTATGCTCATTATTACTAAAGTAACCATTTTCATTATCGTCATTAACGAAAGCTGGGAACACTGTAACCTGCACGTCGCAACTGATGTAATTAAAAACCCTTCGAGCAGTGTCAACATTACGGTTAATTTTAAGAACACGTCTATTGCAAGGCATTACAACAGGTGGTGTTTTTCATAAAAGCAAAATATTTATTTAGTAGTAGAAACACTGAATTAAAATATTAAAATTAAATTACGTTCAATAAAATAAAAAACAATTTTTTATTCATTAAGTATAATGGAAGGAATATTAAAATAAAAATTTATACGCCAGAAAAAGGCGGTTTATCGAAATTATTTGCGTAACAGGCTGAATCAGAATCGAAGTCGGCAGTAAGATTTTATTACGCACACCTAAACCCAATAAGGATCTGAGTTAATACGTTGTGGTTGGCACGCTACTGCAAACGGAATTGAAATTGGAACTTATTGTCAACGATATCGAATATCGGGGCGAAAGGTTGAACCTTTTAACACTTGTTGGTGGCGCCATTAGATCATCATCATCCTCGTCTTCGTAGTCATTATTGACATTGTGCAATATATCGCATTTTGTTGTATTAATTGGTACAATGGCCCTCGAACCCGATGGTAGTAGATTCATCGATTATGACGGTGTGTTCTTCGTCATCCTTGTTGCTGATTTTAAGTCAAAAGACCCTTTATAACTTTATAACGATTCCATATAAATTCAAAGCTATAAGGTTAGGTTAGATAAAGTGGCCGGTACTCCTTGAAGCAAAAGGTCCAACTTAGGCCATCATTAAGGCCCATGACGATACCACAATCATTATTAAACCCGAGGATCAAACATTCCTTAGAGAAATCCAACCCAAATCCAAAATAAATCTTGCTATTCCACGAATATCAGCAAGTGAGAGGTCGAAAACCTCCGTCTTTGTATGACAAGAGCAGGGTGCTGACTCGTCAGACTCACAGGTCCTGTAAAAGACATTTAATGGAATGCCAAAACTTTAGGAATACCTATTATGCGATGTCAGAATCGCTATTGCGCGATGGATGGCCAAGTAATTTAAGCATGGAAGTGAGTCAGTCCTCCTATTATCCATACCCATCGAGCAGAATCTAGCAATATTACACGTACTTTTTTACTGTTAACGAGATTAAACCTCTGTGTCAAACGAGCGGCTAATATGTAATTTAGCTGAGGAAATCAGAATCTTTATGCTCTGTAACATATCGGTGATAGCGAATGAATGCAACTTCCAAAGATATTCCTATGTCCCGCAGCACATATGTATATGAGTTACCATTGAACGATTCGGAATTTCCCTAAGAAATCCTTGGCATTCAAGGACAATCGCAGCCTGGCTGCCAGAGTAATTGCACCGCTTTCAAAATGGGAATGAGGTGGAAAATACTGCAGTAAGCCTGTAGTCTATAAGAAGCATAATATTATGCTTCCCTTAAACCCTTAAAGCATCTTTAAGCCATAGGCATAAACCTCAAGGGATTCCAGTTGGAACCTCCGGATTTTTGGACCAGAAGTTTCTAGTTGGAATTCTAAAATCGAATGATGTATACGCAAAGTTATATGGTACCACACTGGTAATCAAAGCGATATGTTCGTATCCTTCCTGAATTGTGGGATGTCCATAGTTCAGGTTCGATCAGCATAGAAGATACTAAAACAATGTAAGAAGTTTCCTAGAGTAGTGGGTTTTCAAGTGCTGCAAACCCTTGTAAATCATGCAACAGACATCCTGCACCAAAAAATTCATTCTGAAGACCTAAGAGAAACTCTGAGGATAGAGTAGGACGCAGGTTCTTCACCAATATAGTAAATCCAACAACCTAATAAATTTTCACAGAATTTATAGAGTATTACAACGATCAACAACATCCAATGTAAAGATTGCTATACAACTCTATTATCATTTAACCTGCTACATAAGTTGAAGAGTGGTTTAAGAATTGAGTACTAAGTAACGGTAAATAAAACCTAAGAAACTGTTTGAATTTTTAAAGTATCCCAACTATTTTTTTCAGTGTTATATCAAGCATTACATTAGCTGTCGACGAGTTATATAAGTGCCCACCCCTGTATCTTTGAAATAGCTATGTACATACATCTGTTATAAATGTATGTATACGAAGCAAGACTAGAATTCAGTACCGTACTAATTTAACCTGAAACACTTACTGTGTATTACCCTTTACAACCGTGTATTCTAATTTTAAACACATTTTAAGTAGAACGGAAAAAACCGTCATGTACATACACCCTCTTAAATACATAGTTTTATACACGGTTATTAAGTGAATACAAAGTCATAAAGAAAGTTACTTAACGACTGCAGCCTGGCAAGTAAATTTCAACACATACTTCAAACTAAAAGTAATAAAAAAAAAAAAATAAGAGAGGGGCAACGGTTCTACATATTCTTCCTTCTGCAGAAAAATTATGAGAGTGTTGGCTTAATTTAACGTTGTTAAACAGTAAATAAATGTAAAATGGTTACATCACTAAATGTAGTTCTATTGGGTCCTTTGTTATACGCTTTCTATTTTCAAATTTAATAAAAATTAAGTATGCGTGCGATATCTTACTTACTTCGTTGGTTTCTAAAACCCTTTACTCACGATTACGACATAAATCCTCACACTACCCAAATTGCGTGTGTAAATATTATCAGTAGTATGTTTATGGCGTTTCTCGACCACTTTTTCCATACAAATTTTGGAGCATGCCTACGCTACAGTCGGTCATATTAGCTTGTTGATAGGTTTGTAACATGTAATGTATTTGACAGTTTTTTTTTTCTATACAAGATCTACACCTGCATGATAGTTTTAAGGGTTAGTTGGTTGTGTGGTTGTTTTTACTTGTATTGCTTTTCGAATGATTGGACGGACAGAATGAGTGCGTGTAACATTTTTAAAGTGTGTGGTTGACCATCCTTTGATTGTAAGTGAGTAAGTAGGTATGTATTGTTGAAGAAATAGAAATATAGTTGTACGTGTTGTTGTTGTTGTATTTTTGTGTTAGAAGGATCTTTAATTTTAAACTGATAAGAAAGGGTAGGTTGTACGTGTTGTTGTTGTGTTTTTGTGTTAGAAGGATCTTTAATTTTAAACTGATAAGAAAGGGTAGGTCGGTTGTGTGGTTGTTTTTTATTTTTTGTGTGATTTAATGTTGAAGAAATAGAAAAGGTATATACACCTGCATGATCGTTTTTCTTTTTGGGATAATAAATTCTTATCACGTGTTGGTCATGGTCAAATGTTGAAGAAATAGAAATGTAGTTGTACACGTGCATGATCGTTTTAAGGGTTGGTTGGTTATTTGATAATTTTTTTGTGTTATTTAATTTTGGATAAATAGAAAAGGTATATACACCTGTGTGACAGTTTTTTTTCTATACAGGATGTACACCTGCATGATCGTTTTCTTGGGATAATAAATTCTTGTCACGTTTAAGTCCTTATGTTTGCTTTTTGTATACATGATGAACACCTGTGTGAAAGTTTTTTTCTATACAGGATGTACACCTGAGTGATCGGTTTCTTGAGGTAATAAATTCTTGTCACGTTTTAGTCCTTAGGATGAACACCTGCATGATCGTTTTCTTGGGAAAATAAATAATAAAATCGTATTCCCAAATAGAAACATGATTGTGCATGTTCGTTTTATTTGTATTGCTTTTCAAACGAATGATTGGACGGACGGAATGAGTGTGTGTACTTCTACTCATCTACATCCCAGAGTATAAATTGAGTGGATTTTTTTTTTTTTGATTTCTAGTTGTTATACAACTGTATATTATAGTATAAATAGGGAATCTAAATGGATCTTTTCAATAGTCGTATTCTGAAAATAATAGTTAAAACATACACAGCAGTTCCTCTAGAAACGTGAAAAAGGAAAAAAATGAACACAGTATCAGGTCTTAATAAACTCAGTGAGAAGCAGTACGAGAAGGAAGCAATATGTTTAAAGGACATACCTATAAATAGCATCAATCCAATCATCAAATGTAATAGAGTGAATACAAAATTCGGGGAAAGGATAATGCTCGAGTTAGAAAGAAATATAGTCTTTCTCCCTCAGAAATATTTAAGGATGACAGGAGATCAAATTGAAGACCTCTGTAAAGGCAATTTTTATTTTAAAAGAATTGAACAAGGAAATACTAATTATACTTTACAATTTGGAATGTATGAAATTTAAATAAAGAATACAAATAGAAAAAAAAAAACTCCATTCCAAACATTAGAAAACGTTAACTATAAACCATTTTAAAAATATGTTAATATCGTTTAGTTAATCATTACTCTCTGTTCAGAGTACATCGTCCCGCACTTACACAACCTGCTATTGACTTTTTAAAGAAGAGAAAAAATGGTGACATCAGCTGAGTTAGAGGATATATTATATAGATATAGTAATCAAATTGATAAGCAACATGTTGATTTATTTTTAAGTATTATCAATGAACTAAGAATATGCAGCATTAGTAAAATAAGTAATCCATTTATATGTATTAATAATGTCAAACATTTATATTATTGTAAAAAAATTTACTCAGAATCTTTTGACATTTGCAGATGTCAAACATTTTATGAAAAATATTTGTTAACGCTTAAGCTTTTTAATCTGTATAAACGAATGTTTAACTATTATTATGTTCCATAGATATATGTATTGTATTGTACAAAATAACAAAATATAAAATAAATACCTAAATAAAAACCTAATTTGTTTTAATTATTCTCTTTATTATAGCAATGAGGTGGCTGTTTTAAAAAGTAAGATTTCAGATGTGGTTAAGTTTTTTCTTCATTTATTATACAATTTCTTCGTTTGCATTTATTGTAGATTACAATTTATTGAAAACACAATTTTTACATTTAGTAAGATTATAAAAATTAATTATATTTTTAGCTTCATTTTCAGCTTGATATAGTCTATGTTTATAAAATATACAGGGGCAGGTGTCAGGACCGCATGTGCTGTTTTCGTTCGACCATACGCAATCCTCGAAATGTTCACCATGCCTATTTTTTATTCTTTTCAGGTTGTCTACATACTCCAGTTGTGTTTGTATGTTGATGAGTTTCGTTTTATCTGCATCAGAAATCATGTGCGAGAATAATTTTAAAAAGTTGTATATTTCCTTTAAAATCATTGTTAATCTACTACTACTGCATGCTCATGTGTAGAGTTTGTAATAACCTTTTATGTTGATGGTTTTAATATTTATATGATTTGAAGATCGCTCGTAAAGATAACCCTCCCGTTTTGGAGTTATTTATTTCAGTAATGGTATCTATATCCCTCTTGTGTTCAGGATCGTACTGAAAACAGTAGATGTTAAGTTTTCGATATATATATATAGATTTTAACTTCTTCTATTATTTAAACACCCCTAAAATGTTAGAGATGTTTACCATATTTTCTTATATCTAAATCTGTTAATGGGCGCTCAGGTAGGTTATCTAGTAGTTTTTTGGAGCTGGACTATAGTAGAGACCATATCCAGTTTTATATGGTTTGAGATATAACCCTTTACCCATTGCAATTGATTCCATATATCTATTGTGACGGTTAGCTTCCGCCAATTGTTCTTTTCCATTTTTGATAGCATTTACTGCTTTGACAATAGCGGATCCTCCACTTGCTAAACCACCAAACGCTGACAATGCTGTTAGTACGGGAATAAGTGGAAGAAATCCTCCAATTTTCGGTACAGGTATAACTCTCGGTATTATAATGTTTGCTCGCTTTTTCCCTTTAAAATTTGAATGAATAGTCTTTTGAGCTATTTTAACAGCATCATTTATATCAAGGGGTTTCTGTTCTTTCAATTGTTTTAAAGTTTTTCTCACAGTAGCTGTGAATAATTTCTTATTACATTTATTAATTTTTCCTTTTATCCTTCTTTTTGTATTCTTTGTTTTCTTATGCCTCTGCTCCTTCAAACCTAATCCAAATTTCACTTTAGCTTTCATAGCGTTTGTCACAAACCATGCGTTAGCACGTTCTTTAATATCACTATCTTTAGATTTAACTCGTTTCCAGGCCTTTTCAGCTAATATTTGATCTGCTTGATGTCTTGTGTCTATATCTTTTGATTGTGAGTATGCAATGTCGTGTTCTTTACAAGCTGCGTCTAATAAATTTATACCCTTATCTCCTCTTGCTAACGTTTTTCAAGTTTTGTACCAGGTTCGCAAAACTGATAACCAGGCAGATGTAATTCAACAGGTAATTTATTTATTAAGTTGTCTACAAATCCTCTTCCCATCTTACACTGACTGGGTTTTTGTTTTGACTGTAGATTAAAACAGTTTCTTTTTTTTCGTTACTTTTATACCTCTTCGCAAAAATAACTGAAATCAAGATGATTTCCTATATATGCACCAAATTTATACGATCACTGTTTCAGTATGTTAATTTTTTTGATATGATATCTGCTTTATATGTGTTCACGATCTATCTGCTATCTGCTTACGATCTGCTTTAAACCTGATATAGGTCTACTTTATATCTTAAAAACAAAAATTGTTTTTGTTTGTTGGATTTTGTTAGTGCGATATATTTTCGTCGTGTGTGGTTTTGGCTATTTTATTTTTATTTTTTGTCATTGTCATTTTTTTGATAAACATTTTCTACCTCAATGTTTAAATTATTTATTTGATCAGCTAGATAATCATATGTATATTTGTGCTATATATTTTTTTTTTGTTTTTATAATTATGTCTATAAAAACTCTATCCAAATTTATTAATATAAGACATCTCTTTCACTCTTCTAATAAATTATGTTAGACTCTTTAAGTTCTTCGATAATAGAAATTATTTCGTTTTGATGATTGCTGTGACCAGCACCTTCCGATGAAAGAAGTAAACGTAGTCTGTCAACTAGTTCATTAGGATCATCCCAATGTATATAGTTTGATTTCCGATTATCTAGAGATTTTAGCATTAAACCGCTGCCTTTTGTTGAAATTTTTGTTGTTGTTTTGAATAAATGTTTAATTATTCGTCTGTATTTGAATGCTCGTGTTCCTTTCACTTGTTCATTACGCTCATAGCGACGTTTATGTGCATTAGTATGAATTAAAATCTCTTTATATTTTTTCAAATCATTTTTAGTATAATGGAGAGGTTTTGCATGACATACTAGTTGAAATAATCCAGGTGTCATTTTCAATTTCATATTTCCTATCTGCATAGTATTATCACCATTAAATATTAATTTTTCCTTGCCATATCTCCAACTTCCGTTTGCATCTTGATTAAAGCCATAAATTTTATCCAATTGCTTATTACCAATAAGTAATTGAATATTTTCAAATAATGGAGAGTTTTTCGTCGGCTTTAAACTTTGTTTTCTTTTCAAGTTTTTGGTACATGTACTTGATACAGGTCTATTATGACCATAGTTTTCTTCATCATCATTGTCATCAGTTGACATATTCTCATATTGAAAATCGTTATTATCACCATTTGCGTCATAATAATCACCGTCATCATCAATAGTGCTGTCTATATCCTTATGCTTATGTTCAAGTTTTCCTATGTTTTCATTATCACCATTTACGTCATCATTATCATCGTCGCCATCAAAAGTGTTGTCTATATACATATCCTTATGTTTATCTTCAAGTTTTCCGATGATTTCATTATCATCATTTACATCATTATAATCATCGTCATCATCAATAGTGTTGTCTATATACATATCCTTATGTTTATCTTTAAGTTTTCTGATGATTTTTTTAAGTGGTTTTGTTATTGGTTGGAAGGTATCTTCTAATAAATTAACTCTATCTATTTGATTCAGTTTAATATTTTTAAACTTTTCCTTCAGAACAGCTCTTGTTTTTACAAGATCTTCTAACATTTTATTATGATAATTTGTAGGCATTATAATAATTTTTTTATATTAATTTTGATCTGCTTGCTATCAGTTCACGACCTGCTTTGTATCTGGTTACGATCTGCTTTGTATCTGGTTATGATCTGTCTGCTATCTGGTTATGATCTGCTTGCTATCAGTTCACGATCTGCTTTGTATCTGCTAACGATCTGCTTTGTATCTGCTAACGATCTGCTTTGTATCTGGTTACGATCTGCTTTGTATCTGGTTATGATCTGCCTGCTATCTGGTTATGATCTGCCTGCTATCTGCTTACGAACTGCTTGCTATCTGCTCACGATCTGCTTTATATGTGCTTACGATCTGATTTATACTTGATCACGATTTGCTTGATGTCTTGGGCCTATATCTTCTTCCAATCTTACACTGATTTAGTTTTTTGTTTTAACTGTAGTTTATAACCATTTTTTTGTTACTTTCATACCTCTTCGTATGAAACACTGAAGCAGTGCTAGTACAGCTGGTATAGCTGGCTAGTACAGCTGGTATAGCTGGCTGTTACAGCTGGTATAGCTGGCTGGTACAGCTAGTATAGCTGGCTGGTACAGCTAGTATAGCTGGCTAGTACAGCTAGTATAGCTGGCTAGTACAGCTGGTATAGCTGGCTGGTACAGCTAGTATAGCTGGTATACCAGCCAGGTATAGCTGGCTGGTACAGCTGGTATAGCTAGTATAGCTGGTATACCAGCCAGGTATAGCTGGCTGGTACAGCTAGTATAGCTGGCTGGTACAGCTAGTATAGCTGGCTGGTACAGCTGGTATAGCTGGCTGGTACAGCTGGTATAGCTGGCTGGTACAGCTGGTATAGCTGGCTGTTACAGCTGGTATAGCTGGCTGGTACAGCTGGTATAGCTGGCTGTTACAGCTGGTATAGCTGGCTGGTACAGCTAGTATAGCTGGCTAGTACAGCTAGTATAGCTGACTAGTACAGCTAGTATAGCTGGCTGGTACAGCTGGTATAGCTGGCTGGTACAGCTAGTATAGCTGGTATACCAGCCAGGTATAGCTGGCTGGTACAGCTGGTATAGCTAGTATAGCTGGTATACCAGCCAGGTATAGCTGGCTGGTACAGCTAGTATAGCTGGCTGGTACAGCTAGTATAGCTGGCTGGTACAGCTGGTATAGCTGGCTGGTACAGCTGGCTGTTACAGCTGGTATAGCTGGCTGTTACAGCTGGTATAGCTGGCTGTTACAGCTGGTATAGCTGGCTGTTACAGCTGGTATAGCTGGCTGTTACAGCTGGTATAGCTGGCTAGTACAGCTGGTATAGCTGGCTGTTACAGCTGGTATAGCAGATACCAGCTATACCTGGCTGGTATACCAGCTGTACCAGCCAGCTATACCTGGCTGGTATACCAGCTATACTAGCTATACCAGCTGTACCAGCCAGCTATACCTGGCTGGTATACCAGCTATACTAGCTGTACCAGCCAGCTATACCAGCTGTACCAGCCAGCTATACTAGCTGTACTAGTCAGCTATACTAGCTGTACTAGCCAGCTATACTAGCTGTACCAGCCAGCTATACCAGCTGTAACAGCCAGCTATACCAGCTGTACCAGCCAGCTATACCAGCTGTAACAGCCAGCTATACCAGCTGTACCAGCCAGCTATACCAGCTGTACCAGCCAGCTATACCAGCTGTACCAGCCAGCTATACTAGCTGTACCAGCCAGCTATACTAGCTGTACCAGCCAGCTATACCTGGCTGGTATACCAGCTATACTAGCTATACCAGCTGTACCAGCCAGCTATACCTGGCTGGTATACCAGCTATACTAGCTGTACCAGCCAGCTATACCAGCTGTACTAGCCAGCTATACTAGCTGTACTAGCCAGCTATACTAGCTGTACCAGCCAGCTATACTAGCTGTACCAGCCAGCTATACCAGCTGTAACAGCCAGCTATACCAGCTGTACTAGCCAGCTATACCAGCTGTACTAGCACTGCTTCAGTGTTTCATACGAAGAGGTATGAAAGTAACAAAAAAATGGTTATAAACTACAGTTAAAACAAAAAACTAAATCAGTGTAAGATTGGAAGAAGATATAGGCCCAAGACATCAAGCAAATCGTGATCAAGTATAAATCAGATCGTAAGCACATATAAAGCAGATCGTGAGCAGATAGCAAGCAGTTCGTAAGCAGATAGCAGGCAGATCATAACCAGATAGCAGGCAGATCATAACCAGATACAAAGCAGATCGTAACCAGATACAAAGCAGATCGTTAGCAGATACAAAGCAGATCGTTAGCAGATACAAAGCAGATCGTGAACTGATAGCAAGCAGATCATAACCAGATAGCAGACAGATCATAACCAGATACAAAGCAGATCGTGAGCAGATACAAAGCAGGTCGTGAACTGATAGCAAGCAGATCAAAATTAATATAAAAAAATTATTATAATGCCTACAAATTATCATAATAAAATGTTAGAAGATCTTGTAAAAACAAGAGCTGTTCTGAAGGAAAAGTTTAAAAATATTAAACTGAATCAAATAGATAGAGTTAATTTATTAGAAGATACCTTCCAACCAATAACAAAACCACTTAAAAAAATCATCAGAAAACTTAAAGATAAACATAAGGATATGTATATAGACAACACTATTGATGATGACGATGATTATAATGATGTAAATGATGATAATGAAATCATCGGAAAACTTGAAGATAAACATAAGGATATGTATATAGACAACACTTTTGATGGCGACGATGATAATGATGACGTAAATGGTGATAATGAAAACATAGGAAAACTTGAACATAAGCATAAGGATATAGACAGCACTATTGATGATGACGGTGATTATTATGACGCAAATGGTGATAATAACGATTTTCAATATGAGAATATGTCAACTGATGACAATGATGATGAAGAAAACTATGGTCATAATAGACCTGTATCAAGTACATGTATCAAAAACTTGAAAAGAAAACAAAGTTTAAAGCCGACGAAAAACTCTCCACTATTTGAAAATATTCAATTACTTATTGGTAATAAGCAATTGGATAAAATTTATGGCTTTAATCAAGATGCAAACGGAAGTTGGAGATATGGCAAGGAAAAATTAATATTTAATGGTGATAATACTATGCAGATAGGAAATATGGAATTGAAAATGACACCTGGATTATTTGAACTAGTATTTCATGCAAAACCTCTCCACTATACTAAAAATGATTTGAAAAAATATAAAGAGATTTTAATTCATACTAATGCACATAAACGTCGCTATGAGCGTAATGAACAAGTGAAAGGAACACGAGCATTCAAATACAGACGAATAATTAAACATTTATTCAAAACAACAACAAAAATTTCAACAAAAGGCAGCGGTTTAATGCTAAAATCTCTAGATAATCGGAAATCAAACTATATACATTGGGATGATCCTAATGAACTAGTTGACAGACTACGTTTACTTCTTTCATCGGAAGGTGCTGGTCACAGCAATCATCGAAACGAAATAATTTCTATTATCGAAGAACTTAAAGAGTCTAACATAATTTATTAGAAGAGTGAAAGAGATGTCTTATATTAATAAATTTGGATAGAGTTTTTATAGACATAATTATAAAAACAAAAAAAAAATATATAGCACAAATATACATATGATTATCTAGCTGATCAAATAAATAATTTAAACATTGAGGTAGAAAATGTTTATCAAAAAAATGACAATGACAAAAAATAAAAATAAAATAGCCAAAACCACACACGACGAAAATATATCGCACTAACAAAATCCAACAAACAAAAACAATTTTTGTTTTTAAGATATAAAGTAGACCTATATCAGGTTTAAAGCAGATCGTAAGCAGATAGCAGATAGATCGTGAACACATATAAAGCAGATATCATATCAAAAAAATTAACATACTGAAACAGTGATCGTATAAATTTGGTGCATATATAGGAAATCATCTTGATTTCAGTTATTTTTGCGAAGAGGTATAAAAGTAACGAAAAAAAAGAAACTGTTTTAATCTACAGTCAAAACAAAAACCCAGTCAGTGTAAGATGGGAAGAGGATTTGTAGACAACTTAATAAATAAATTACCTGTTGAATTACATCTGCCTGGTTATCAGTTTTGCGAACCTGGTACAAAACTTGAAAAACGTTAGCAAGAGGAGATAAGGGTATAAATTTATTAGACGCAGCTTGTAAAGAACACGACATTGCATACTCACAATCAAAAGATATAGACACAAGACATCAAGCAGATCAAATATTAGCTGAAAAGGCCTGGAAACGAGTTAAATCTAAAGATAGTGATATTAAAGAACGTGCTAACGCGTGGTTTGTGACAAATGCTATGAAAGCTAAAGTGAAATTTGGATTAGGTTTGAAGGAGCAGAGGCATAAGAAAACAAAGAATACAAAAAGAAGGAGAAAAGGAAAAATGAATAAATGTAATAAGAAATTATTCACAGCTACTGTGAGAAAAACTTTAAAACAATTGAAAGAACTGAAACCCCTTGATATAAATGATGCTGTTAAAATAGCTCAAAAGACTATTCATTCAAATTTTAAAAGGAAAAAGCGAGCAAACATTATAATACCAAGAGTTATACCTGTACCGAAAATTGGAGGATTTCTTCCACTTATTCCTGTACTAACAGCATTGTCAGCGCTTGGTGGTTTAGCAAGTGGAGGATCCGCTATTGTCAAAGCAGTAAATGCTATCAGAAATGGAAAAGAATAATTGGCGGAAGCTAACCGTCACAATAGATATATGGAATCAATTGCAATGGGTAAAGGATTATATCTCAAACCATATAAAACTGGATATGGTCTCTACTATAGTCCAGCTCCAAAAAACTACTAGATAACCTACCTGAGCGCCCATTAACAGATTTAGATATAAGAAAATATGGTAAACATCTCTAACATTTTAGGGGTGTTTAAATAATAGAAGAAGTTAAAATCTATATATATATATCGAAAACTTAACATCTACTGTTTTCAGTACGATCCTGAACACAAGAGGGATATAGATACCATTACTGAAATAAATAACTCCAAAACGGGAGGGTTATCTTTACGAGCGATCTTCAAATCATATAAATATTAAAACCATCAACATAAAAGGTTATTACAAACTCTACACATGAGCATGCAGTAGTAGTAGATTAACAATGATTTTAAAGGAAATATACAACTTTTTAAAATTATTCTCGCACATGATTTCTGATGCAGATAAAACGAAACTCATCAACATACAAACACAACTGGAGTATGTAGACAACCTGAAAAGAATAAAAAATAGGCATGGTGAACATTTCGAGGATTGCGTATGGTCGAACGAAAACAGCACATGCGGTCCTGACACCTGCCCCTGTATATTTTATAAACATAGACTATATCAAGCTGAAAATGAAGCTAAAAATATAATTAATTTTTATAATCTTACTAAATGTAAAAATTGTGTTTTCAATAAATTGTAATTTTCAATAAATTCAAACGAAGAAATTGTATAATAAATGAAGAAAAAACTTAACCACATCTGAAATCTTACTTTTTAAAACAGCCACCTCATTGCTATAATAAAGAGAATAATTAAAACAAATTAGGTTTTTATTTAGGTATTTATTTTATATTTTGTTATTTTGTACAATACAATACATATATCTATGGAACATAATAATAGTTAAACATTCGTTTATACAGATTAAAAAGCTTAAGCGTTAACAAATATTTTTCATAAAATGTTTGACATCTGCAAATGTCAAAAGATTCTGAGTAAATTTTTTTACAATAATATAAATGTTTGACATTATTAATACATATAAATGGATTACTTATTTTACTAATGCTGCATATTCTTAGTTCATTGATAATACTTAAAAATAAATCAACATGTTGCTTATCAATTTGATTACTATATCTATATAATATATCCTCTAACTCAGCTGATGTCACCATTTTTTCTCTTCTTTAAAAAGTCAATAGCAGGTTGTGTAAGTGCGGGACGATGTACTCTGAACAGAGAGTAATGATTAACTAAACGATATTAACATATTTTTAAAATGGTTTATAGTTAACGTTTTCTAATGTTTGGAATGGAGTTTTTTTTTTTCTATTTGTATTCTTTATTTAAATTTCATACATTCCAAATTGTAAAGTATAATTAGTATTTCCTTGTTCAATTCTTTTAAAATAAAAATTGCCTTTACAGAGGTCTTCAATTTGATCTCCTGTCATCCTTAAATATTTCTGAGGGAGAAAGACTATATTTCTTTCTAACTCGAGCATTATCCTTTCCCCGAATTTTGTATTCACTCTATTACATTTGATGATTGGATTGATGCTATTTATAGGTATGTCCTTTAAACATATTGCTTCCTTCTCGTACTGCTTCTCACTGAGTTTATTAAGACCTGATACTGTGTTCATTTTTTTCCTTTTTCACGTTTCTAGAGGAACTGCTGTGTATGTTTTAACTATTATTTTCAGAATACGACTATTGAAAAGATCCATTTAGATTCCCTATTTATACTATAATATACAGTTGTATAACAACTAGAAATCAAAAAAAAAAAAATCCACTCAATTTATACTCTGGGATGTAGATGAGTAGAAGTACACACACTCATTCCGTCCGTCCAATCATTCGTTTGAAAAGCAATACAAATAAAACGAACATGCACAATCATGTTTCTATTTGGGAATACGATTTTATTATTTATTTTCCCAAGAAAACGATCATGCAGGTGTTCATCCTAAGGACTAAAACGTGACAAGAATTTATTACCTCAAGAAACCGATCACTCAGGTGTACATCCTGTATAGAAAAAAACTTTCACACAGGTGTTCATCATGTATACAAAAAGCAAACATAAGGACTTAAACGTGACAAGAATTTATTATCCCAAGAAAACGATCATGCAGGTGTACATCCTGTATAGAAAAAAAACTGTCACACAGGTGTATATACCTTTTCTATTTATCCAAAATTAAATAACACAAAAAAATTATCAAATAACCAACCAACCCTTAAAACGATCATGCACGTGTACAACTACATTTCTATTTCTTCAACATTTGACCATGACCAACACGTGATAAGAATTTATTATCCCAAAAAGAAAAACGATCATGCAGGTGTATATACCTTTTCTATTTCTTCAACATTAAATCACACAAAAAATAAAAAACAACCACACAACCGACCTACCCTTTCTTATCAGTTTAAAATTAAAGATCCTTCTAACACAAAAACACAACAACAACACGTACAACCTACCCTTTCTTATCAGTTTAAAATTAAAGATCCTTCTAACACAAAAATACAACAACAACAACACGTACAACTATATTTCTATTTCTTCAACAATACATACCTACTTACTCACTTACAATCAAAGGATGGTCAACCACACACTTTAAAAATGTTACACGCACTCATTCTGTCCGTCCAATCATTCGAAAAGCAATACAAGTAAAAACAACCACACAACCAACTAACCCTTAAAACTATCATGCAGGTGTAGATCTTGTATAGAAAAAAAAAACTGTCAAATACATTACATGTTACAAACCTATCAACAAGCTAATATGACCGACTGTAGCGTAGGCATGCTCCAAAATTTGTATGGAAAAAGTGGTCGAGAAACGCCATAAACATACTACTATTATCCATTTATGGCAGAACCTACAGTTTAAAGCCGACTCCGATCGATAAATTTTTGATGCCTTTTTTATGGCAATTTTATTTACTCTCAGAGTATTTGCCAGTAGACTGTTGAGAGATAAGCCGCCGAAGAAAAATAATTTCATATTTCGTTTTGTTAGAAATGTCTGAAAAACATACCACCTACTAGACTATGGAAACTTCACATGTAAGAAATCTCGCAAACATTTTTTATTTGTTTGAGAAGCCTATTGTGGGGAATATAACATCGTTTAAATGTCCGTCATGACATCTCTAAGTGAAGCGCATTCGAAATGTCCAATTTTCCACTAATCTGGCGCATGAATTAGGTTAAATTTCACTGATGGCATCGATTATGGAGGCCTTGAGTACCGCTGTGGTTTGTAGCTTGATTTGAGAAAATCTTATGAGACAAAATCTAATGGGGTCATATCGCACTATCTCGGTGGCCGGTTCATGAGAACCATGCCCTCAATCACTCGTGTAGAATATCAAATGTGGCAAGAGCTGTGTGGCATACAACCCAATGAAACCATATGTTGTCGTTGTCCACATCATCTAATGCAGATCGAAAGAAATTTGGTTATCGCCGTTGACAATGATGGCCTGGTCAACGTCGTTTTTATAGAAATATGCACGGATGACGCCGCCAGCCAAAAATCCACACTAAGAAGTGACTTTTTCGGGATGCATTGGACGCTCTTGGATTTCATATGTATTGGCGTCGGGCCAATTTCTACAATTTTTTTTGTTCACGTATCCATTCGTTCCGAAATGAATCTCATCGCTGAAGATGATTTTACTATGAAAATAAAAGTCAGTTGCCAACTGCTTGTAGGAATTTTTAGAATGAGTAAGCAGTACAACGGCTTTTTTGTGACCACTCCCGTCATTGACCTAGATGTTTGTCTATTCCATCATCTGGACTGCCTCAAATTTGTGTAATATGGAGATAAATTATGTCAAGGATACCGCTTAGATTACGCGAGGATTACCTGGGTTACATTTTCCAATTTTGAATTTTTAAAGAGAGAAGAAAGAGAGGCAGATGGTCTGATATTGCTGCTTTCAATATATACAAGAAGTTCTAGACAATAATTCAACCAGACTCTTTACAGAAGTAATATTGGGCACAGTTTTTTTTTTTTTTTTTTTTTTTTTTTTTTTTTTTTTTTTTTGCCTTGAGCTGGAGGTGGTAATCTTCGAAAGATACTTCTGTTCCGACAAAAGCATGCACGATTCACCATCACTGGTGCCTACGTACTAAACCCACCCCCTACACACTTCAACCACTCTCCCCCCGCGGGACTGCCGTAAGGTATTACTTCGCGGAGGGCTGGTTAGCTCGAAAGCTTTATCACGTTATCTTAAATTTCGCCTTCGTTCCTCCAATCTTCGGAGTACCATCATTACTTCGGCCATTTTCTGGCTGTATTGGCTCCATAGCGTCCTAGAATTCAACAGCTCCTCCATGAGCCGGTTTGGTCCTAATCTATTTTCTCCGGGCCATCTAAATCTGGGGCAGCATGTTAGAATATGCCCCGCATCTTCCTCTTCATTTACACAGTTTGGGCATATAGGGGAAGTATCATGTCCAAATCTGTGCAGGTACTTCCTAAAACATCCATGACCAGTTAGAAACTGGGTCACGTAGTAATTCAGCTCGCAATGCTTGTTCTCCATCCAAATGGTTATGGAAGGGACAAGGTGAAATGTCCATCTTCCCTTTAAGCTGCTCTCCCATCGTGACTGCCATTTGTGCATGGAAGTCCTTCTTTCCTCCGCTTTTATATCCGCTGTCCGTCCTGGATACTCGAGACGGCGAAAGTATATCCGCCTCATCTCATCCGCCAATATGTCTATTGGTATTGCCTTTGCCAATACCAATACCGCTTCATCAGATACTGTCCTGAAGCCACTTATCCGTCTAATCGCGCTTAGACGATACACCGAGGACAGTATTCTCCTTGTCGTCCCCACGGAGAGTGCCTCCGACCATATGGGGCAAGCATATAGCATTATCGACGTTACTACCGCTGAAATTATCCTCCTCTTGAATGGACCTGGTCCTCCAATATTTGGCATCATCCTCGCCAGTGCTCCCTGCGTTACAGATGCCTTTTCGCCGATGTATTGTATTGGGCACTGTGTAATTGGAGATATGTAAGTCTGCGTTTATGGTAGTTAGGATAAGGTGGAAGGAATTTTTATTTTCTTAATTCAAACGGAATGCACTGGGTGTGGGTCTTATAAAGAAAAGAATACTAGTCGGTTTTTAGTCTGGCCACCTGTAAATACAATTTTTGTTGTATCAAAATGTGCCATGGAGTGTCTGAGTGCACTCGAGAGGTAAACTTTCGAGCAATTTAAATTTATTAGCTACATTAAGTATGAAATACATGCATTAAAAAAAATCGATATAATCAATTAATTTTAATTTATTGTGTTTAAAGACAATTGAGTTACAAGAAAGTAGTCTCTGTTGAGTTCTTATGTTTTATTTTGTCAAACTGTAGTAGTAGTAGAGGCAAATGCTATGTTTTCTAAGAGCTTTTAGTTTTTAACTTTTTTCATTTCTGTGTATACATGAACAACAAAATTGTTTTAATTTCATCTTAGAGTTTATCTTATGGAAACAGTGACTAAAATAAAACTTTTTTAATTGTTTTATTTTCAGTTTTCTCAAGTTTATTGCGATAAGAAGTTGTTTTGGGTTTCTGTTAGATTTGGTTTTAATAAATCTTTTTTGTTGTTTCAACTTCTCCTTGCTTTTATTTGTTAATATTTTCTATTTGCCAGCATAGTAACAGCCTTACAGATCTGGTATATATATGTATACATACATACTTTTAAAAGATTTTTTCATTATAATTTTTGTTATAAATTTCAATTGCTGGAATAAGTTTTTTCATTATCATCACTATTTACATCTTGTCCACAAAACTTCCTATACTCTGGTATATTGTTTTATAACATCATGAATATGAATAAGTTAATATATTTGAAGTAGCCGTAATCTAGTAGGTAGTGTGTTGGCTTATTAAACGGTTCAAGCCACAGATCACATATCTCGATCAAATCGAAATTAAAAAAAAAAAAAAAATATTTTTTCGCCGACTTCCTCTCATCAGATTTCTGGCAAAAGTTTCTCAAAAATCTGCCATTCAGAGTCGACTTTAAGCTGTAGGTCCACCTCTCATGTATAAATCTAACACGCATCATAACATAAGTGGTTTGAGACCTTGTTTCTCCTGCCTGATGGGTTGTAAATGACCAATTTTCTATGTATGTATATAATATATTTGATGTGCAGGATATATTTTATCAGGATTAAGTATAGTTATCTGTATTAAAAGAGACAAAAAATGTTAGTGGTCCTTTACTTTCTTTGTTTTTAGTGTGTATTTCTTAAAAATGAGTGTATAACAACTGATGTCGTATCTACTGAACATGGTTATTCTCATTACAAGCATACGCATACAAATACTTAACCTTTCAGTCAGGATTACGACCTAATTTCTCACATCACTTATTTTGTGTGAGTTAATGTTTTTCATAAGTGGCGGGATCTACAGATCTGAAGTCGATTCCGAACGACAGATTTTTGAAAAACTTTTAATGGCAATTTTATTTACTATTAGAATTTTTGCCAGAAATCTGCTGAGATGAAGTCGCCGAAGAAATTTTCAAATTTCTTTTGTTGGAGATGTCTTCCCTGGGGTTTAAATCCTAGCCTCACGGCTAATAAGCCAACACCCTACCTACTAGAATATGGCGACATCAAACATACATGCTATTTAATCTTACAAGGTGACTGAACAAAAAATTACACAACAAAAAATTTTCTGCTTCAGAATTGTTGAATTTTCTACTAAACAAAGTTTAACTGAAGTACTGGGCTTTCTAACTGATGCTTATCTTAAATAAAGAGTGTGTCATTAAAAATACACTTCTTTATTTTCAAATAAAACCACGTACTTTTTCAAATAGTTGCAATTGAAAGGAAGACTTAAGACTTTTCATGAATTTTTCACAGAGATGCAAGTGTATCTCATTGATGATTTCGATGGGCTCGAACTTGAAATCAAAAAATCAGAATGATTTTACTGTCCATTTGCAACAAATTTTCTGGATATAATTTTGTTGTGAAAATCGTTGCTGCAGTAATTAGATTGTTGTAAGTGTGAGAGATGGTAGCATACTGCTGAAAGCACATATCATTCTGATCTATGCAGTATAAAGGACGCTACAAGAACTACGTTACTGTTTTAAAAAAGTTCATATCAGAAAGTTGACGAAGTTTTTACATTATTCATAAATGAACCAATATTTTATTGGTAGCACAAAAGCCCTTTTTCCTTTCTCCTGTAGATATCGCTCTATTATACAATGTGCTGCTTACATGTTATCTACTGAGGGTTAGAATTTAAAAAAGAAACTTTTATTAATGAAACATTATGAATAAATGATATATATTGAAGTCTGATAATGATTAAAATCATTTTTGACTAACGCCACCAACATATTATTACGCGGGTCAAAGTAAACCAAACGATAAGAATGCAAGCAGACAACTACAAAATGCACACATCGTATGGTACTTTAATAACTGTTTATAATGTATTTGTTTTACTCCCCAAATCGAAATGTGTTACGTTTTGGTAGTGAATTACAGTACAATGCAGCTTAGCATAACCATAAATCTAACATCAAACAAAAATATCTATTAATAATTCATACAAATCATGTGCGGATTTAATGTGTCTATTGACAATCGATTTTCATTTGATATATATGTGTTTGACATTTAATTGATTTGACGCAATAAATAAAGAAAAACTTCTTAATGTCTATAATCAGTTAAAGCTTAATTGTTTCATTATTTCTTTCATTTGTGACTTTTTACATTTCTCTTTTATCGATAAAAAAGGAACATGTTTCTAGTCATTATAAATATTTTTTTCTTTTTTTCTACAAAAATATGTTACTAGACATAGTTAAATGGCAATTTGCTTATTATTTTTATCACGTGGGCAGAAGTGACACAAAACTGGCAGGTAATTTTCAAGAGTAACGTGAACAAAGTAAACGTCTTTACGCGATGCATTATTACGTACAAATTTTGTCTGCTATAACGCACAAAGTGTAGAAGAAATATGACGTGAATGACAGTGTGAAAATAATTTTTTTTATAAATTCAGCAGCTGAAAAAACAATACATTGGGTAAAAACGAAGGGATATTATTATTTTCTTCGACGAAATTGATGTAGAATTATTTTTACACAATTTCACAAATCAATACAATTTCTTTTTTGACGATTACAAAATGTGCATATAGTATACATATAGAAATGCGAATGCAAATGTAAACAATGAACTCGCAAAAACGTGAATATCCAGAAACGTGAACACTCTAGAGATATGAACACAATATTGTTACTTTGACTATTCTAATACGTGAACAAAAGTTGAAAACAAATTATTGTTGATAAGCACAAAAAACATAGCTTTAAGAACTGAAATTTGAATTCCTTTACCTTTTTTAATTTTGAAAATAAAATGAACAACATTACAATATTACCTTACGAATGTTTTATTTATATAGCCATCAACGTATCTACAGTGATAAATTAATATCAGCCGTACTTTTATGAATGTCTGAATACTGCTCACGCGTAAGCCATGGTAGTCTCCATTTTCGTATACCTTTTCATTTCGAACGGTATCTCTACAACGTCATCTATTGTGTCGCAGTTAGAATTGTGGTTAACTTGTCTTTATATAACCCTAAAAAGTCATTATATGGGTGGGCCATCTATCGGTTTAAATTTAAACCATCGAACCTGGCAATACTTATGTCATTCTATTCGGTCAGAAAATTCAGTATATTATCTCCACTGATCGCAATGAATCGATTTACGCTTTAGAAACGTTGGGATTTATTACGCCAACGAGAAACGCAGAGTGATGTCAACCTTGCCAAAAGAAAATCATCTTTTCGGATGAAGCTCATTTTTATCTTGGTGGGTACGTTAATAAGCAGAATTGCCGTATTTGGGACTCAGAAAACCCTCACGTGGTCTTACAGAAGCCAATGCACCCATTTGAAGTTAATTTTTGGTATAGCTGGTGGAGCGGAGGCAACATTGGACCCTTTTTCTTTGAAAATGACGACGGTGTAACCATTACGGTCAGTGGAGATACCTGTCGCACCACAATAACCGATTTTTTTTGTATCCGCTCTTCATGATATTGACGTAAGCGATGTTTGGTTTCAGCAGGATGGTGCAACTTGCCAGATATCTCATGCCACAATCGATTTATCGCGTCGAACGTATGATGCCCGTTTAATTTGCAGAAATGGTGATGTCAATTGGCTGCCAAGAAGCTGCAATGGCACACCGTTGGACTATTTTCTGTGGGGCGCTGTTAAAGAAAAGTGTTATGCCGACAAACCATAGACAATTGAGCATTTGTAGGACAAATGAATTAAAGAGATACGACTCCAAACACTCGAAAAAGTGCATGAAAATTGAGCGGATCGAATGAGATACTGTGAGGCCAGCCACGGCAGTCATATGAATGAAGGAATATACAATTTTTAACCGGCACAAAAAAAAGTAAATAAATATGGATAAATTTTAAACCATTTTTGTTTTATTACATACATAACATACATAATTGGTCATTACAACCCTTCAGTCAGGATTACGACCTAGATTCTCACACCACTTATTTTGTGTGCGTTAATTTTATACATGAGTGGCGGGACACACTGTTTAAAGTCGACTCCGAACGACAGTTTTTTGAGAAGCTTTTCATGGCAATTTTATTTAATCTCAGAATTTTTGCTGAGAGGAAGTCGCCGAAGAAATATTTTCATATTTTCGTTTTGATGTCTGACCTGGGGTTTGAACTCGGGCCTTCAGTCTAATAAGCCAACACTGCCACCAACTAGGCTACGGCGTTTTTTCACTTTTCAATTTAAGCTTTTAAATTTCCCACCCTATATTTTCCTAGGACCTTCCCAATTACATTTTGATATACACTTAGCCCGGAAACTTTGTTTGAGAATATAACAGAAAAATTTCGAGCATTTCTTTCGGTTTTAAGATACCTATTTGTATTCAAAGATATTTTAAAATAAACAGTTAATGTGATTCAATTATTCAATTGCGTAAATAAATTTCATTGCTGTATAACTTTAACTGCATTTGAAATTATTCTTTATCTTTCAGAATATCGTAATCTTTGTTACAAAACATGCTAGAATATGAACTTCACTTGTAAACTCACCTAATATGGCTTCTTAACCTCAATTAGTAGCATTGAATGAATCCACATAACGAGGAATGTCATTAATGTCAGTATGCAAGGGAAAATACATTACATTAAGGGAATGGAAACGTGCTACTTGTTTAACATATTTTCCAGCAAAATATTCTCTGATAAAAAGTATATCCTAGTGAAATTTTTTATGAAAGATGCCAAATTAACTGCACATTTGCTTTATAACATATCGTTCGATAGCTTTTGCGACTTCTTCTGTGCCAGTGAAAAATCTGTCTACAAACCAACGATGAGTATCTTTCATGATAGTAGGGATGCGAAAGCAGAGCCAAACTTATTAAATTAAAATTCTTTTACATAAGAACTAAAGGCTTAAACATTGGCACGAGTAAAGTCATAGTATTTGTTCGGGCATTTTGTTAACGGTTTCCTGTTTTTAAATTTAAATAAAACTAAGAGTGAGTCAGATAATATCGAATTTTTTATTCCTTTGAAGCTTTTGTGTCACGTCGTTGTCCAGATCCATACGAGGCCTATTAAGGCCAGTGGAAGTTGGTTATTATTATTACTTATAGTGCTCGCCGTTAAGCAGTGCCTATCAAACAGTGACTTTTTCGGAATGAAATGGACGCCCTAGGATGCCACGTGGATTGTCATCATCCCAAAATCGAAAAGTTTATTTGTTCACGTACCCATGATTTTTCTATAAAAACTAGAGACAACTGCTTCAGAGCCCATTTGTCCATGACGCTTATCTTCAGTTTCTGTATCAATTGAATTTTGTACGACTGAACGCTCAAGTCTTAATTCATCATTATACCCCTTTAGGCAGGATTACAACCTAGCTTCACATACCACCCATGTTGCCATGTTGTGTGTGTTAGTTTTATACAGTTTAAAGTCGACTCCGAACGATAGATTTTTTCAGAATCTTTCAATGGCAATTTCATTTACTCTTAGAGAGTTTACCAGATATTCTAAGAGGCAGTCGCCGAAGAAATATTTTTTTATTTTTCTTTTTGATCGAGAACTCACATCTTGTAAGCCAGGCCCAAGTAAGTGCTTAAAATTTTCCAATTTAAGGAAAGACCCAGTTCTTGTGAGTGATACGAAATGGACTGCTTCAAATTCTCCTGCATACTCACACTGACACCGGGGAAGTTTTCGACAGATCTTTCGTTTCGTCGATGTGCGGGTGTTTTACGATTCTTTAGTGAACATTTAGACTCTAGTTGATCCACCACATTGTGAATAGTTTTCTCTTTGGGACGATAATAAAATGGGCGAGCCTCCGTATGTTGTAACATTTTATTATTTTATTATGATTTGCACATGTTATCGAATGCTATATCCGTTATGGTGATATTGAAAAACAGGCTAAATAAAGGACAGCTAGTTCGACAGCATTAACAAGATGAATTCTATCAATTGTGAAAGTTTGGAAGCCACGGTTGGAAGACCCGATATGTTTTGGACAAAACAAATTACACCTTAGCAAAATATATCTCCCAAAAGCGTTTAAAGCAATAGTTCTTATTATTTTTTTTAAAACCTAAATTAAATTGTTGGCATAACTATCGTTGTTCTATTCCATATTTTGCTGGGTTATACAGGAAACATTAGATAAGAAAGGAAAATTTATACGTATATACATCTATATATATAAAGTATTAGTTTATCACCACATAATATTTTCAATAAAATTGTGACTCGGTGGTATTAAACATTGCTTTTTTTAAATGATTTAATGGACAAGAGCTAAGAAATTTTCAAAATAAGGTCATTAAAACTCTGTAGTTAGGATTGCAAACTAGCTTCTCACACTACCCACGTTAATGTGTTAATTTTATCTACGAGTGGCGAATCTTCCACCGAAGGAGGGCGTCCCACTTAGACCAGCATTTAAGTCCATTGTGATACCACAATTCATTCTATCTGGATGCCAATTGTTCCCTAGAGAAAACGATCTCCAGTCCAAGATAAATCTAGCTATTGCAACAATTTTTTTTTTAGAACTTTCAAAGTTCAAAGATGTCAGAAAATGAGAGATCAGAAAACTCCGTCTTTCGTGACAAGAGCAGTGCTCTGAAAAAACAGTTTCTTCCTTCTCCTCAGACCCACAGTTCCTGCAAAAATTATTAGTCGGAATGTCGAGTCTTTCGGCATACCTACCAAAAGGACAGTGGCTCGTAAGAATCACTATTTAAGAACAGAAGTGAATCAGTCCTTTTCTTCTCCATACGTGTCGAGTCTGGAAATATTGCACGTGCCCTCTTGCTGCCAACGAGATTAAGCCTCCCCTTTAAACAAGTGGGTAATATACAAATTAACCGAAGCAATGGGAATACATATGCCTTATTGCATGGCGAAGATTACCTGGTCCGTACCGGCTCCCTGGCCAAGCTTATCACCAATTAATTTTCAAAATTATCCTGTGTCCCGGAACCCATACAAGAGTTTACTTTGAATGATCTAAAATTTCTCTAAGAAATGCTCGGCATAGATGGACAACGATGGAAGTTGAAATTACGTTGGTTAGGAACTTAATTCCAGCTTGTTTAACGCCGTAAATCAGGAGATTTTCAGGGAAAATCCAACCACTCAATAATCATTGCGCCGCCTTCAAAACTGTAGGGGTAAGGTAGTCTAAAAGAAAATTAAATATAAAGACCTTTAATAAAGGCACCACAGTCAGCTCTGTCACTCATGCTTGAGCCATCAGTGTAAACTAAAAGGATCCCATTGGGAACCACCGGTTACTCAGACCGAAACTTCCTAGTTAGAAAAGTAAAATCAAATGTTCTATTCTGACAATTATAAGGAATCATACAATCGACGCTAGTGTGTCTATGCCTTCCCAGAATAGTAGCATGTGTCTCACTGTTACCAAGTCAGCCCTCTGTCTTAATAGCAGATCAGAATAGAGGCGGTTTAGTATAGCAAATAGTGTTTTGGTTGGAGTAAGCCAGAGCGCACTGGTAATGAAAACAGCAAAGCAGTATATCAGTTGACAGTGGCATTGGTGTCTGTGAACTGTCCATCAAACATGTACCCCGTACAGTAAGGTTAGCTCCAACACGGCCCGATAAGGACAGTATGTGATGAATGCTCTGAGACCCCAGATCTTGCAGGCGTTTAACGCTATCAATAATGTTATCCTAACATACATAATTGGTCATTATAACCCTTCAGTCAGGATTATTGACCTAGTTTCTCACACCACTTATGTTGTGTGTGTTAATTTTATACATAAGTGGCGGTACCTACAGTTTAAAGTCGACTCCGAACGACAGATTTTTTGAGAAACTTTTCATGGCAATTTATTTACTCTCAGAGTTTTTGCCAGAAATCTGATGAGAAGAAATCGCCGAAGAAATACTTTTTGTATTTTTGTTTTGATGTCTGGCCTGGGGCTCGAATCCTGGCTTTACATCTAATAAGCCAACACACTACCTACTAGACTACGGCGACTTCATGTTATCCTAACTCTCTTTGATAAATATTGGCATTCATAATTTTAGGGTTTTCACAGGGTTAAACATTTTTTTTTCGATAATTGGTTAGAAAGTGTTCTGTAATTATTTTGCATTTCGTAAACAGAAATTCAGAAGCCTGTATTCATTTTGCAAGTGTATTGCGTGTACTACATTTGTGAAGGAAGTCGTTATATGCTTCCTTGGAACTCTTCTAGTATTGCTTAACTATGTAAAATAAAATGAAAGAAGAATAATAATTACTTTTAAGAAACAGAGCTTAATTGTTAACAATAAGGTTTTCTAAAAGGAAAAAGTTTTAAGGAAAAGTTTTTAAAGTTCCTCTCCTTTCTTCTCTAAAAAAAAGTTCAAAAAATTAAAAAAATTGCAATTTAGAGACAAAAAAGGAATTAAAACACTTTTCTCATAACACCTTATTTGGAAAGCCGTTGATTTGACATGAAATTTTGTAAAATTCCGTGTTAGTTTTATTGTTTATACTGCAAATATTAAAGTCGTACCATTAAGAGGAGTTGGTTGTTTGTAATTATATACATACAGAAAAATAACTCAAACTAATTGGTTGGTGCTGTATGTAAACACGTACTTTTGCAGGAGTTTTAATTTATTTGATGTCGCTATAGTCTGGGAGGTAGTGTGTCGGTAGACGCGAGGCCATGGTTCAAACCCCAGTCAGACATCAAAACGAAATATGAAAAAATATTCGTTAGTCTGCTGTCTCTTAGCAGATTTCTGGCTAAAACTAAGGAAGTAAATAGAATTGCCATGAAAAATTTCTCAAAAGTCTGTCGTTCGAAGTCGACTTTAAAGTGTAGGACCCGCCTCATAGGGATAAAATTAACACACACAACATGGGTGGTGTGAGAAGCTAGGTTGTAATACTGAGTGAAGGGTTGTGGTGAAAAATTATGCGTTTAATTAATTGAATAGTAAAATATGAAATAATAACTCCACGGCTCTGATGACCGGCTAGAACAATTTTTATGAAATTTTAGTTAACTTTTTCGCAGAGGTGAATCTGTATATCTCACCGATGACTTGTTATATCTATAGATTTGAGATTAGAAATTTTTGCAAGGCATTACACTAGAATTTTTTGAGATAATTTGTTTGGAAATTTCTTCTGCAATAAATTGAATACAGGACGTGTAGAGTGGCAAGTGACGTCGTCTTGCTAAAACCGTATATGGTTCAGATATATGCCATTCAGTTGACACCACAAAAACTCTGTTATCAAGTTCCTGTAACACAAAACTTTGCAAATCTTTATTTAAGAATCGATTGGCGCTTACCAAAAAAAGAATGAATTTTATCGTTTGAGGTAATTTTGACGCACATGCATATTATTTGACGCATATTTTTGACAAATATGCATATTAGATTGGGTTTTCTATATCTGGGGATTTTCGAACTTTGACAATTTTTAAAAATATATCTGTTAAATTGTCAGTTATTAAGTCTGTTTCGCTAAATAACCATGCACGGATATATCATTCAACATTCATTCTTTTACCAAAACAGTTGTTCTGTTCAGCTAATGTACAACGCACTTCTGCGTTGAATCCACTGGCTCAATAAACTATTCACTAAAACCCGTACAAAGACGAAACGCAAGGTTTGCGCAAAATATCGCCGCTGTCCATGAGAGAACGCGAATAAGTCGATTTCAGTCTTTTACAGATCACAACGTTGCGTTGTTAGCGTCGTGATAGATTTTTGATAAAGTTTTTCATGGCAATTTTATTTACTCTCAGAGTTTATTTGCCAGAAATCTGCTGAGAAGAAGCCGACGAAGAAATATTTTTTATTACTTCGTTTTGATTGATCCATGGTCTCACATCTAATAAACTAACACACTACCCACTAGACTATGGCGACTACATGGTCGATTACCAACTTCTTTTGACCTGCGTTGGATAATCTTGACCATAATCCACAGTTTCTGTTTTCACAATATAATTTGCTAAACACCCAAAGTTTTTGGTAGGTATCGAACACACGTCCGCGTGCCACGCAGTTCATGTCACAAGGGGGATGATTTGAACTGGCCACCAAGATCGTGTGATTTGACCCAGTTAGACTCTTTCTAGTGTGTATTTTACATCCTCCAAAGGTCCCCTGGAAGACCTTTGCCGAAAAAGTTTTTAATACACACACATCATCACATTGGATGTTGATAGCAATTTTCTTTTTATTGCAATTTTTATGCATAATTTTTAGTTTTCTTTTTAATTCACAAAGAAATTTTTACAACGTTAACCAAAGCCCATTTGAATTTAGACAAGTTCACTTGTTTTACCATGTAAAACATTGTTTTGATATTCGATTCAAACTATTTTCTTTTTTAGAAATGACTGCGTATGTCTCGTAAAACTACAGGTTGATACGCGTATATTGTATTTGAAAAGACTTCCGTTCGAAGAAATTTTATTAAAAAATGTGTTGACGGCAATCTGTGGCAGTAAACGCCAGAGGAAATGGTGACCATAAAAGAAACCATTTATTTATGTCGTGTATATTTTTATGTTGTAATACGAAATAATATTTCATGTTGTAGATAATTATTGAATAATAAAATATACTTACACATGGTAGTTATGCAAATAAAATCTAAAATTTGAGCTGTTAAATTTAATAAACAGTAAAGAGCATGCAAAGCAAATACATCTTAAAAAGCAGGGAGTGTTTAGGCAAAAAATAAATCCCAATATTGAAAAACATAAATTTATTTTAAATATACCTTTTAACCCTTTCACGATTATGAGAGGCAAAGTTATCATTTTGTCTATTTTAAGTAATTTATGAATAATTTATTAGAAGACCAAAAAACATATTTTAAAATCAAATTTATTAAAACTCATAGCGACTTGTCCGTTTTTTTTTTTATAATTTTATATAATTTCTTCTAGTTTTTAGGTACTAATATATATTTTAAATAAATTGAAATATTGTTTTCAACAAAGTAATGAAATTTTAAATTTTCTTCATCTGTGTGAAACCCCACTTGACGGACTTATTGTTTGCATATTGTTTCATTAGATTGTGTCTCTTGAATTTTGTCATGTGCTCTTTCATACATTGTAGTGTGTTGTTTTTTCAAGTATATTGAACCTCTTAATTGTTGCCAAAATGAAGATTTCAAAGTATATCTTCAAACCGAAGCTTTGGCATAACGTTTGATATACAAGGTACCTCCCTATATTTATATTTCTGTAGACCAGGCCTAGAATTTTCTATAGAATTTTCGAACATTTTTGTGAGCTTATCGAATTATTTTTTCTAATTTTTATTGTATCAAGCTATCAAATTTTAGAAATACTTGAAATAAATACATCTGACACAGGGAACACATTCGAAATGTATGCTCTCTGGTCCTATTTAAAATCAGATTAATCGTTATTAAGTGGCACAGCGTTTAATTGTAAAAACGATTTTTGTGATCATCGTATCGCTGTCATCGTTTCGTATCTTTGTTTCAATATCAGATACGCCTCGGTCATCGTCTTGTGCCAAAAGACTATGTATTATCAATCTTCGTCGTCACTGTTTTCTATCATCAATATGTACTAAATTTCGATTTCCCCTGCAAGGGATAATCTAAAATAGCATAAGGAAGTAAATGATGTTAATAGTAAGGAATCGTAACCTCTGTATGTAAGCGGAAAAGTTCCTTTACGGATCATAAGGACACCGCTGTCTCTTAGTTTTTATAATAAATTTTTGTACGTTTTCAACAATAAGCTTTTATTTTTATTAAAATACGAAGCTATAACCACCTAGCAATAAATAATTTATATGTTGAGTGACACACGAGATTTACATATCAAAACATTTTTATAAAATATAATCTCAGGAACAAAACACTGTCATCTTCATGTGACCATATATAAAGAATAACTGTCCAAATACAACCGGCTCTATGCATACCTCTTAGATTACGATTACGATTAGTAATCAATTACATTACTTTTTAAAAAGAATCGTAATGATTATTATTAATTGATTACGATTACAAGTAATTTAAAAATAATAAGGATTACTGACGAATCAAAAGTAATCCAAAAATAAACAAATTATTTTCAATAATAACACTATGCGACAAAATAAAAAAAATTAAATACACCCGGCTAATGACATATTGTAGGTTGTGTGTTTTGTTGAGTAGATCTCAAAAATATTTTTTTTATATTTCTCGAACCCTCCAAACTTTTTTTATTTGACAAAAACTGTTTTTTAGACTTTACGAACAAATTTCTGGATTACTCAAACATTTCTGACCAGATTCCAAAAGTTTAATTCCTGTTGGAAAGGGAAGAGATGGACCTTTAAAACGGTATACATATATCTATTATATGGCTTAATGCCATATGAGTTTTGATGAGGTAAACTTGGAACATGCGAATTTTTTTCATATTTTTTCAAGTTTGTCCGTTCATAGTAGAAAACTTTACTTAAAAAATATAAAATAAACATTCTGAAAGTGCATTATCTTGTGAAGAGATTGGCATTTCGTTTGATCGGACAAAAATTACCATAGTTATTATATAAATAGTATTAGATTTGATTAGGTAAACTTGGAAAATTCGAATTTTTTTCATATTTTTTCAAGTTTGTCCATTCTTAGCAGCAAACTTTAATAATAAAATATAGGATAAGTGATAATATTCTTAAAGTCTGTTCTCTTGTGAAGAGATTGAGTCATCATTTGATAAAATTATATAAAAATTACCATAGTTATTATATAAATAGTATAACAGTCGTGTTATATATTTTATATATGTCATCTCATCAAATGAACTTTTAGTTCAAAATTTTTGATGGATCTTTATTCTTTATCACAAAGTGTGTCAATTTCACGTTTGAGCGACCACCAGAAGTTGGCCAATGTCTGAGCAAAGAGAATTAATATTATTTGCAAAGAACACAAATATTAGCCGACTTCTGGTAATCGTGCAAATGTGGATAGTCCACTATAAAACATCAATTCTTTAATTCGAAAATTTTTTTGTTTCGAATAAATTGGAGATTCATGCATTCTCCAATTATCGAAAATAATAAAAAAAAAAAAATATTGAAAACTTTTTGATTACTTTTTGATTACTTTTGATTGCGAATGACTTACTTGTGCACTATAATAACACACAGAACTTGCCTCAAATAGTTCAACTCAAACCTCATATTTATTACTCCCTAATACACTATCGACAATATTTTCTGCTATTTGAAAATTATAATTTAAAAATTGTGTAAATAACTACTTATCGTTTAATGCGCGTAACGATATTTTCTAACCATATGTTCAAATGGTAATCAATTCAAATAAAAATTTCGTACAACCCAAACAATTTGGTACGAAAAACAAACCCCTTGCTGCTGCTGCTGCTGCTACTGCTTAAGTGTTGTAAGCTGTATTTGTTAATGGCATGCACGTAAATAGACAGACACACAATAGACTTAAAGGCAATATAGTACTTGAATAGAAACGAAGGGTTTAGAATTTCCATATTTGTCGAACGATTATTTTCTTAATACCGTGCAAAAGTGTATTCTGTTAGAGACATATTTTTCATTGTTCACAATAATTTAAACGTCTCATCTTCAATTTGTTAAAAAGCTACATAAAAACAGTTGAATGAAAGCACATACATATGCATGCAACTTAAAAAAAACATTTATTTGCTAAACAATATTCATATGAGAATACGATAACATCACCCAAAATATTGTTTGCTATTTTTCACCTTTTGAAACATATGCATTAAGAGGAATTACAATCTCCATTTATGCAAAACAAAAGCATGGGTTGGGGTTTTAAAGGTTTTATTTATTAATTCGAACCCAAAGGGTGTCTCAATAAGTGTGGAATTTTTAATCTGCTGTTAGTGCAGACTCTGAAATTTAAAGGCTGTGACATATGTTTGTCTGTTCCGATTATTAAAAATGCAGCAGTTTTCTTAAGAACAATGCGTTGAAATGATGGGAACTTTATACAAAAATTTGGAAGTTATGCCGACCGCTCACAGATTAGTTTAGGTTAGGTGGCGGACTTCCTCGAAGGAAGAGGTGCTGTTTAGGCCAGCATTTGGACCCATTGCGATACCACAATACATTCTAACCTGGAGTCGACTATTCCTATAGCGGTCACAAACTGCGAAGTATTTTCAATCGAGAAAGTAGCTCCAATTTGTCAAGCCTTGGAAAAAAAAATTTAACATTGCTGCTATAAACGGGAGTGTCACTGAAAACCTGAAAAGACAGTGAAAATCTCCAGAAGTTAATCCCAATTTTTCGTCAAATTGTCGAATTTAGAGCTCAAAATGCAATCCATGAAAAACAAAACACACTCATAACGAGTGTATGGTAAAGAATTTTGTCAAGCAGCTTTATTGGAAATTACTGCGAATGGCATTCGTACAGTAATATCATAACGAAATTCTTGTAACCTCAATTAAACGGCGTGGGTCTGAACAATACGTGTGGAACCACCTGCCATATAGCACCTGCAGCAATCGAATTATTGTAGCAACGATTTGCACAACAAATTATTTCAGAAGATTCTGGCGTCAACTAACCACTAGGCTCATGCGATTTAATGCGTTGCGTTTTTTTTTTCTTCGTAGTTTTGTGAAACCTCGGATTTATACTACGAAGCCTATAAAAAATTCTCCAAATTTGCAATTCTACATCAAACGCGTATTAGGTGAGTAACTCTGCGAAAAAGTCGTGGAAATTTTAGAAAAAACGCCTGTAAGAAATACGATGTAACGTTGTCAGCAAAGCTAACATTTGTTATAGCAGCTGTGGTACGAAGCCATGAATCTTGATTCGGATTTGTGATCAACTTGTTAGAATTGATGTACTTTTAGACGGAAGTCATTAATTAAAAAAGCGATGGATGCTAACATCGATTCAGATCACAACTTTGATTCAGCCGAGGCATGTGTGTGATTATGTATCGGGAGAAACGTATCAACTGTCCCGTAATACATACTGACATACATAATTGGTTATTACAACCCTTCATTCAGGATTACGATTTAGCTTCTCATATGTTGTATGTGTTAATTTTATAAAATTTTTTTATAACCTACAGTTTAAAGTCGATTCCGAACGCCGGATTTTTGAGAAACGTTTTCATAGCAATATTGACTCCTATAGTTTTTACCAGAAATCTGCTGAGAAGAAATCGCCATAGAAATATTTTGTTATATTTAGTTTTGTTGGCGATGTCTGACTTGGGGTTTTGCACTTTGGTATTGTAGCAGTTTCTACCTTTGGTATAGAAAGTAAAATTATTTGAATTTAATTAACCGTTTAAATAGTCTTTATAAATACAATTGGTTACAACTTTGTACATTTAGAATACAACATTGTAATATATATTATAAATTAAAGTTTCAGAATTAGTATTAGTGCTATAATATAACTACAGTTAGAAAGTTTTTTGTTGGAATAAAATAAAATTGAGTCACTTGGAATCTGACCTAGACGAAACACGTTTTTGATTTTTACGATTCTGCGACCACCACAGTCTCATGTCTAATAAGCCAACTATATTAAATTCAGAATATCTATGTATATTATCCTGGGCCCTCCCGATTGTATTTTGATATACTCTTAGCCCGACGGGTAGATGGAACTCATTAAATCAGCCTGGTAAACGTACGTTGGATACGTGGTATTCATATCGATTCAAATCACCACTGATTCAGGCAAGGAATTCATGCGATCATGTATCGGGATAAAGTATGCTCCAAGATGCTAATGTGCCCATTCAATATGACCGAAATATTGCTGAGACCTTGCAAATTTCTGCAAAAGTTTTGCTTCACCGATAAACCCATGATATGACCAGTAGTATCGTAACAATACAACAATTCTTTTCGCAAAAGTTTTAAAAGTTACTAATTTCTTAAAAGAAATATGTCGTTTGGAATCGAAGTTAAGTTCAAGGTTCCGCCACTCATTGATAACTTAATACTTGACTATTTCAATGGTTTCATTGGTTAGTATTAAATCTGTTGTAGTAAGTCACCGATTTCAGAATTCAGCCATTTTTTTGTACTTATTCTTAAGGACGAAGTCGTCAGGTCAGACTTCTCGAACAAAATGAAATATGAAAAAATATTTGTTAGGCGGCTTCCGCGCAGCATAAAATTTTCATAAAAAGTTTCTCAAAAATCTGTCGTTCAGAGTCGACGTTGAGCTATAGGTCCCGCAACTCATTTATAAAATTAACACACAACATAAGTGTTGCGAGAAACTAGAACGTAGTCCTCACCGAAGGATAGTAATGACCAATTATATTACGTATGTATATATTAACCATTTAATCTTTATGTAATTCTTTAATTTTCAGCCACTTTTACATTTTCATTGTTCCCCTTAGTGCTTCTTTAATTATTTCATCATCTATGTTTTATGAAAAAGAAAAAGCCACAACAGTGTGAATGTAATCACGTGCACACAAACACGCTCTTATAAATACGGTCATCACTAGAGATTTTCTCTTCCTTGGAAATGCGGCCGTAAAAGTTCATCTTTACAATTATGCTCCCCTATGCTTTAACATTCACCATAAAACAGTCTTAATTTTTAAGAGAAAATTAATAAAAATAATAGTTTCTCAGAAAAGAGAAAACTAATGTTTATTAATTTTCTTTTTTTTTTTACAGAATTTAATGTTTTGATTTATTAGAAAACCAGATTAAGAAAATTAATTACATTTCCTCTGAATTCGTTTACTTAACACTTTAACGGACACAGTCCCAAATTGGAATTTAAAATTTAAAAATTTAAAATTGGAAATTTTAAAAATCTGTATAACTAAAAACCGGATGGGTGTTACATTACTTTTATTTCTTTCTTAATATGCGTATTTAAGTTTCCTATATATACCCGGTTGTTTTCTTTAAATATGGGCATTTCAAGTTGACAGTTTCTGGCGCATGAGTTTATAATATTTTGTAAAAGTGATTTGATATTTAAATCTTATGTGTCACTGTATACATCATAAATTCTTTATTTTCTTCGTTTAATAAATATGAAAAAGTTATTAGTGTTGAAAACCTAAACGAATTATTGTAAACACAAAGAGACACCGGCGTCCCTATGGTCTGTAAGGAAACTTTTCTACTTAGTATATACAAAGGTTACGATTCCTTACATTTACCGTTATTTACTTACTTTGAGTATTGTACATTCGCTTCACAGAGGATGTATAGTTATTAAACTCATCGAAAATGAAAATTAGGGAGACAATAGTGACGACGAAGATAGACAAATCAAAGGATTTGAAACAAGACGTATCTGATGATCAAGATATTCTAATGTCAAAACTCGTCCGAGCCTTCAACTTTTGCAATTAAACGCGACTCTGTGACAATTACTAACGAAAATGGGGCCAGAGAGCATGTATTTCGAACGTATTTCCTGTTTTGACATGTATTCCTTTCAAGTATTCCTTTTCACTACAAAATTTTGCAGCTTGATACAAGAAATATTAGAAAAATTAATTCGATAATCTCATGAGAATGGTCGAGAATTCTAAATTGGTTGTCATATTTTGCCATAATTTAGAGAGTACTGGCCTACGTAAATAAATATGGTGGTACCTTATATATCAGGGATCATGCCAATTGCTTAGTTTGAAGGTATAGTTTGAAATCTTTTTTTTTGGCAACAAAAAAAGGGATACAAGAGTCTCTCAAAAGTAGAAAACAACAATATATCGATAACCATATGACAAAAATTAAGAGACACAATGTAAGTACCCTAAAACTAAGCCAGTAATAATGATGACAGTATTGAAGATAAAACACCGCATTGTTGGTTAAGGTAACTAGAGGATCAATAAGTTGATATTATATAATGGACAGCATAAATACACATAAGTGTGTAAAGTGATTTCAGTATTATGAATGACATACAATATGCAAGATGTCGGAGACTTGAAAGTCTTCCGGATAGTTTAAAATTGGTTATTAAAGAGAACGAGTGCCTCCACAAAATATTAAAGAGAATTAAACCCAAATGATGATTCTGTCTTTCCTTAATGGGGGTATGATAACTACGTGCCCAAGGAGTTTGTTGCTTTTATGGTTTAAAGAGTCATTTATTGTTAAAGTCTTTTATTACAGATTCCTTAACTTTATACAACGCTTAAGTATTCCCCATAGAATATTTGACTGCCCTTAGATAAAAATTTTCAAATTCTTTGTTACTGCGAAAGAGGTCGTATAGATGGGTGTACTAATTATAAGATCACCACTGTATGCATTCTTAATAATTTTCGTTGCAGCATAAATTTCCGATACTTCCGCCTGTGATTCGGCAGCCTTATGGACTGGGCTATTTCCGTTCAAATTGGAGTCTACATTAAAGGCTAGCACATTGTCTTTCACCAGGGTCGATGAAACCTGGCATCTTTCTTAACTCTTTATTCGCGTATGGATTTCAGGAATACCATTCAGAAGTCGTATCACGGTATCATGTAAACACTACTTCTGATAGTCTAAAATGCTTTCAGAATCCCTGCGTTACCAGTATTTATTACATGTCCAGTCGTCTTTCTCAATTTTAAAAATTTCCCACTGTTTAAAACTTATCCCCCTCTGTCAGTTTTTATCCCTTCAATTATTTATTACTTCCAGTTATTTTCTTGTTAATGCGATTGTCGACATGGGTACGGTTAATCGTTTGCTCTTTTAACATTTTTTAATCGATTTGCAAAGACAAAACGAAAGTAAATATTAAAGTTGTTAACTTGTTTTTAAAATCAACTTATGTTTGAGTATTTGTGTGTGACTAAAATGGCTATTATTTGTATAACTCTTCTACAAACTGAATTAAATTTTAGTCTTTTGTTTTCCTTTGTTTACACTAAGGGTGTGTCAAATGAAATTTTTTATCTACTACTTCGTGAATATTCAGGCAACAATCAGACTTACTTCGCTATTACCTAATCAATCAAAAATTTCAATTGTTTGCTTTCATGCTAACAAGATACTACAAATATAGGTATTATTTCCCTATTAGCTATTCATTTATAAGCTAGTGTTTGTGAGAAGTTTATTAATTATTTGTTATGTTTTGACCTCAAGCGGAGCTGTTTTACGAAATCCTGCTGTGCTCATAAATTTAAATAAAAATGCCATGCCCTCAATGGTTTGGTATTGTTTCTAAATCTAATATTAATTAAAAAAAATTATTTTTTTTATTTGATTTCAACTTTTGCAACATCAGATATGAATTTCGTAGGAAAATTCTTGATGTCGAAATAAAGTTAATACCATCATTTTCATGTCAGTATTTTACAATGAAATATAATATATTAAAGATTTACTAATAGAAATAAATTAAAGAATTAATTGAAGTCGCCGTAGTCTAGTAGGTAGTGTGTTGGCTTATTAGACGTAAAACCCTCAGGTCAAACATCTCCAACAAACAACGAATTATGAAAAATATATCTTCGGCTTCTCAGCAGATTTCTGGCTAAACTCTGGAAGTAAAATCTGTCTAAAAAATCTGTCATTCGAAGTCTATTGTAAGTCTAGACACTCATGTATAAAATTAACAAACACAGCATAAATGTCGTGAGAAGCTAGGTCGTAATCTTGACAGAAAGGTTGTAATGAACAATTATGTATGTACGTCTGTATGTATGATTTGCTTTTGAGTAATATCGCATGTAAAACATTGGCACATTTACGTTAAGGGACATTCAATAACAAATTCAAAAATTCCTTTCAGACATTTTATCTCATTTGCATTATAATACTGTCTATCCAAATAAAAGTCTAAAAATGGCCAGGTGACATCATGCTAAAAATATATACTGTGTGCTTATTATTAAAACTTATTTATAAAAACATTTCTTTAACTCAAATGAGAAATTAAACTTATTAAGGTAGGTGTGTTAACAAGTGCGTGTGTTTTAAGTGAATCTGTCATTTACGTGGTCTAATGGCCTGTAAACAAAATAACGAAACCGACTTTAATGACTACATTTCACATAAACAGGACATTAAAAGAAATTAGCAGCAGAATATTATACGTCTTCGTTTCGAGCTATTTTAAGCAAAGCATTACAATGGAATTTAATAGGAAAACGGAAACCACAAAAACTAAGGCATTCTATGCAAGTAGCGTATCATGTGATTGTACGATAAGATAATGACGATTTTATTCAGAGATACGCAAGCACTTCACTTTGTGTGCTCTTGTATATGCTCTTTTAATCCATTATAGTTAATTTTTATAAATTTGCTGTGTGCTTTGTGTTAAGGTTATAAGCTTCAATATTTTATTACCATTTCTTTCAGGTCAATTAAATCCATTTTTTTGTTTTTTATTTTTGGTCATATTGATTTCCTAGTGGCTGTCTAAGTGTTATTGCGTTCGCCTAATCGAAATACAGAAAGTGTGCATAGCCTTAACCTATTTAAGGCCACTGTGCCAATTTGGATACACTTAAATACAAGTAAAAGTGAATGACGACTTTACAGAGAAAATCATTTTCAGCTGGGGGGTACCCTTTCACCTTAGTGGCTTCGTTAGCATGCAAAATGATACGAATGATTATATCGGGTGGGCCATCTATCGGTTTAAATTTGAACCATCGGTTTTTGCGAATTTCGCAATACTTATATCATTCTATTCTGTCACAATATTCAGTATATTATCTCTACTAAACGTAACGAATCGATGCTTGAGCAACATTGGGATTTATTGGGAAAACGAGAAAATTTGTTATGATGACGATTTTCCAAAAAAAGAAATCATCTCATGCCACAGTTGATTTATTGCTTCAAACGTTTGATGGGCGCTTAATTAGCCGAAATGGTAATGTCAATTGGCCACAAAGAAGCAGCGATTTGACACCGTTGGACTATTTACTGTGTGTGGCGCCATTAAAGAAAAGTATTAGGCCGACAAACCAGAGATAATTTGAACAACAACAAGCAGTTACTCCAACAACAAGCAGCTATCGCGAGATGAAAGCAGACTTCTTGTAGCCAGAAATTGAAGATATGGGCCTGGACGGTATGTTGTTTCAATAGGATGGTGCCACTCACCACATAGCCAACGAAGCAATGGCTCAGGTAGTGTCTCCTCTTAAGAAACAATGCGACTTAATCAGCAAATTTTCTTCACCAGCAAGTCCTACACTATGTGTTGTTTTCTATGCAGTATATTCATCCCAGGGCCTTCTACTGTAGACCAAAACATGTTTATCTGAAATAAATTGATTAGTAGTCGCAGTAGTCTAGAAGGTAGTATGTTGACTTATTAAACGTATGGTCACGATTTAAACACCAGGTCAGACGTTTTCAACAAAATGAAATATGAAAGCAGATTTGCATCAAAAACTCTGAGATTAAATAAAATTGCCATGAAAAGTTTATCAAAAATCTGTCGTTCGGATTCGACTTTAAACTGTAGGTCCCGCCATATAAAATAAACACACACAACATAAGTGATATAAGAAGCTTGGTTGTAATCCGGACCGAAGAGTTGTAATGACCAATTATGTATGTATGTGAAACAAGGCAAAGAAATAGTAAAATGATGTGATATATGCGCCTTAAAGAAACGAACAGGAACGAATTATGTCGGAATTTAAACCTACAAAAATTGTATACGTCTTTAAGACATTAGGCTTTTTTCAAACTACCATGAAAAAGTGCTAAAATCACTTAATAAACTTCCCTCATTTTTAATGTACTTTCATACATATTTTGATGGACACACAGAAACATAATAAAACTGAAGCTATGGCTATAACATTTACAGCACCTTGACCCTTTGCCAAATAGCTTACAATAAGCTGCTTAAATCGTAAAGTTCTATTACTTGTAATGGCTTTAATTTTTTATTTACTTGTAAATGTCCTTACTGCCTCGTTTAAGAACTATTATGCTACGTTTTTATGTGCTGTAATTCCTTTGATTTATTGGCATATTGCCAATCAGTAAATGCTGCGTTTTCATTCATCGCAACTCTAATTTTGGGTAGTACGTTGCTATTTACTTCCACTTGATTTTATTAGTTCTGGTCATGAGACAGGGACATGAAGTGTTTTTAAAATTTTCACGCCTTAATATTTTTAATTACTCGTTTGGACTTTACCAGTTCTCTTTGGTATAACACATTACGAACACAAAAGACTCAGCATTAGCTCGGGCATAAATGACATCTCGTTCCGTTTCTTGGTGAATTGATGGTCTTGCAATTATCTCTTCGGGTGCATTTTGAATTTTTGTTGAAGAGTCAAATTAAATGTCAATATTTGAATGTATGGAACTTCTAGACTGTATAAAACTCAAAATTAATTATTCGTTTATATTTCTATCTTTAAATTTAACCGTAGATCGAGCCTTAAAAAAACTTCATAATTCTAGCTTATGTATCACTTTTGATACATACTTGTAGTACATAGTATTTTCACGATTATTGATAGATTTTGTTAAAAAATTTTAATATTTTGATTTATTTTAATTCATTTTAATAAAACTATTTTATATTATTATATTTTATTATCACTTTTATGAAATTTACGCCAAAATTTTTGACATGATGTACGTTGCAGTATGGTTTTTTACGTAAAAATCAAACACTTCATGTCAGATTAGTTTTATTTTTATCTAAATGGCAATAATTTGGCATCTAGCATCCTTGCTTTGCGGCGATTTATAAGTTTCCAATTGTTTAGATGCGGCAGCTTATTGTCACTCGCATCAGTAACACTCTCAATTGAGGGCTGGCTGAAACATAATGGTACAAACCATTGTTATATTTCGTTAGAAAAATTTGTTTTCAACGTCATGTGAGGTAAAAAAGTTTCCCGTAGCAATAGAACGTCGATTATATCAACATCGATTATAACAAGGCTCTGTCTTGGGTTCCTCTCTATTTTCCCGGATGCGAGTTTCTACAAATACGGCTGTAAGTAGTTGCTACGCACGTAGCATGTACATGAATGTAAAACTGCCAATTCCGTTTCGGTGGACCGCGTAATTTATATCGACCATAAAATTCAATTAGTTACTAATCTAGTGCGACAAAATTCAGCTCATTTTCCAAAAAGGCGTAATAGATGTAAATTTATCATTATTTCCGAGTAGCACATTATCAAACCGAATGATTCTGTTATCGCATACGTTCGTAGTTGACCGAAATATTCTCCTTCCGTAATATCAATGAAATAAAACATAGGACGAAATACTCTTTTATAATGTTTGTCTATTACGTGAGATAAATATGAGAAGAGCAATAAGAAAGACTCTACATTTCAAGAAACAGCTGCTAGCAATCTGCGTGAAAATTGTGAGTATTTTCTCTTCCCAAACTACTAAAGTAGTACTATATTTGGCGATAAACATCTGATTGTAACGTTTGTTGCTCCCAATACTTTCGTCAGTTCATAAGACGAGCTTCTGTTTTCTTCTTCTTTAGAGTCTCCAGCAGCAGGAATATTACATATATACATATATATTCGGTCATTACAACCTTTCGTTGTAAATGGGACATAACTGACCAGAGGTTTGAACCTTGGTCTGACGTCTAATAAGCTAACACGCTATATACATACTAAACTACGACTACTACCGTCAATATCAAGGATATATCATGAACATACAATTCAACCTTTTCACTTTCCTCCAACACTTATCTTTCAATTCCTTCTTAAATACCATAAATAATGTATTATTTACGATAAAACTTCACAAAATCTTTGAAAACCTAAAAAAATTACTTACACAACACCAAAGAATCGCTAGAAAAATCGTATGTATCAAAAATGATACAAAGACAGAATTATGAAGTTTTCGATTTTCTTCACCCCTGTTTAAAATTTTCTTTTTTTATTTGATTTTAAATAATGACAATAACAATACTAACGAATTCAAAAAATATCAGGTGTCTAACTTTTTCTGAATTAAAGTTATATAGTCTCAAAAATTTAAATGTATCATTTTTGATACAAAGCTCGATATACGGTTAAATAAAACACAGTATATATAAGATATCATAAAAAACTTTTTAATCACTCATAAGACCTACTGATGCCATTATGTGCGGAATATAACATCGTTCAAATGTCCTCTACAGTTTCTCCGACTAAAATATACGAAGTATCTTAGTCTCCATAAATCCCTCCATATCAATTCCGCCTGCGGCTACCTTGCCCATATAATTCAAGTCAAAAAAAGTTAGTAACCTGTAGTGGTAGACTTAGTTATTCAATTGCAAATTTGTTATCATTTTAATTGTCGTTAGTTTTAAATAAAACGACCAAAATGATGTGTTTAGTTACCATAATTAAAATATCATAATCAGTAGCATTTATCGTATGTTAACGCATGTTGACATACGTCGATGCATGTTAACGCATCTACCGATTTGCGTTTTCCTAAGTGTGTTAAGTAAAGCTTATAGAATTATAGTGTACTTCTTTTCAGTTCGAGCTGTTCGATCGACAACATGAAATAAAAATTATAACAAATAAATATAGTATAATAAAGTAATAAATTCTAATATTTATTATAAATTCAAAATAAAGTAAAGTTAAAAGTGATCTAGTGATTTGAATTGGATTTTTTCAATAAAATACGTAGTTATGTGTTGTATATTTTGTATTACAGCATATAAATTCCAGTAAAAGAGGAAAACAAGTATTGGTGTTAACGGTATTATCCCGTTAGATTTTTTTTTCACGTATTTTTTGTGATGTCAGAAATTTCCATACTTTTTCTTAAAGTTCCTTAAAAAGGCAACGGTATTTTATTGTTAAATATTTCCCTTATCTTTTTCAAAATCTATAATAAAAACTTGGACTACGCCCAGTACACTATACTCATTAGTGACAAAAATAGAACATACAAAGTTCAGCTACCTACTGTGTACAATAATAATAATTTGATATTTTTCTCGTGAAGTTCAATTAAAATTTTACTTGCAGTCCAAGCTGAAAAATATCCAAGCAAAAGAATTTTGTAAAAATATAAATAATAAATATAAATAACATACAAAAGATTATAACCTTTGAGAATACAAGTATTTTATAATATTTTTCCTGATTTGTTTTACTTCTAATGCATTCTTTCAATTCACCTCTAACATTACCTCTGACATCACATCTACAAGGATGAATAAATAAATTCAACTTCAACTTGACCCCACTCAGTACACGTTTGACTATTAATTTATTGATTCAAATTATATACATTATTGAAGCATATTGTTTGTGTTATTGCAACTGACGTAAACTATTGAAGCTGACGTATAATTCAGAACACTTTGATAAATTGCTCTCTAGCGGTATTATAATCTAAATAAAATGGAAATCGTTTGTGCTGTTTTATGTGCACAACATTTCATTTAATTATTTATAGTCTGCCTTTTACTTTTTTTATTTCGTTAGAAACATTACACTATAATTTTTATAGATTGATGGATAGGTTGCGAAGGTTTTGCAATAAATTTGATATACATGTAAAAAGGAATCGATGCTACACAACTTCTGTCACTGTAAACGTAGATTTACATAAAAGTGTACACATTCTATTGATATTTATAGTGGAAATTACATGCCTATATTATTGGTCATTACAACCCATCAACAGACATAGCTTATCACACCACACATGTTGTGTGTGCTACTTTTATACATGAGTGGCGGTACTTACAGTATAAAGTCGACTCCGAACGACTAATTTTTGAAAAACCTTTACATCACAATTTTATTTCTGCTCAGAGTTTTTGTCAGAAATCAGCAGTCAACGAAGAAATATTTTTCCATACTTCGTTTTGTTAACTCTTACCTGGGGTTTGAACCATAACCTCACGTCTACTAAGACAACACACTACCTATTACACTACGACGAAATACTGATGCCATAATCTTGCCAGCTGAGCGTTGTGTCTTTGCACGCTTTGGAATCGTATGATTTAATTTTGGTGTCATTTTTCATTCACAGACGCATAAATTTTTCACTCTGCTGTCATCTAAAATAAATAACAACTTGTTCATGTTTGCATAGGTAGTAGGCTTTTTACAGCGTCCACTTTGTGCAGCGGCCTCGGTGCTTATTTTATTTCATTGAAATTTGGCAAATCACTTTTAAGTCTAGATCATTTAGCAACTAAAGAACCGTAAGAATAGTTTAAACCTACTGCATATCGCCATTTTTCGAGCATTATGGGATGAGTATGGTCGCCGTAATCGATTTACTGCTCAAGGTAAGGTTATCACACCGTTTCAACTGTGATCAAGCATTGTAGGTACTGACGAAAATATCTCTTCTGTTAGAGGAAGTGTGACGGATCATACCCCTATGTCGAATCTACGGCAGTCACGATAGTTTTACTTATGACTTATTATGACGTATATTGTCTAACTCACATAACAGTTAAATCCGGCAGATAATTCACAACGCTGTACATGTGCTGATTGGGAGCCACAGCAACAGATTTTACTGCTGATCTTGTGAATAAAATTTCCTTCAGCGATGCAAAAGCTTTCCTTATTTGTAACCCTCGTTCGGGGAATATACAAATGCCTCTGGATAAACCGTTTCCGTCAATTTAAAGTATAATGGCCTTATTTTACGGCTTCTTTTATGAACATTCGAAACTTAAAAGTAGTATGTGTTTCAATAACACTATTCCTAGAGAAAAAAAAGGACCGATTAGAAGTTTCTTGAAAGATTTTACGGCTTCTTTTATGAACATTCGAAACTTAAAAGTAGTATGTGTTTCAATAACACTATTCCTAGAGAAAAAAAAGGACCGATTAGAAGTTTCTTGAAAGATTAATTTAACATTTTTCTTACTTACTTAATTAGGTTATTAGAACCCTTTAGTCTAGATTACAAACTAGCTTCTCACATTTCAGATTTTGGAGATGTCAGTTGGCTGACAATATCAAGATTTGATGCTGTTAGACTTTCTCTATGCGGCTACGTCAAAAACCGCTTCCACGCTGATAATCGCTTAATACTTGACCATTTAAAAACTATCGTTTGTCCAGTTATTGTCAAGATATCCTCCGAAATCTATGAAAAATTTGTCGAAAACAACATCGACTATTGCGACCAACACAAACGTGGTCTAATTACGTTGGCAAGACACAGGTAATGAAGAAAAAGTTTCATCGATATCAAAACGCAATGTGGGATTTCTTTAACTTTAGTTTTGAAATCGAGTTATGGTGAGTACTTTAGAAATTTAAAAGTATCTTTAAAAAAATTAATTGATAACTGTTTAATAAATAAATATTAAGCAAATTCCTTTAGGAATATGGGCTGTGTACCCAGAATCTTCAAACTGTTTCTGTCAACTGCAATATATCGTAGTTCATTGAAGGGTTATACACATTCCTTTAAGAAGTTCTTTGATCTGTCTTTTACCCGTGCACCCCATGTATTTCATTCCAATGTTGCTTGACAGATTTCGGTGTATGAACTTCTTTTATTGGTTAAAACAAAATTAAATATGTATTCCAATAATATATTTGACAGCTTGTAATAAAATCATATGATATTAAGCACCCCCCCTAATGTTATTTAAATTTTTATTTATAATTACTATGATGTTCAGTAAATTCGTACAAAGTGTTACGTCCTACAAACTGTGCAGTAATATTCATTATGTTTTTGTCTATTTACAACAATCTTAAACAATTATTAAAATCTTGTTTATAAAATCATTTACGTGACAACAATTTTAAATAAATTTTTTAAATTACGTTTTTCAAATAGTTATGTCCGCGTAAATGATTATATGTATGTATCATACTTTATTAAAACATTTTTATCTCTGGTAGGGAAATAATTTTAAATGCCATTCAATAAAAATATGTACATAAATATTAGCAAAAACTTTTATTTCAACACAAAATGCTATAAATTTTTGCAAGCCTACATATTTTTTGCTTAAAAATAATCAGTATTTAAACCAAGTTACTATATTTTTTCTGCATTTTAAAATTGCACGGTTTTTATTGCTTGATATTGAATAAGATTTTCAATATTTTTTTGTTAATTCACCAATTAGCTACAGGTTAACTTTATTTTATTCTCATTATTTATATGTTTGTTTAAACTATTCGTAGAAATATTTTATTTTACACCTGCGGAATTACTGTTTCTCCATTTAGAAGTTGCCCAGAACTTATTCAGCTAACACACGTCGTTTATAGTCGTTTACTTTCAGTTTCTGAGTCAGTTGATTTTTTTATAGGTGCTGTTCTAAGTAACGCGGCGGAACACCCATTGTACATATATAGCATAATTGGTCATTACAACCCTTTAGTCAGGATTATAACCTAATTTCTCACACCACTGGTGTTGCGTAAGTTAATTTTATACATGAGTGGTGCGACCTACGGTCTAGAGTCGATTCCGAACGACAGATATTTCTCTTGAGAAAGTTTCCATGGCAATTTTATTTGCTCTCAGTGTTTTTGCCAGTAATCTGCCGAGTGGAAGTCGCCGAAGAAATATATATATAAAATATTTTTTTCATTTTTTTTCTTTTTTATTGTAAAGTTTGAACGTTATGTGTGAAACACTATATCATTTAAATGATCTCCACGCGAAGTGTTGCAAGCATTGATTCTTTTGAGGTAATTTTCGACCACTTTTTGACACATATTGGGCGGTATCTCAGCCATAACTTGACGAATGTTGGTTTTTAAGTGCTCAAGAGTTAAAGGTTTATTTGCATAAACACGGTCTTTCGCGTAGCCCCACAAAAAAAGTCTAATGGTGTCAAATCGCATGATCTTGGTGGCCAGTTGATATCGCCACGACGAGAAATTACGCGGCCAGGAAATATCTCTTGCAATAAAGCCATATTCGCTCGAGTTGTGTGGCATGTGGCACCGTCTTGTTGAAACCACATATTCTCCAAGTCGTATTCTTCAATAGCAGGCAAAAAAAAGTCGGTTATCATATGACCATAACGCTCCGAATTGACGGTGACAGTCGTTCCATCGTCGTTTTCGAAGAAGTAAGGTCTAATCACACCTTCGGACCAAAGAGCGCACCAAACAGTGACTTTTTATGGATGTAATGGCCTCTCTTCAATTACTTGAGGATTCTCAGAACCCCAAATACGACAATTTTGTTTATTAACATACCCACTGACGAAAATTTTGTTCGAAAAATTGCCGATACGCACGATACGTGGCTGTGGCAGAATCACCATTTTTGTAGTAGGTTTTGATAATTTTTATGCGTTGTGTGATTGTTAAGCGATCCATTTTCGTCAATGTCAGACTTTCAACTGAAAAGAAAAAAATTGGTTTTACAACGTAGTTTGACAGATGTCGAATTCCAGTCACATACTTTTGAAACCACGAAATGGATAGCCCTTTATATTAGTATGAAATATTTTTATATATTATATTTATATTAATTTTGTGGGCCTCACGTCTAATTTCGTGGGCCTCACGTCTAACAAGCCAATACACTACCTACTAGACAACGGAGACATCTTACACATCCATTTTAATTAATTCTATTACTTGCATTCAGTCACAAACTCAGTAAATGACAACTTATTTGACAGATGTAGCTTCAAAACGATGGCCGTTAGCAACTTTCAAAGTGGGGAAGTTCCTGTTGAAAATATCGATATTTACTTTTACACTACAATATAAGAATGTTCACCTAAAATCGAGTTTTAAAAATTAAGTTTATTTCATTGTTAATAAAGAATTCATTTTATTTAGAAAAAATATCCAATAGTTGCTATAGACAAATTGGCCTTCATTGGAAATCTTTCAATATTTTTGAATATCCTTCAAACTGTTTCTATTACTACTTCTGTATTATTGTACAACAAAAAAGAACAGCAGAATCCAATGCATTGCATAAACTCCATTAAAGAAAACAATGCAAGAGAGACAAAAAACCAAAATGTGAAGAAGGACAACTAAAAATAGAAGCTTAAAGCAACGAAAAACTATGCAACGAATATTGAAAACAAAAAGAAAAAAAAAAAAAAATAACAATTTGTAACAGGAAATTTAAATACAAATAAAAAAATTACAAGTGCTAAGGGAATAATAAATATTTGAAGAATTAAACACAACTGGGCGGATTCGATATATTGTTGCATTACATAACTACTTATTTGAGAAATATATTTTAAATAACACACAAGAAACAAAATAATATGTTTCAAATCTGAAAAACAATTGAGTATTATAATATGTGATTAATTTGCATACATGCAACAATACTTCTCAAAATCTGTCGTTCGGAGTCGACTTTAAACTGTAGGTCCCCCACTCATGTATAAAATTAACGCACATAACATTGGTGGTGTGAGAAGCTAGGTCGTAATCCTGACTGAAGGGTTGTAATGACCAATTTCATATGTATGTATTTCAATTCTATCTATTCTAAGGGCTCTAGCTACTCGCAAGAAGAACTCAGAGTAAATTAAAAGTTCAGAAGCACAATGTATTAAAATGTTATGCTAAATACTTAGTAGGATATTCCTTAAGGTGAAACACTCCATTTAATTCATTTGGAACTGAATGTACCAGTTTTGTTTAACGTTTTCTGTTGGCATTTGCCGCCATGCACTCATCAGAAAGATTTTCAATCGAGTTTTGTTTAAGGTTAAGCGACCACGTAACCGTTCTTCCAAATGATCTCTTAAACACTCGGGACTTTGTGCAAAACTATTAAGCCTGTGGGAACTTTGGTAGGCAAATCACATCTTGACATTAGCAGCAGTATGATTGATTTCATCGACTTGATGGAAATTTTTACTTTCCCATTAATAATTTGTGTGTTTTATTCTAACAGAAAGGAATGCTAATTTCATACTGGCACACCTGGTACCTGCTAAAATAGTAAATCTATTAAAATAGATGTCATGACTGCAATTGCAGTTATTATTATGTATTATATGTAGTATCTGTTGCCATAGAATATAAAACGCTTTCATTAGTTAGTACTGGCGCTTTAATTCCATTTCAATGAACGTTCGTCCTATATTTATAAAAAGTAGAAACCTTTTTTATTTCCTTCTGCCAATTCATCGTTCTCGCATCCATTGATTTATTGCGTTGCTTTTAGTAGAGTAAAGGAACAAGAAGAAGCTAAATATGAGACTATTTTTCAATTTATATTTTAGCAACATTAAATAGATTAAAATCGATGAAGAATTAATCAAAAAAATGTCCCTGGGATATTGGAAGTAACTACAGAACAGCAATGCAAATCTCAAAACATAAAAAAATTTTATAGTTTCTAAATAAATGGGGCACCATTAAAATGAAAACAAACAAAAAAAAAGAGAACAAATTATTTACTTACATCTCCGCATTAAAAGAGAAAATATGAATAAAAATTTTTATTTAAGTTGCAATCTTATTACGGTACAAATTAATGTAAAGTAAAGGAAATGTGGTTAAAATTATTGCAAATGTATTGAAAATTTATTTTTGTGTTACCCAGTGTGAGGTAAGCCCCTTGTCGTAATCCGTTAGTGGTGGATTTGAATCACCCCGAGCTTTCCCAAGTCTTCAAACATTCTGTCACCCAAAAACCGCTGGCGTCTGTTTTGAAGTACAGGGCACTCACAAAAAAAGGTGTTGTACGGATTCCAGTTCTTCCACATAATGGCAGCTTCTGCAGTAATCCTAGTGGGGCAGACCGAGCATGTCAACGAAATTGTCAATAATTCTATTTCTATGTATCTCTTTTAATACATACTTGAAGTACATAGAATTGTTGCAATTATAGATAGAGTTTGTTAAAAAATAAAAATTTTTTTAATTATTTTAACTCATTCTAATAAAAGTATTTTATATTATTACATTTTATTATCACTTTTATGTAAATTACGCCAAAATTTGATATCATGTACATTGCAGTATGGTTTTTTACGTAAAAATCAAAAACCTCCTTTCAGCTTGGTTTTATATTTTTTCTAAATGGTAAAATTTTGACTTTTAGCACCCATGCTTTTTAGACGGAACAGTTTATTTTCACTGAAACCGGATGGTACAAACCATTGTTATATTAGGTTATACAAATTTTTTTGTCAAGGCCATTTGAGGTAAGAAGCTTCCTTAAGTAATAGAACATCGTCAATAACAATTCCCTCTCCTTGATTCTTCTTTGGTTTCCCGGATACAGGTTTCCCCATGTACGGCTGTATGTACTTGCTACACATACACTTGAATCTGAAACTGCCAATTCGATATCGGTGGATGACCAAATTTATAACGACAATGAAATTCAATTAGTAAGTATCCTCATACGTACATGTGTGTATGTAATTGGACATCACAACTATAGCTGCCAGATAAATGAAGCATTAAATCATCAAATATTTGAGAAAAAATCGTCAAAATCGTCAAAGACGTTCATTGAAATCGTAAAAAAATCGTCAGAAAAAATAAATTGAAGGGTTTTAAAAATAAAAATATATAAAGTCAATGTTAAGCAGCAATAATATTGCATCATCTATACCCATGTGTGGTGTAAATTTTAGAGAGACAGAAGATCATGACGTTATACATACATAATTGGTCATTACAAGCCTTCAGTCAGGATTACGACCTAGCTTCTCATGATCATGAAGTTATGATCATGACGTTATGGGCATGAAAATTCAATGTGATGGTCGCTAGAACTGACACATTTTTCAGTGTCTTGGTTTCTTAAGACGGTGCAATAAATATTTCACTTCATATGATCTACTTACCATTTACACCATTTATAACCAACCGAGAATGGCATTCAACTCTCATGTATGGGTTGGCCCTTAACATCTATTTTGAGGCTTCTCGACCGCTTACAGGAGAGGCCATAGTAGCTCGTTAATCACGATAGTGTGTCCAACTCCATTGATTCATTGGAGCATCGTTGCAATGTGGCTTGTGTTTCACTGTTCTATCGCTACTACACCGGATATTGCTCGAGCGAAATAAGGGGACTTGTTTATGATAATTATGTATTCCTACGTAACACTCGTCTTTCTCGGCCAGCACATCCGTATGTGGTCGATTGGCTAGTGTATAGCACACTGCATTACAGACAAAGTTCGTTTGTTAGACGGACTATTCGTATGTTGGACTCCCTTCCTGTAGAGATCTTCTCTGTTGCTTATGGTATAAAAATATTCAAACCTAGTGTCCATAAACACTGCTCCCTCATTCATCCTTCCTATAATATATTTTCCTAGTTCCAAACACAATGCCAGTGTTGGTCATATAAAAAACAATAATGGCACTTGACTTTGTTCTTCCGATGGTAATATTAGAAGCTATAATCGAATTTTTAAAATTGTCTGCAACAGCATATGATAATTTATTAACCACGATGTTATTTAGGAGTTGAAATTTTTTAGATTTTAAGGGATTAAAAAGGCATAAAATACGGAAAAATCATCACAGGTATTCGAAAATAACTAAAAAATATAATACTTTACACCTTGTTATTACTAGCATAAATTTCCAACAGTAACAACTGCAAAACAAATACAAAGCTTAAGCAAGCTTTTAATGTACTAAAGTAAAGAAAATGATGTAAATTTTTAATGACTAAAAATCGTCAAAATAAAGGCATAAATTGTCATGTCGTCAATATGATATTTTTGGAGCAGAAAATCGTCAAAATGACGATAAATCGTCAAATCTGGCAGCTATGATCACAACCTTTCAATAATAATAACCCTTCAAAATAATATATTATTTATGATAAAAACTTCAGAAAATCTTTGAAAAGTTTAAAAAATTATATATACAACACCACAGAATCTTTATGAAAGTCATATATGTATATCAGAAATTAAATATAAGCCAGAATTATGAAGTTTTTGAATTTTTCAAGTCCTGTTTGAAATTTTCTTTTCTTATTTAGCTTAAAATAGCGACAATAATAAAACTTACAAAACGAGAAAAAACCGGGCATCTATCTTTATCTGAATAAAAGTTGTACTGTCTGAATATTTGAAATGTATCAAATTTGTTGAAAAGCTCAATCTACGGTTAACTACCTTGCTTAATAGAGAATTGTGTTAAATTGTCATCTCCGACAAAACAAAATATGATAAAATATTTCTTCGGCGACCTCCTCTCAGTAGATTTCTCGCAAAAAGTCTGAGATTAAATAAAATTGCCATGAAAAGTTTTTTTTAAACTATGTAGGTCCCGTCGACCGGTTATAAAATAAAATTAACACGCCATGTGTATGTGTATGGTTTAAGTAAAACCGATGTCATGACAATTGAAAAGAGCAATTAAGTAATCAGACAGTTGGGCAAATAATTCTCATAGAATTGCACGAAATTTTTTCCTTTATTTCGTAAAATTTTAAAAATTGATTGACTTTGAAAATTAAGTTTACGACAATAGTCTGCTAAGGACGATCATTATTATTGAAAAACGGTGCTTGCAACAGGAATTTTTGTATGTACTAATTGTGGTCGAATTGATCCCTAATAATGACTGATTAGTGGTGGCATTGATTTTATATGAAATCATCGTAGTCTAGTGTTGACTTATTAAACGTGAGGCCACGTTTCAAACTCCAGTTCAGACATCTCGAACAGAACGAATTATGAAAAAATATTTTTTCGGCAGTTTCCTCCTATCAGTGTTCTGGCAAAAACTGTGAGAGTAAATAAAATTACCTTGAAAAAAAAAGATTTAAATTGTTAATTAAAAAAATGCCCAGGTAGTGAATAAAAAAATTCATAACAAGTATTATTCATGGAAAAAATTCTGAAAAAGTTTATAAATAAAAATGATTCGTAAGAAAAGAACAAAATAGAAAACCAAATTCTGAGAAGAAAAAAAATTTTTTTTTTTTGCGTCTTTCGTTTTTTATTTTGTTTTGTGATAAAAAAAAATGTTTTTCATCTTCTGCATACACATAGTTGCATAGACAGCATAAAAAATACATGAATTATGTGTTATAAAAGCAGCAGGAGGACTAGTAAAGGAAAAATTATTGTGTATAAAACTATTTGAAACAACTCACTTCTCACTGAATTTCTCTTTCTGCTGGTAGTTGATGTTATGAAGGCTTTAAGAATAATAATATTTTACAGAACATGTTTTTGCAATTAATTTAAACATGTTCTCTCTGTCTTCAATTTCACTTCTTTCACTTTAAATTTTTGGATAAAATTTTATGGCAAGGTTAACAAATACAAGTACAACAACAAAACTCTAGTCTTATTTATTTTAATATTTGATTTATTTATTTATTGAACGTTTATTTATAACTACAATTCATACATAAAATACACACATATTTGGTCATTACAAACTTTTAGTCAGGATTACGACCTAACTTCTTACACCACCCATGTAATGGGTATTAATTTTAATACATGAGTGAAGAGGCCTACAGTATAAAGTCGATTCCGAACGACAAATTTTTTCCAGAAACTGTTCATGGTTTTTGCCAGAAATCTCCTGAGAGGAAGTCACTGAAAAAATATTTTTTTTATATTTCGTTTTAATCTAAATTTCTGACCTGGAATTTGAACCCTTGCCTTACGCTTAATAAGCCAACACAGTACCTACTGGACTACGACAACTTCAACTACAATTCAACGTTATCGACGGTTTTTAGAGTTCCTTTATTTAATAAATTTTAAAAATTTTTTGAATTTAGTTTCCTGTATAGCCTCCTGTGGCAGAAAATATATCCATGTCCACAATTCTTGCAAAGGAGTACAGACAACATCTTTTTTTTGAAAATTTCCCAGCAGTGTTCGACGGATTTTAAATTGGCTAACTGGGGTCGGCGGTCGAGACCTTTGTTGTCATAGAAACATTTTGTTGTAAGTTCATCGGTATGCTTAAGGCGATTATTATGTTAGAAAACGGTATCCTCCGTCAATAATAACTCTTCAGAGGTGTTCGATAAAGTTAAAATTGGGTCGGCCGATTGTGAACCTTCTAGCGGCTTCCATTTAATTATTTTTTTTGTAAGTTTATCGGTATGCTTACAGTCACCATCATATTGCCGCCGTCCATAATCTGAATATTTCTACAATACAGTCATCGTACCAATTATTCTGTGGATTATTCCCACTCCTTTAGTTCGTCTGTAACCCCATACTATCACGGATACACCATCAATCTTTAAAGCTGATCAGACATCTTTCGCTTGCAAAGTTTTTTCGGTGCCTCAAAGTCTATTTTGAGTTACCTGGACTGCGTAAAGGTGAGGGTGAAGGTGCTCATTAAGATATGGTCACATAATTCTATATTAAATTAAGAAATTAAATGTGATTCGCTAGGCTATAGCTCTTTCGCGCTATCTTCGGAGATAACATTCTATATGACTGTCCTGACTAATGTCTTCTAGAAATAATGGGTTGCGATATTTTATCATTTCTAGGCAACGAAACTGAATTGTTTAAAAAAAAATTACTTAAAGGGTCCTAGATCCCAACCGATTATGGTCTTAAAGCACTACACTTACTGCACAACACATTCTAGGTCATACTCTATATAGAAAGTTAACTAAAAAGTCATTGTAGACTGTGTTGAATGAAATTTTTAATTCTAATTCATTCCATAGTTGTTGCATCATTTAATAATTAAACCCTGTCTTGTGTTTTCTTTCTACCATACATTTAGAATTAAATTTTTGTTACCATGTTATTGTATACATTGTTGTTGTACATAATGATGCAATAACGTTAATGAGCGTGTATAAAGTGTAATACACGTACTCGTATTCGTACTTTTGAATTTTATTAAAAACATGATGTAAAAATTGTTTCAAAAAGATAATAAAAAAAGAACGAAAAGAGAAGAAGACAATGACAACAATAACAGGCAATGTACAGAGGATAAGTATGAGCATGACATGGTTGACAAAGCGTAAAAATTTTAATGTTGAGTGTACTTATTGTTTACTTACACAAATATATTAAATATTTACAAACATTTGCACTTTCCATGTACATACATACGTACTCATTTCCGTACGTAATATTTGCATTTATGTAGACGTAGGCAAACATTACAGGTGCTTTTCTACAATGCAGACTTTGCTGCTTTAAAGAGAATTCATATTTTTTGCACACTTTAAATGTCTAATGTTAAGAAATTTTAAAATTTATAATATAAAGATTTAAAATTGTTTTAGAATTGTTTAAGGTAAACATTTATACCATTTTGGTAGGAATTTTATTTTAATGATAACTGCTTAATTACACGGTGCGACAGTGAAAATACACCCGAGTAACTACATAGTCTAAGTTATTCACTAGGTTGAGTAGAATTCAAAAATACCTTTTTTAATTTTCTGGAACACTCCAAACTGGTTTTTTGATCTTTTCACAAAAAACTATTGATTACCCAAATATGTTTGAACCTATCTTAAAAATTCAAAGTTTTTTTTAGAAAGGAGAGAGAGTAGCCTTTTAAACGGTATACATAAATATTTTGTTCAAACTTATATGTTATGAGTTTTGATTGGGTAAATTTGGAAAATATTAAAATTTTCTTATTTTTTCAAGTTTGGCCATTCTTAATTTCAAAATTAAATTAAAAATATGAGATATGTGGTGATATTCTTAAAGTGCATTCTCTTGTCAAGAGTTTGACACTTCGTTTGATGAAATTGGACAAAAATTACCGCCCAAAAATTATTGCCCAAACTTGGAAAAATTAGAAAAAAAAAAATTATCTTATTAAAGTTTACTCCATCAAATCTCATAACTTATAAGTTTGAACAAAATGTTTATGTATAACTTTTGAAGGGATAATCTCTCCCCTTTCTAAAAACCTTTAGATTTTTAACGTAGGTTCAAACATATTTGGGTAATCAATAAATTTGTAAGAAAAGATCAAAATAAAAACCGTTTTTGTCAAATAACACAAATTTGGAGGGTTCGAGAAAAATAAAAAAAAGTATTTTTGAATTCTACTCAACTAACTAAACAACTTAGACTAGGTAGTTACTCGGGTGTATTTAATTTTTTGTATTTTGTCGCATAGTGTAATTAACTTTAACCCTTAATAAAAAGTATAAGACGGTAGTATAAACTGAATCAACATAACGAAACACCTGAGTAAGAATTTTTCACATACAGTTACTTAAATAACTCTCTCATATACAAATCTAACAACAAAACTTTAGTCTCAATCACTCTGATATTTTGCCCATTTGGTAATTTAACTTCTATTTACAGTTACAATTCAACATATTATTTGAGATATGTAACGTAATCGATAAATAAACAAAACATTATTAGGGTAAGGATTTTTGAGTTAACTTTTGTTTCCTCGAGCTTAGCCATTTGTATTCTATTCTTTGACAATAATTACAGCTATTGTAAGGCGTGTCATACGGTCCACATTGTGACAATTATTGGGTTTTTACTATTCCATGTTGTTCGCCCAAATGCCTATAATTTTTTCAAATTTCTGGAAGTACAGACAACATCTCTTTTAAGAATTCCCACAGAGGTGTTCGATGGTGTTCAAATTGGGTGACTGTGGTGGCGTATCAAAAACTTTCTAGCGGTTGTCATACAGAGATATCATGAACACATTGAGCGTCAAGTTTGATGAGAAATTAACTTCCCGCTTTGGTGCTGTTCATTTGCCGTCAAAATCATTTTTTGGCAAATCAGCTACTATTCAAGCCTTAGAAGACAATTTTACACCAGCCACTGGTTAAACACAGGTCGCATTGGAAAACAAATTCCTAAATTAGGGCTCAAGTACGGACTAGAGGCCTGCATTACTGCATTCAATTCTTTTACTCACATTAAATGCAACTTAACAACAATATCGAGGACCATAAATTAGCAGTATAAATTTCATTTTTTAAATTTTTTAAAAATTAAAACTGATGTATTAAACAGATTGTATAAAACAATACACTTTTATTGAGTCAATATTCGGTTAATTGAATATAATATTTTAAGTATTCAGGCATAATAATATACGCAAATCAGCTTACTCAATATTCATTTGACAGCTGGTAAGCAACAACATTGTTTTTATTTTGGTAGCGAAAATTAGTGTCGCTTATTAGTTTATTAGTGTTGTTTGTCGTTTTTGTCATTTTAAGTTTTACTCAATATTATAAAATTTGCGTATTTATTGCGCAATTATTATTTGAAACTTTATATGAAATATTGCGCTCAATAATGGCGATTATTGCGATTTACGCAATAAAGGTGCATATCTGAACACCTTATTAGTTGGCGTAACGCATAGTGTAACGATTAGTGTATCAACACTAAGAAAATTTTTTGAATAATTTTGGTTGTGAATTTGATGAAGACAAATTAATTATTGTCAACGGTAAAGGTTTCAATATGATTAACGCTTTCCGTAGTAACAATACAGTAACCATTTAATTAATTCGATTGCAGATAAAACAGTTAACAGTCTACCTGAAGAGCTTTAATTAGCAATTGGAGTAAGTCTTGTATGGAAATTACACTGAAAGGTATGTGTCCTACCTACCCACTGTAACACATCTTTTTATTTATTACAATCAATAGAGAAAACTAGGCTAAAAGTTGTAATTGCTTAATTGCTGAAATAATGAATTGTGCCGTTTTTAGTACAAATTTTTATCGTGTTTATGTAAGACGAATGTTATCAGACTAACGCTTGTATGTATTATCTTGAATACAACAAAATAGTGATATATCGATAGGTTATCGTAATCTAGTCTAAAGTCGTCGTAGGTAATGTGTTGGCTTATTAGATGTGAGGCCACGGTTCAAACTCAGATAAGGTATATCCAACAAAACGAAATACGAAAAAATATTTCTTCGGCGACTCTTTCTCGGCAAATTTCTGGCAAAATCTGTGAGAGAAAATAAAATTGCCATGAAAAGTTTATCAGAAAATGTTTCGTTCGGAATCGACTTTAAACTGTAGGTCCCTCCACTTATGTATAAAAATATCATACAAAATATAAGTGGTATTAGAAGCTAGGTCGGAATCCTGTAGAAGGGTTGTAATGACCAATTATGTATGCATGTATCGTAGTCTAGTGAGTAGTGTGTTGAGTTAGACAAAAGCTCTTACTTTAGAATTCATCCCTATTCTGCCAAGAGCTCTGTAATTAAAATTCTCATAAACTGTAATTGGGAGAAGCTAGGCGATATTCTTATATAAAGGGATTGTAAAGACCAAGTATTGTCGTATTATCTACTTGCGTAACACTTGTGTCAACGTAAAACTTTATTGTGCAAAAATCTATTGGATACCTTTGCATTATTTTAATTATTATTACAATTATCTCGCATTTTATACAATAACACTGAAAACCTAATTCATAATTATGAAAACAAAATATTCCATGGTTGTCCATTAAAGCGAAATCTCATGCGATTTGAAAATTAATTATCATCACACTTTTCATCCCAAATGATATGAAAAAGTTCTGAAATTTTTGTGCCCTCCTCACTCAGTATATAATGAAAGCAATTTCTTTGTTTTAGCGACAAAATTTTCCTTTTTAATGAATTTTTAAAACAAATGAACTCATTAAGAGATCTGTTTTAAGAATACATGGAACCTTTGCAACATTTTCATTTCGATAAACAGATCAGACTTGATATGGAATAAAAGGTTGTACACTTTAAAAGACCCGCAGTAAAAGTAAGAGTTGTCAGTCGAGTTTGATGATGAATTAGAAGAGAAAATTAAGCAGTCAGCACATGCCAAATATAAATAATGTATGAATGCATATGACTTTTGTAAAAATAAATGTTTTCGTATTTATTTTCAAAATTAAATCATAATATTGTTTGCTTTTTTTAATACGTTTGCTTTTTTTTAATGACACACGAATTTGTTGTTCTTGTTCTAAAGCAATATTTAACTTAATAATGTTAATGAGCAAAATAATACGACGTAAACTGAATGATAAGAACAAAAACAATTCAAAATAATTGAGCATAATTTTTCGTTACAGTAAAGAGTATGAAAAATGAAAAAATGAAAGAATATGAAAAAAATCAGTTACGGCAGTTGAGAACCCGTGGGCAATCAGAGTTCAAACAAACAGTTTTATTAACACAGCAAAATAAAACCCTTTTCTTGTTTAAAAATATTTTTATTATTGTGTCTGTTAATTGTGGATTAAATTTTATTATGTCAGTTTTAATGCATACATTATAGCTCGTATTTGTTTAGGGCCTTCATTAAACCCTTCAGATCTGTAAAGTTAAATTTAGTACCAGACACATATGTGTGAAACAAATTGACATTTTTTATTCCTTTGAAACATCTGTTGAAGCAATTACGTGTAGAATAGAACACCGTTTACATGTTTCAAGTAGAACTCCATCAACGCCATGGGTTATGTTGTATTTAAAAACCACCTACGTGTGTGAAGTCAGCGTAGTCTAGTAGGTAATGTGTCCAAGCCAATTTTTTCGACGATTTCCTCTCAGCGGTTTTCTGATAAAAACTCTGAGAGCAAATAAAATTGTCATGTAAAATTTCTGTAAAATCTGTCGTTCGGAGTTGACATTAATCTGTAAATTCCGCCATGTATTAACGCACAACATAAGTGGCGTGAGAAGCAAGGACGTAATCCTAACTGAAGGGTTTTAATGACCAATTACGAATGTATGCATATTTGGTTTGCGACTGATTTGCATACACCTGCTACTTAATAAACCCCTGAAAAAAGTCTATCGTGATCAAATCATAGTACCCACCCAGTACATCTTACTTCCAGATGAGAAGATCATGCCATCAAATTGCAGTTAAAGAATGTCGAATGTGGCATGTGTGGCCATGACGCCACCTTCTTGTAATCACATGTTGTTAGTGTCTGGATCAAAAGAAGATGGTAATCAACAAACTATCTGGCCAAAGTCGTTCTCAATTAACCATGAATGAACCAATGTTGCCGCCAGCCCAAAATCCACACCCAGCAGTGGTTTTTTGGGATTCGTTGGAGGCTCTTGAATCTCATATGTATTGATATCGTCCCGAAGATCGCTGAAGATTTTTATTCGATAAATATTACTTTACTTTGTGTCTATTTTCTGATCTATAAAATATAGGTGTGGTCTTGGGAGTAGTAAGATGCTAATACTATTATTATTGCCCTGAAGATGACGTTGTAGTAAGGGGGCAATACAAATTTTTTTGGGATATCCCTATAATGTCGTTTCCAAGCATATAGCGCTGACAAATTTTGGGTTGCTGCTCGGTATCAACAAGAACAATTCCATGCTCAACAATTGAGATATGCATTCAAATCTTTCCTTTCTCGATTTTCACAGATTCCAAGAAAGTTTTCTGATGATTCCTTCTTTACATCATCTATAGATATAGATCTATATATAAATGATTCTCAATAATAGTTTGTGTCTACAGTACTCTATCATAAAATCAGTTGAACCAAATATTTTACGTTTGAGAAGAGTCTTTGCCTCTCTTTATTGAGTATACCTTTCCAAACATCTATTCCCACTTCACAGAGAAGTTCTGTCTCTATTAACAGCGTATAAACTTCCCTGTTATAAGGTCATCTGTCTGCTGCTTGCCGCAAATCCTTAGCAGAGGATAATCTTGATTTAGCATTCCCATCGGGATAGTGCATACCAAGACCCTTATTGATAATTTCCGTAGATGGAAATAAATGTGTCCATCAAGAAAGCATAAAAGCTCAAGGGCAAGAGTTTACATTATATATAGATGTTCAACTATGTACATATGTGGCATGCCGACTGCTGTAACCTGAGAAGAACTTACAAAATTATCTTCAATACCAGTAAACATTTGATCAATAATATCAATAACGCAGTTTTCCAACAGTATCTCAGTACTAAAAGAAACATTTCGTTTCTACTTATGAATCAATCCCCAGAATGTGCAACAATTTTGCAACTGCAGCCTAAGGTAAGCAGCGCAACCAAAGCGTAAGCAAAAAGAATAAAAACTAAACAGTTCATTAATTCTCTATCAATGAAACATTTATTCGCGTTATATTTCGTGCATAGCGTTTTAAAACTTTTATTTTATGTATTTTATTGATAGCTTTAACCATCACATTGCCAGAGCAAATCTTCTCACTGTGAACATTAATTCGCTCATTGCTTCGAATAAAGCAGAATCGTGGTTTGTTGTCGCGCTGCCTTTAAAATAATCACTTCCGTATCCACATATTTATTGAGATTGCTGTATTTGTTGCGTTGCGTTTATTATGTTTACAGCATAAGTCTTTGTCGAATGCTTGAGAAACTTCGAATGTTCTTCATCTGCTGTATGCTATAATGCTATGTTCTTTCCGGAATACATTTGCTTACATTTAATACTTTCAATATCGTTGATATTATCTTTTCAAGTAGCTTTGTTACTCTCGGTAACAGACCTATAATAAGGCCTAATAAGCCTTGGCCTATTGAGGAAAATATTCAATTATAAATTACGTAAAAATAAACAAACGAATCCTTATGCCTTTCAAAAAAATTTCTGTAAATCTCCAGAACTTCGAATCTTAGTGCAGTGTGAGATAAAAAACAACAGGTCACACTTCCTGGAATCATTACATAAATTTTATGGTGAAGAGGCAATAGTTTTTAAAATATATAAAGTAAAGTAAAATTCTTTACTAAATTTCCAACTTTTGCTTTGGGGGAAAATAATATTTATTCATAAATTGAAATACTTTTTAAAACGAACTTCATCTTGAAACATCATGTGCATTATGCAGACGATCGCCGCTATTATTTGGTTTGTTTTTGTTTAGAAATTTATGCACATGTTAAGTGATTGTGGTTCATTAAAAAAAAAATTAATCTACATACGGGTGAATATGCTGAGGTTATGAATGGCAAATATATTCCAGCATTATTTATCTAAACATTGAAAACGTGACAAAATTTTTAATTTTTTTAAAGAAATTTGATAAATCGTAGCTATAGAAAAAATATTTTTTTTTCATATTTTGTTATATTCGAGATGTCTGAGCCAGTGGTTATACCACCGGCTTTCGTGCAATAAGCCAACACACTACCTACTAGATTATGGCGACTTCGTAAGACGTCATGACATATCATAGAATTTTTTATTCGTTTGAAATTCTCAATGCCATTATGTGTTGAATCTAACATCGTTCAAATGTACTCCATGGCTCCTCTGAGTGTGGAAAGCATCCGAAGTAAAAACGTTTCTATAACTCTGGTTCATAAACCAGCCCGAATTTATACGAAGGTTTGGGTTTTATCTTCTTTGATAACCGCTGTGTTTTATAGCTTGTTCGCTTCACCTGCTATTTAAGAAAAATTCCACAAGAAGAAGTCTAACGGGTTAATCGCCAGTTCACATAATTTCCGCATGAGACGATCATGTCCTCATATTACACATGCAGAATATATAATGTAGCATGAGGTGTGTGGCACGTAGCGTGTAGTTCTGTTGAAACTACATGTTGTGCTGGCCCTTAACAATAAGAGCCTGGTCAAACTCGTGCTCAAAAATGTATTTCTGATGACGTCGCCACAACAAAATCCATACTAAACAGTGACTTTTTCGGCACGCATTTGTTAGTCAAGTTGATTGGTACCATTCCGAGTTTGACAATTTTATTTGATCACGTACTCATTCTTCTGGAAATGAGTCTGATAACTGAAGCCGTGAAGTGCGCTGTATGTTGTATATTCCAACAAAACGCACATTTTAATACAAATATTTGCATTTGTTGTTGAAGGCTATGTGCATACATTTTAGCTTAACAAAATGGTCTGAATAACGACAACTAATTTAATTAAGTTATCCGTTGCCAACTGTCAAAATTTAGAAGTCGCTGTTGGAAGGCTCGACATAAAACCAATAAAACACGAGTAGAACTTTTACAATAAATTATAAATTAACCCACGGGTCTAAGCACTTTCATACAGCCGTGTGCCTATATGTATGTCCGCCCATATGGTTGGCTATGTGTGAACATTTATGCACTTAAACACAATATTTTGTTGTCCGTTTTTGTGTATGAGCATATGTATGTGAATATATTATATTTGCTTGTATGCTGAGCTTATATTTAGTTAATTTAGGCATGTAAAGTGCAAATAAAATAATAAATTTCAACAAAATATTTCGTATTTATGCCGTATTCCGTAGAAGATTTTAAAGTGGCAGGATTTCAAACTGCATCAATGGTTCTGTACAACTGAGTAGTGAAGTGTATGAAATTTAAACAATGTAAACAAGTTAGAATACAAAGAAGAATCCATAGATGATTGAGGTCGACTTTCTTGAACCTTACAATGTATGTTCGTTTAAGTACAAGAACGCAGCAATAAGTCCATATCTTTTGCATATCTCGCATCTTAACGCAGCACAAAAGTTCAAATTGTGTTTGACTGATAACAGACTACTTCATAATTTGATGATAAATAGGAAAGATTCATCCATTCATTCATCGAGATCTAGACCCATGTGACTGATCGCTGTTTTCAACTGCTGTGAAATTCCTCAGCGATAAATGACTGAATCCACCCATGACATCATCCTACAAAAGAATTGTAATAATGAAATGATGATGATGATGACCTCCTCGACTTCTTCATGGAAGCGTTTGGCTGTAAGCGGGTGCATTGCAATGGCGCCATTTTTCACAGAGGAGTTCAGTTGTTTGCGTACGTTGACGAAATTGACATTTTACTGCAGCGTTTAGTACTATTGAACGGATGTCAATCAAGATGGATTTGGCAAATGGAGTATATGTTGTCGACAAGTAGAACATGCGGCGGATCTCCGATCACGATCAATAACTGTAGTTTCAATGTTTTTTGCTCCGTCCTTAGCACAGTCTAGGGATCAAGGGTAGGACTTCTCCTGCCAACAGGAGTAGGCAATTGAGTAGCAAAGACCTCTCATGTACGACGAAACTTATACTCTAGAAGTCGCTCCTCCTCCTTTTCCTTTTTTATGGAGCCGAAGCATGGACTGTATAAGCTCTTCAACGACATAGATGTTGTGCAGCGTATTAATATTCAACGACAGGGACATCGATTGGGGTAACCAACTGATAAGAAGCAGAGGAGTGGAAAGATGTCTTAAGACAGTCCGAAATCTGATAAACGGATTATTAAAGGCTAATTAAGTAAGTAAATAAGACATATTGAGTCAATCATGTGATTTGAAGGCCGACCATAAGAATTGATTCCACCAGACCTTAGAAAGTGTTTTCTTTTTATTTTCATTTCAATTAGACCTTGATCATTTGAAGAAAACTGTTTTCATCGACAGCATACGTACCAATTATAGTAAAAATCTGGAAAAAGTATGAGATTATATTAGAAACATGTGCCTTGAAAAGGAGATATTTTATGTGAAAAACAAAACCACAAAAAAATGTTTTGGACAATCAAAGCAAAATAAAATGTAGACACTCTCCGACTTTTAGCATTAACTCATACAAAAAAGCTCATGCACATTCATATACGGTTCTGTTTAGAAATTTAATCAGACACAAGCACGCAGGTTGTTGATATGACTGACGTATGGAAATAAAATTTAAAATTTTTATATGTTGCGGTTCTTAGATTTATGAAAGTATTTAAATGGGAAATAATTCAAGTAAAATTTTAAATATTTAAGGCATCTAAATAAATGTAAAATGTTGTGAAGACGATCAGACTAACCGTACTATTGTTGTGAAATTAGAATAAAAAAAGAAAAAACTGTTAGAACAACAAACAAATTGCGATATCAAAGTGTTATCACAACAAAACAGCAAATAAATTACGAACATCAAATTACTACAACAAGACTACATAGAAAGACGACGAAAGATAAAACAGAAATAATTTGCTATAACATTGAATGATCTAAATTAATTGAGTCGAAGCTCTCTCAAGATATTGTCGTATACATATATGCATTTATTATTATCTTCTCCTTGTCCCAAAAAAAGGGAAAAACAGTGTGAATGTGTCTACTTATTGGTGTATCTTAGGTAGAAAGTAATTAAAAAAAAGGTCACCTTCCAAAGATCGATGTCTCAACTGCATTTCTTAAAGAACCGAATAGCTGTCATAGTAATCCTAGTGAGCAGACCGAACTGGTATGCGAGACTGCCAATAGCGCAGTGTCCTGTTAAAATTCCTGTGCGAACCGATCTCTTGTCAAACTCAAGTAGGTGTATTCCACTGCCGAACACCAGGTCACCTTTGGTTTGACGAATTCCACGCTGCTTTTCCCAATTTAAAAAACATTATTGTAGGGGCGAATTCCCTCTATCGTCTCTTCCTCAGAAATCTCTTATACAAAGCCCCGATATGACTTCAAGAGACTCATTTGGAATAAAGGTTATTTAGTCGCTGAACCTCAAACAAAAGCCACCTGAAAAACTTCCTCAAAAGTGCATGGCAGCAAATATTAACAGAAAACTTTAAACAAAATTTTCACACTCAATACCATATAGGTTATGTGAAGTGCTTGACTTTAAGGGATATCCTAAAAAGTATTGAGGTTAAAACTTTTATTAATCATTTATTTGACCTTTGAATTTAAAATTTACTCTGAGTTCTTCTTGGGATTACCTACATTTTTGCGGTGCAAAAATATGTACGTTTTCCTTATTTTTCTTATGGTTTGTAAAACACTTTAACATTTTTTTGTTTTATTATAAAATATAAATAAATAAATGAAATAAATATGAAAAACATTAATTATTTGTACATATTGTTACGTTTTTACCCTTTTAAAAACGTTTGAAATATGAGTTCGATGATTGGAAACAAAATAAAAATAAATTTGTGTTTAGTTTCAATTAAATTCTTTATTGTTCGCACTATTTTGTGTGTCACTGTTCTAAACTTGATGAATACAACAATAATTGACTTTGTTCGCTAACAACGCAGATCTTTACAACGGAGATCTTCGAACCACAACTGTTTTCTTCACACGCAACGCGACTTCACTCGTTGTCTGCTTTGTTTTGCCTTTTTATATGCCCACATAAACAGTCTGATGAACGTTCTTGAAGTCGAATGTTCGTGGTTTTGCCTTCTAGAGAATTGTATCGCGATTTCATTGTTGTTTGTGTACTTTGTTGACGTTGTTTGTTGTTGCGTTCTTTCTTACTTGTCTATCCCCTTTTCTTTCATACTGATGGTTTTTGTTTTTGTAGCTTTTGTTTATCGTTTCAATGTTAAACGATGTTACACCGTTTTCATTTTCGTAACAATATTATTGCCTTAAATTCATAAAATTTCTCAAAAATATTGAGGTACCTAGGCATTTGCTGCCTACTTTATACGTTATACGCTCTCCGTTTTCATTATTTTTTGTTTCGTTTTTTAGCACTTTTTAAATCGACTTTCTAATTATAAAAGATTTTTCTAATGACATATTGACCTTCTTTAATGTCAAATTCTACCGAAATGGACGTACAAAGAAAATAACAAAAATCAGCAGACAGTAAATAAAATAAAAGAAACATTTAATTCGGCAGACATTTACTAAATTAGACGAAATAAAACAAAAAATTTAATAAATATTTCACTCTTATTTTCAAGTACAGTTTCTACGAATAATAGGAATAATTGTGCGTGGGATAATTCAAATATGTTGCAGTTTCAGTGAGACATTCTTGTGTTTCTAATGAAATGTAATTAAAAGTTCGAATCATAAAGGCGATCGTTCACCCAGTCGTCTTTGTATGAAGATTAAAACGAACAATGGAAATCTTTACTAATTTCAACAAAATGTGAGATGAGGCAAATATGAAAATTAAAGTTTTAATAACAATTTAAAATAAATGAATACATATTAACTTTACTTGTAGTCTAGTAGATCCCAACGTATTTTTTTTATTCGTTTGAAAGACCTATTGATGACATTAGGTGTGGAATATAATATGTTTCAAATCTACACCATAAATTTTCTGGGTGGAGCTCATCTTAAATGTCCAATTCACATGACTTTGGGATATAAATCAGACTAAATTTTATCGGCGGTATGGGCTTTGAGGGCCCCAGTTGTTTGTGACTTATTTTTATCAAAGGCGACTTAAAAATCCTCACAAGAAAATTCTAACCCAGTCAAATCGCACGATCACGGTGGCCAATTCACGTCACCTCCACATGCGTTGACAATGCTCACAAATCCAATGTAGCATGAGTGTGATATGTAGCATCGTCCTGTTGAAATCACCTATCGTTGGAGTCCATATCATACTACTTAATCCAAAAGAAGTTGCTAATCATCAACCTACAGTGATGGCCATTGAAAGTAGTAGCGTTCACAATGTTGTTCTCAAAGAAATATGGACCGATGGTGGCGTCAGCCGAAAATCCACACCAAATGGTAGCTTTTTTGTTATGCATAGGAAGGTTATAAGTTTCATCCAGGATTGGTATCATCAAAAATTCTTCAATTTTGTTTGGATAACACTTCAATCACGTATTGTCTTAATTTTTTTTTATACTGAAAATTGTTTAAAAACATACTTTTATTGAATACTAAACTCGTTAAAGTGATATACTTCAAAAAAATTTAACGAATTTGTGTACGTTGGCATAATTATTCAATTATGTTGCTGGAAATAACATGGCAAGAATAAAAGTGAAAACTGTTTTAAAAATATTTGTAATCAAATGTCAGAAGAAAATGTAGGAAAACAATAAAAGTTTATTTTGTATGTTTTTCCTTTCTTTCATTTCATTTCTCAGAAAAGTTTTCAAGTAGTAAACTGAATGCAATTATTGCTAAGGTAACAATGTTGTTTTTGTTGTTTTATTGTTGTTACATATTAAAGAAAAATGAACGTATGTTTATTCAAACTTTAGTTTTAAGTATTTGGGTTAAAAATTTAATACACTGATATTTTTTTCTTTAATACATAATACATACATACATTCATAATTGGTCGTTACAATCCTTCAGCCAGGATTATGACCTAGCTTCTCACTCCACTTATGTTGTGTGTGTTAATTTTATACACTCATGTACAGGCCCTACAGTTTAAAGTCGACTCTGCATGATAGATTTTTGACAAACTTTTTCATGGCGGTTTTATTTACTCTCATGGTTATTGCCAGTAATATTTTATATTGTCGGAGATTTCTAACCTGGAGTTCAAACCGTGGCTACACGTCTAAGAAACCAACACACTACATACTAGCTACAGCGACTATATGGTGCTACAAGAATTTTCAATTGACTATAATGATCACACATTTTTCAATTTTGATCATCCTAAGTGCTTTTTCTAGCTTCTTTGAGCTTCTTTGGTATACAAGATTACATGCGAGGTCATCTTGAAATTTCGTCTTTCGATACCATATGCAACTTGGCGCCCTAGAAGATTTCTCCTTTTAAAAACATCGATGGAGAAAACATGCAATGACGGCATCACCTTTGTACCAACCACATATTTGGTAAACTGGTACTGGCACTGAATTCTTTTCCTCCGTGATAGTTTGATAGTGCGATGCTGACGTCTGAACCCGTCATTTCATAACTATCCTTCTGTTTATCGCTATTTCTTATTTTTGTGCAATCAGTGTAATTACATTGAATGTGCTACTTTTCGTAGAAAGCTGCATTTTTACAGCAGTCTGCGTGGTCGATGGTAAATTACGAGAATCGTTTAGAAAAATGCTTAATTTAAAATAAATTGTATGTAACAAGTAACACGTTTAAATACCTTGTATATGAGCGAAAACAGGGTGACGTTCAGAAACTTTTACAAAGAAATATACTACGGAATTTTTATAAAAATTTTTCAAGAATGTTACACAGCAGCCAAGTTGATGTTTATTGTAATAAACAATGATGTACAGATGAGAATATGAAGATTACATTACTAAGAATTGTGTAACGTAACTGTAGATACAACTATTCTGCCATCAACTTAAAAAAAAGGTTATTGGGGAACAACATGAAAGTTATTATTCGGTTTAACATCATCCACAAGACCCTGGCATTTATAATACAGGGAAGAGTTTGCAATACAATAAAAACATCTCTGAGATGAATAATCATGTTACCGTTCAAATAGATCGGACCAATACCATATTCATTAGTTGGGTAGGTTGTGGTGTCCATCCAATGCACACTTATGACTCATAGGGCCCACTGTAATATCTTAGTTTTCTAACAATTATGAGCTTTTGATAACGCGACTCAGGCTGCCAATGTCAATGCGTGACGGTTTCGTCGTAATACAGTGCTTCGTAATGACCCTGACAACCACACAGAGTGTGCTTCTTTGGAGTTAAAGCAGACTAGTCATGCGACACGAAGTCGCCGTAGTTTAGTAAATACTGTGTTGCCTTATTAGATTTGAGGCCACGGTTCAAACCCTAGATCAGACTTCTCCAACAAAACGAATTATGATAAAATATCTCTTCGGCAACTTCCTTTCAACAAATTTCTGTCAAAAATGCTGAGAGTAAATAAAATTACCACGATAAGTTCTCAAAAATCTGTCGTTCGTAGTCGACTTTAAAGTATCCGTCTCGCCACTTACATATGTATAAAGTTAACAATGAGAAGCTAGGTCGTAATCCTGACTGAAGGATTGTATAGACCAATTACGTATGTATGTAGTTGTATGACCTCCAACCAGCTTTGGACAAATTTTCTGCGCCGCACTGCCTGTGTCCGAAGCTACACCCACAATTGTTGACGGAATCGACGATCGCTTTACCAATTATAAGCTTGCAGGTTTTGAGAGGGATTGCCATAGTCGCGAATTCATCGGTGAGTTCAATGTTTGTGCCATGTCCGGACAGTTCATCTTCTCTGCAGTTGTCAAGAATGTCACTGTATCCTGGTAACGTTGGAAATTCCTAAAGATAAAGACATTTTTATATCATTATTTTTTAATTATTATTATTATTATTTTCTATTATACACCCTGTTTAAGTGTCTCTTAAAGTGACGACAAGTAAAAATACATTTTAAGATGTTGTCAGCGTACGTACTTGTACACTCATGAGCAAGCAATCCACATGTAGTATAAAAAGAAAAAAGGAAAACATCACATTGTCTTTAATTTGCAAACAAAAAAGTTTTTTGAAAAAACATAGAACGGAATCAAGGTAATAAACAAAATATATTGTAAAAAAAATTGCTGTAAATATAAAGGGAGTCGAAAAGACATTGAAGATAAAAAACAATTGCTTTCACATTTTCCCTATCACGCAAACATATATAATTGTCAACATGCAAATAAATAAAGGAATCAGTAACATCTACAGTAAACGAATACATACTCATTCATATACACATTCTGTGTCTTTAGACGAAAGTGATACATCTTAAAGATACGGCCATTTAAGTGTGTGAATGTACACGTATGTACCGTATCAAGAAGCTTAGATTCAGATGACAGTTTATTTACATTTGGAGCATGGTGGCACGGAAATGATTTTAAGAATGTAACTGTTTTCTTCAGGGAGAGTTGCGTCAACTTTGAAAAATTCCTGTAAATGGTTGCTTGAATGTTGGTGTTGGGATTAGATGTTGAAGTCACATGTGTAGAAGTCATATTGTTATTTGCCATGATATTACTGTGGTTTAGTTTGGCTTAAAAAGCAATTATAATTACGTACAATGATGTGAAAATATGGGTAGAAAATCCATAAAAATCATGCATTGGTTGCCTTTATTCTCTACGAAAATGGTCGGTTTTAAACCTTTATTAAATGAATTTAAGAAATCGAAGGCATTTATAGTAGCTAATCTGAGAGCTCAGAGTGTGGAGGAAAATCTGAGACAGTTGATTTCATATCACTCACACACACATGGTCTTTCGCAGACCACAACTTGGTAAAATTTTACGTCGTCACTTCCTGAAGAAATTTTAACAGATCCAGGAACTGAAATTAAACGTGCATAGACAACGAAGTGTGTTCGCTCAATGCTCTTACTCATCTTTTGGCATGAATGAGATTATCTGGGGGCTAACGATATCTAATACCGCATCGATTTTGTTTGTCTAACGCCACCATGGTACAGAAGCCATTGTTTTGTTGTTACACGGTTAGCTCTAAACATGAAAATAGGACAGGACAGGCCTTCATCTTATGTTTCAAGCCGTGAACATACTATCAGAAATTAAATGTTCAGGGCCAGAACAAATTTGGCAAACTTAAGACAAAGGAACTTAATTGTCTTCACTGTGAGTCAAACGACGTTTAGAGCAATAGAATCCAGGGACACGAAATCAAAGCAAAGTGCCGATAAGTTATACATATTGCAACATTTGCTTTCTACCAGCATAACGATTCAAAGCACATATCACGCGCTGCGAATCTGCGGCTTATCGATAATTATCCAAAACTACTCCAAACACCAAATACTACCAACTACTCCAAACCCTGATCTCAACAGTATTGAGCATTTTTGGGAAGATCTCGCCCGTAGGCTCTATAAATTCACTTTCGGCACAGTGGAGAAGTTTAAGGAAGAAATAAGACGAGAATGGAACAACGTAACCCCTGGAATTTTGCACCAATCTAATTCCGTCGACACCCCAATCTTTGGACGCAGTAATAAAAGCAAAAGGTTTTGCTTCCAAGTATTTTAAAAGAGTGTCTTATATTTGGCTGTCCAATTATGTGTTTGACATGAAATTTGTTATATTTTTCCTTTATGTTTTATAAATATTTTTTTGAATAAAACATGCCATTACATTGTTTTAAAGCTTTTTTAATTATTTACAAATTCGTTTCAAAGTTTTTATAGAAATATTTCTATTGAAGTGTAAAAATCGGCCCTGCATAGTGAATCATACCTATTGCCCAATTATACGTTTGAGCCATTGTATATTTCTGAGACTTGGTTGTTAGTTAACTTTTGAATTTAATCAGCTTTAACCAAATTAACTTTGGAAGTGAATTCGTTTCTTCAAGATCTGGCATCCCTATATGTTTTTTATACTGTGTACTGAAAATTAGCCTACTGTGAACTCAGTTCATTTATAATTCAATCCTAACCCATCTTTGACATATGATATATATTGAAAATTCCTTCGTGTTTTAAGATTAATCATTAGCTGCGTCTACATAAAAATGTCAGTTAAGCTGTCAACTACGTCGTAGTATTTCTATTTTGTATCCGCGTAGTAAAGTTTGTTCGGCTTAGGACAGCTTTTATTTCTCTTGTGAAAGTCTTACAGAAAATAGTAAAATGAGTTCAACTGAAGGGTTCCGAAGGATTCCAAAATTTTGCATTTAGCAAAGTGGTGATTTTATCTATGTGCTAAAAAAAATGCTGTAGTAATGTCATCTGTCATGCATTTTGACCATCTGAAGAAAATATTTAGACGACTAAGCTGGAAATTATAATCTACTATCTAAAACCCGGTGTGCTTCGCTACTCCTATCTATATCTATATATATATATAAAAGTGAATGTGTGTTTATTTGTTTGTGGGTTTGTTTGTGGATTTTTTGTTTGAAGTCTATAGACGACTAAACGGCTGGACCGATTTTCTTGAAACTTTAACAGTACCTTCGGCAGCTCTAGATCTTGGTGCTCGTAGTCTCTCTCCTTCTAGGTGTACATCGTGTTGATCCGGCGTATCTTCAGTTCTTGATCTTGATGATTGGGATCGTTTTCTTCTGAGACGTGTATCACGTTAATCAGGTGTCTCAGCAGCTCTAGAAGTTGATGCTTGTATCCTCTCTCCTTCTACACGTGCATCACGTTGATCAGGTGTCTCCGCAGCTCTAGATGTTAATGCTCGTTGTCTCTCTCCTTCTAGGCGTACATCGCGTTGATCCGGCGTCTCATCAGTTCTTGATCTTGATAATTGGGATCGTTTTCTTCTGAGACGTGCATCATGTTGATCAGGTGTCTCACCAGCTCTAGACGTTGATGCTCGTAGTCTACACGTAGATCTCGTTGATCTGGCGTTTCTGCAGCTACTGCTCTTTGCAATCGTATTCTTTCCCTTTCTAAACGTTCATCACGTTAAACTGTATCCTCAGCAGCTCTAGATGTGGAGGCTCTAGACCTTTCAACACTCAGACGAACATCACGTTCTTCGGGAGTTTCTTCAGCCCTTTGTGATTGTAAATAAAATGCATTTTTGGTTTTTAATTTATCACAATATGATCACTCACAAAATAAATGTTTAATTCGTTTAGAATCTGGGATTCAAATGATTTGCGAAAAAAATTGTAAGTACTATTTAAGTACTTCCTTTCAATCATTATTAGAAAATTTTTTTTATTTTCAAGATAAAAAATTTTGGGCAATAGAAAATATTTTTTATTAGGGTGACCATAAAGGTTTGGTCTGTATTATATAACAACAGGTAACAATTGGTTCTTTAAAAAATTATGTATGCTGTATGTAGTTAATAAATTAAGACAGTATAGTGTCATCAATGGTCTGTGTCTACTGTTAATGGTACCTAAGTTACACCTGTCACTCTATGCGTATTTTTACAAACATATAATAAAATAGGTATTGGAATGAACAGGCAATACACATGACTTTAGCTGCAATAGTTTATCAGATATATGATGTTTAGTATTTACTTTCTGTCTAAGAATTCATATAAAAATAGAGTCCATTTATTTCCCTAACCCGTAATGTTCATATGTGAGTCAAAGATTCTAGATTCTAGCTCTAATAGTTTTCTATGTACACGAACTTTTGTATCATATTTCTATGGGAGGGTCTCGCTCTTATTGCTAGTCCTGCAATTTCTTCACAAATTATTCATATGGATTTCAGTGTTGCCCGTGTACAGTTTGATGATTTTATCTATAATGATTTCCCAAATATAAGAAGTTTTAAATTTAAGTCATATGGGAAGTACCACGCCCCCTTTTCCTAGTCAGCCCATTTTTGTCTAAAATATTCATATTGATACTAAAGCGGATTCGACAAAATTTTAGGACTCTAACTGTTATATTTTCTTAGATATATTAATTAAAATTTTTATAGGAAATGACACGCCCATTACAGCAAGTCTGCCCATTTTGTTCATACAGATGTCAAAGTTGTCCCTACAAAATTTGAGGAATCTAGCTTTTGCAGTTTATGAGACATCCCACATTAAATACTTATTGGGTATGTGGGCGTGGCACCTCGCCTACTTGAAATTTTAAAATAAAACGTAGCCTATAGTACCTTCCAGACATACAGGAAGGTACTGTTAAAATTGCAAGGAAATCGGTCCAGCCGTTTAGCCGTCTATAGACTTCAAACAAACCCACAAACAAACCCACAAACAAATAAATGCACATTCATTTTTATATATACAGATTATTATAAAACTAACACGATTACGACTACACGATATTATAAGACGATTACGCTTGCAAGATATTTTTTTTTAACGCCATAGTTGTAGCAACATTGGCCGCAGGCGATTTTTGAAATGTTTAAAATGCCATTGGTTTCTGAGTCAGAGTGACATCTTCATCTAATATGGTTTGCAATACGGAATTTTTAAACTTTTTTGGTTGTCTTTCACGTTCTTCATTTCACACATCAAAATCGTCATCTCGGAACCATGGAAATCATCTTCAGCATGTTGCTTCTGATAGAGCATGATCAGCATTTGTCTCGACAAGGATTTGCTGCGACCGTTCAGCACATTTCTTCATACCATTACATCTGACGCTTCTATATAAACGTTGACATACTGTACCTAAGCCATAATAGAGTCAATAATATATTCAAAACTTTATTATTTCACAATATGAAGTTCACTGCCATGAAAATTTCCTTTGCATTCTCCCAACAACTATTTAACACGACGTTAATTCCCCGTAAATGCTAATTTATGAGTTATTAATTTTTCATAAAGCGTTGCTTTATTTGTGGCTTTACGCTTAAGAAATTCACGAAATTAATTTCACGCTCCTCATTTCCCTGGCTGTGCACATAAAACTGTAACTAAACTGATGCATTTCACTTTCTTTCAAGGGAATGAACGGATTAAGCGACATAACGAAGCAGAAAAACGCTCAAATAATTTAAGAAACGATTTTGTTATTGTTTCTATGCAAAGTTGTTAAACAAAATGATAACAGTACAGTCATAGTGTCTGGCTTGTTGCAAATTGTAATTGAATGTAATTTTGAACTAAGAATAGAAGAAAGAACAAAAGTAATTTAGTAATTGCATGCTGTTCTTTATGCCTGAGCTATAGTAAAATGCCTCAACATAATAGCATTCAATAAAAAGATGCTTAAAGATCATATTCATGAATTACTCGTAATAATGAATGCGATGGACACTAGTCATTCAGAGCGATGTGTTGAAATAATGAAATTACACATTACAACCGTAGGAGAAGGGAAAGATAAGGTATTGTGTATCAAATAAGAGTTGGAGTAATTGAAACTGTTAGAGATCAGAGTTACTATACATTAAGCATAATTTACCAGTATCTGATAGCAATTGAACACCCACACACTTACATTGACATTGTTTTTTAAATTGAGAAGAATATGCAGACTTTAATCTACATGCTAATCAAAAAGATGTCAAAATAAACCAAATAATGTTGTATTGCTGGAGTAGGCAGACGTCGATCGTTTGATTAGTGGTAAGAAACAAAATGAATGATAATAGAAATGAAAACTGTATGAGAAAAAGCTGCGTTTTACAAATTAAAAGTGCGTGTAAATAAAAGATTTCAAGAATAAAAAAAATTTATCTGACGGTGTTAATAGAATCAAATCAACAGAACTGATTTGAATTTCAGTCATTTAATCTTTGTAGTCGCCGCAGCCTAGTAGACGTAAACAACGAAAATTCCCTATCCAGCACCTGATATGTACCCAGGTATTTCCTTCTAGGATGCCTCAGAGGTTCCTAGAATTTGTGGCGATATTTCATTTTCATCGTCACAGAATTTACACGTTGAGCTCAATAGAATCCTCATTCTTAACAAGAGTACTCTGAGTCTACAGTACCCTGTAAAATGACCTGTTATTTATCAACCTCTGGTTATTTTTTATGACTCATTTTTGACTCAAACTCAAAGAAAATAATTGGATTCCCAAGCGGAGGTACATACATGCGATAAGGCCATATACGAGTATGATCAAGGCAAGTGATAGTTTCGTAAAACTGTCTGTGGAATTTACAGATTGACAAATGACAATCTTGACAGTAGCATCCAGGCATGCAAGAAGGCATTTAACAATACTCCAGCATGGATATTATATAAGTACCTAGACATTTAGGAGTGATATGAATTTAAGAAGAGAAAAATTTAGTTAACAAAGCTTGTACATTACATAACGTAGCCCGTGATAATCCAATGCCTTTTAGTGCTCTCATAACCAGCCTATCAAAGTGTTCGGAAATGTCGGAAACAAGAGGAACTTCAAAGATATTCTGGAGGGCATATAGTGAAGATATATAAATAATGGAACACTGTTCATATCGTTGTAGTACTAATGCAGCAGCCTTGAGAGTATTCAAGAGAAACGTTCTACGTAATATCTTCAGTCCAGTGCGAGTTGGCGGTGATTTCCGCATTCGATCCAACGAGCTTTTAAACGATGTGGACGTCGTGCAGCGTGTTAACATCAAGCTGCTGCGCTTGCTCGGCCATGTCATTCGAATGGATGAGGATGCTCCGGCGTGACGGCTATTTGATGCGTGGATCTCCTGAAGTCGACAAAGAGGACCTTGTTTGCCTTAGAAGGTCCAAGTCGAAATAGCCCTATTATCGGTTGGTGGAACCAACTACCGAAAACTGTGGGTTTATATTAGCCAGTTAAGTGAGTAAGTAAGTAAGTAACACACCATGTTAATCATAATTCATCTCAGAGGAGTGGAGTGGAAGAAGCTAATGAAGTTAATTTAAGATACAGACTTCCTATAACAAGTATGTTTGATATCCCTTAATGGTGAGCACACAATAAGCTGAGATGATTGCTTACATTCTTGAGCCATTATGCTTGGTCTCCTCACTTTCAACCTAGTTACCTATCAACCTAAATTTAAATGATATTGTTTTGCTTTTTAGACAAAATACTTTCAAGTTTCAAGAACATGAGGAAAAAGTTTACACTTTATTTGTGCAGTAAAAATGTGTGCAAGATATCGCGCGTTAAAAGTAATTTATTCAAGGGAAGTACGTTTTTCAATATTTTTTAAGAATTCTTATAAACCAAAAGATATTTTTATATTAAAAGTTCAAAAAAATACATCTGGGATAACAAAGGGTGGCCATCTATCGGTTTAAATTTGAACCATCAGTTATTTCGAATCTAGCAATACTTATGTCGTTCTGTTCTATCACAAAATTCAGTATATTTTCTCCACTGAACGTAATAAATTGATTTACGCTTGAGCAACGTAGGGATTTATTGGGCCAACGAGAAAATGCACGATTATGTCGATTTTGCCAAAAAAAAATTATATTTTCGGATAAAGCTCATTTTCATCTTGATGGGTTAATAACCAAAATTGCCGTATTTGGGGCTCTGAAAACTTACACGTGATCTTACAAAAACGAGTGACTGTAGACCTATCGCACAATGATAACCGAATTTTTTCTTCCCGCTCATCATGGTATTGATGTGAACGATGTTTGGTTTCAACAGGATGGTGCAACTTGCCACACATTTTATGCCACAATAGATTTATTGCGTCAAACGTTTGATGGCCTTTTAATTAACAGCAATGGTCAATTGGCCGCCAAGAAGCTGCGATTTGACACTGCTGGACTATTTTCTTTGGAGCGCCGATAAAGAAAAGTGTTATGCCGTCAAACCAGAGACAATTGAGAATTTGAAGGCCAACATTCGTGATGTCATTGCCGAGATACGACCCAATACACTCGAAAAAGTGCACGAAAATTGGTCTGACCAAATAAGTTCACGGTAAATGAAATAATCTTGCACTTCTAACCGGAACAATTGTAGTTCACAACAAAAAAAAAAATTAATTTGGCTAAATATCAAACAGTTTTTATTTTAATTTAAAGTTTTTAATAGCCCACTTTATATAAATATGAAAGTTACCTGGTAGACTATGTTGAGAAAGGCAATGATTTTTTATCCAACACAGATTTCGTTCAAAAACCTAATGATTTATTGACTTCGTGACATTTCAGTGAGCATATTATAAAATATTCATAAATTAATTTCTTGACGTAATTTTGAAGATTAATTTTTTATTGCAAATCTCCTAATTATTGGTGAACACAAGCAAATACGATTTTTCGATTTAATTTTATAATAAAGTAACAGACGTGCGCTACCATTAAACATAAGTTATAACTTTTATTTCGCCACTGGCGTGTAAAACATGTTGTCGCTTAAATATTCATTGACTAATGAGCCAAGACTCATTTGCCATTTATGGAGCAAGCAGGGCATGGGTAAAGTAGTGACAAAACAAATTACAACACATTAACATCTGTTTTTTCGTTTGTTTATTTTCCAAATGATGACTACAATCTAATCCTAATGCTGCTCATAGTAACGATAAAAGTTGATCGTAATGACTTCCGTTGGAATTATTTTTTTTTTTTGGAATTTGGGATCTTGTATTTTTAGACGATCCAAGTATTTCTCCTTTATTTCGCATTGATCCTGTATCTGTTCCTGAGGATAGTTATCATCCTACTTTGTTACTTTCTATTGAAGTTGATCTTTGTTTACCTCCTGTAATCGATCTCTCATTTGGTGATGAGGGGCATTTTAATTTCCATCGTACGGATTTTGATCGTTTAAATAACTACTATCATCTGTGGATTGGTCGTCTGTACTTATTTCACCACCATATGACCCTTTTTTACTTGACTAAGATCCTGTCAATGGCTTTTATGAGGTATTATTTAAATGTTTTAGAAAGTGTGTTCCAATTGTGAATAGTCGTTTGGAGCGTTCTGGTCCTCCGTGGAATTCGGCTAGACTGTCGAGGTTGAGGAACAGGAAATCGAGGTTATTTAAAAAGTTTGTTAAATCAGGTACTGATATTGATTATGCTCTTTACTCTAGGGCGCGTGTGGATTATCGTAGGATGAATCATCACTGTTATGAGGAATATACATATGATTAAGTAGTGATCCTAAGTTGTTTTATGACTTCGTTCGAGCTAAACGTAAATCATCCTTGTTTCCCACGGAGATGTTTTATGATGCCGTATCATCCTCTAGTTACCTGGATATTTCGAATATGTTTGCTGACTTTTTTCAGTCTACTTATAGGCAGTTGGACTCGGGCCCTGATTTGAGTTGCGGCTTTTCGTATCCTTATTCAGTGGGAAGTGTCTCTATTTCTAATATATATTCATTTGATGAGGAGTCTGTTCTTGATTCTTTGTCTGGACTGAAACTTACATACTTGCCAGGACCTGAAGGGGTACCGGCCTGCATTTTAAAGAAGTGCGCTGTTGTATTGAGTGCTCCTTTGACCTTTATATTTAATGGGCTTCTGAGGGCTGGTCATTTTCCATCTATTTGGAAGAGTTCGTTTATAATTCCTTTGCATAAGTTGGGTAATAGATCCAATATTTCCAATTACAGGGGTATTACCAAACTCAGTGCTATTCCCAAGATAATCGAGAAACTGGTGACTGATTACCTCTTTTTTAATACGAGATCTTTAATATCCCCTTTCCAGCATGGGTTTTTGAAAGGTAGGTCGACTATCACTAATCTTCTTGAATTTACTACGCATGTTTTCAGGGGTTTTCTTGCCAGGGCTCGGACTGATGTAATTTATACTGATTTCATTAAGGCTTTTGATAGGGTTGATCATGGAATTTTGCTTCATAAACTGTCATTGATCGGTATTCCTGATACTATTCATCGTTGGGTGGGCTCCTATCTTGCCCTTAGGACTCAGAGGGTATTGTTTAGGAATGTATTATCTAAGACTGTTTATGTTACTTCTGGTGTTCCGCAGGGTAGCCATTTGGGTCCTTTACTGTTTTTATTGTTTCTTAATGATCTTCCTTGTGCTATTTCTGATTGTAATGTTCTGATGTATGCTGACGACGTTAAATTATTTTATACTTTTGATGATGACCATGGTCAGGCTGTTCTTCAGCGAAATATTGATTCCTTTGTAACTTGGTGCGTGACTAATTTGATGGATCTTAACTTGAGAAAGTGTAAGTGCATGGTTTTCTCTCGCGGGGGCGTAGTTTCGTCCAGTTATGTGATTAATTCTTGCCCTTTGGAAACTGTTACTTCATTTCTTGATTTGGGAGTATTATTGGATATTAAACTGTCTTTTATTGATCATATTAGTATGGTGATTGGCAAGGCTCGGGTTGTTCTTGGTTTTGTGAAAAGATGGGCTAAGGAATTCACTGATCCTTATATAACAAGACTGATATACATTTCACTTGTAAGGCCTATTTTGGAGTACGCGTCTGTTATTTAGAATCCATACTATCGTTGTCATAGTGATTCAATAGAGTCTGTGCAGAAGCAGTTTTTATTATTCTGTTTACGTGGCTTAGGATGGGATTATGCCAATGGGTTTCCATCTTATGAGGCGAGATTAGGTCTGATAAAACTTTCAACTTTGGAACGTAGAAGGGCTGTGTTAGGCGTTTGTTTTGTCTATAATCTGGTTAAAGGTGATATCGATTCCGAGTTTTTGCTTTGTAACCTAAATTTCAGTATTCCAGCAAGATTTTCACGGCACTATCGTCCTTTTTCCTTAGATTTTTATAGAACAAACTATGGTTGTAATTTTCCTTTTCGTAGATTATGTAATGATTTTAATATGTATTATGATTTTATTGATTTTAATTGTACTGTTTATAATATTAAAGGTAGCTTATATGCTGCCATTAATTTGTAAATTATTATAGAAAAATATATTCTCGTTCTTGTCTTAGGTAGTTATGGTTTATTGTTGCTTTATTCAGCTTGTGATTAAGTTCTGTAGCTGATTTATGTTGTCGTTGCCTTAACTTTTCCCAAACCCGCTATAGTCCGGACTGTAGTATGTACGTGTCCCTACGTAATGGGGACGAGCCCTCCCTGGTCGGGTGAGGGTGGGTTAGTGTGAGGCCGGGGACGTTCGATAAAAAAAAAAAAAAAAAAAAAAAACCAACCTAGAGTTAAGAGGTTAATAACCGAGGGTTTGTCGGTCATGAGGCTAAGAGGAGAAGAATTCATACAAACTTCTGTTTACGATATTTCTGGCAATAAGTTTTGAAACTTTTTACACTAGCTTTTTAGAGGACCTCCGTATGTGGAGGGGAATAAAATGTCATTCTACCAATTGGAAATAATTTAACTAAACAATTTTGTGAACAATTTTGCTCAGAAAAAAACTTATCCTTGATCCATTTCATTACCTTGCAGTTACACCATCCAAATCAATATGAGCGTGACAATCTCATCAAGAGAATTTAGCTAAAGCTGCCAAAAAGTAATCAATAGATACCTCATTGGCTGCCTTCCAATGAATGTTTATAGAAACAAAGCACACATCCTTTGGTGATCGACATTCTATTCCACTTTTGAATAAAATGATGATTTATGAACAACTACCAATAGACATTAAGGATGGTATCATTTACAAATTACATGAAAAATATGACTTTATAAAATGTCACAAAAACTGCGTAAAATTCTTGAATATGGTACACAAAGTCATAGCTAGCATCCTAAATACAAACTTGGAGTATTCTTTTGTGATGTACTATTGCAAATGCAGACAGATGTTTGAGTTATGGATGGATAATTAAACAAACAACGTCGATATATTTTTCGATATAATGCACCGCGAAAAAACATCGATGTGATATCAATGCTTTCGATTGATTTTTGTAAACAGAATGTACTTGATAATACAGTGGAATACCACAAACACACACTTTATTGTACTCTCCTTAACCTATATAGGCTGTCGACCTAAATTCTGTTATCTTGGCAAACGTATAACTTGATAGATACTGGTTGTGGTAGTTTGTTCTCCTTGAAGGAGAAGGCTTGATTTCATAGAAGGCTTGATTTCATATCTATTCTAAAACAAGTATTCTTTGAGTTTACGACGACCTTTTAATTCCACTTACCCATTTCAGTTTACTCTTTTATAATTTATAGTCTGATGTATAACTAAAATCACTTCTCATTGTAATTACAAAAGTCTACATTGTCTCAAGCACGTTTGACTTACGGAGATTTACTTTTCAGCACTTTTCACATTAGTGGCGTGCCGTCTTCTAAATCTGATTTATCTACAAATTTCTGCGAATTCCACCAAAACTTGGAATTCAGCCCTTCTGTGCTGATTTTCATTCAAGTTTGTTTCCTGTTCAAGTTTATGGTTCATTTGAGAGTAACTCGCGTTTTCGACGGGTTCTCTAAATATTACTCTCCACTATATGTAAGTATATCCTAGATCCATTTGTATACCACAGAGTGATCGAACCCTTAAAAGAGGAAGTACCGACCAAATTATTCTTTTCACTCTTGTTATTAACTCTTATGTTCCTATTCATCGATAAATTACATCGAGTGTTTTTAAAACATCGATGAATAACGTTCACTTTAATATACATAGTCTAGTAGGTAGTGTGTAGGCTTATTAGACGTAAAGCCAGGGTTCGAGCCCCAGGCCAGACATCAAAACAAAATACAAAAAGTATTTCTTCGGCGATTTCCTCTCAGCAGATTTCTGGCAAAAACTCTGAGAGTAAATAAAATTGCCATGAAAAGTTTCTCAAAAAAATCGGTCATTCGGAGTCGACTTTAAACCGTAGGTCCCGCCACTTATGTATGAAATTAAGGTGTGAGAAACTAGGTCAATAATCCTGACTGAAGGGTTGTAATGACCAATTATGTATGTTAATATACATATGTATATGTAAACTTTTTTTAAATTGGTTTTTCCCCTGTTTATTGATGGCAGTTTGCCGAACGTTAAATATCTGACGACAGTGCCTTGTTTAGTTTCTACACACTTTCAAATGCGAATAACAAAATATTTAACAACTTTTCCTTATGTTCTCTTGGTATCTCTATTCCGAACATTTTTGTTGTATACAGTGGCAAAAATGTTAAAAGCACACATGTGTTTTCCTGTGTTCCTTGTTTTCCTGGTTTAAACTCATTTAATAGCGGTCGCTTCCTGCTTTTGTTTATACAAAAAAAAAGAACAAAACAATTAAAGTTTAATGTTTAACTTTTATTCTTTTATGCTTACAAAATAATTAAGTTGTTGTTGTTAAAAACAGTTGCAACACGATGTTTTACGTAAAATGTATATAAGTACATACTAAAACATGGTACTTTAGAACTAAAAACAACAAAAACCTGAAAACATGCAAATAAAAGAACTTAATAACTTGCAAGAGTATGGCTTAATAGCATAGGGGTTCCAAGTTTAAAGAGAATTTATTTTACTTGATAACATAAAAAATAAACAATCTTTAAAGCAGAAAAAAGACAAAAAACATTTATAAACGAAGAGCAAGGTAGTTCTAATTTTTCTCTTAAGGGTGCAACGACTGGCCGTTGAGAATGAATACGATCGTAATGGATTTAAAACTACACACACGCAAATAGAAAATCCCTTTATTTTCTACCCTTTGGAATTATAAAGTAAAATTAAAAAAATTATAAAGTAAAAAAAAGCCCACTAAAGCAGCAACTGCTATGAAAAATGATATGAAAAAGGCTCGAATTGCTATATATAGTATATTGGACAAATGTATCCAAAGTATTAATAAAGTCGCCGTAGTCTAGTAGATAGTGTGTTGGTTTATTAGCCACGGCTCAAACCCCAAGTCAGACATTTCACACAAAACGAAATTTGAAAGATGTCTGGCAAAAACTCTGAGAGTGAATAAAATTGCCATAAAAAGATCTGCAGCAACCAATCTTTATCTGGCATTAAATACCATTAAAACGGTAAGATCGAACAGATATTATGAAATAAAAGTTTTATCGTAATTATCACATTAACATTAAGTGTGTTTCATTTAACTTTACTTTTGAAACCAACATATGGATAACCATGTTTTCGACACAGCAAGAAATTTATATATTTTTTTTAAAAATTATTCCTTTATTATTATTTGTTATACATTTTATATGAATGTAGAAAATCGAACATATATGAAATCATAAATTCATTAAAAGGTTTGTGATGATAGCTTGACAATTTTTAACATTTTTTTAAATTAAAATACAAACAAACAATAAATGGTTACTAAGGGTACGTCCTTTAGGTATAAAAAGTCTCTGTACAATACTTAGGTTCGTAAATCTACTATTTAAAACTTTTCTCACAGTGTATCTGTTGCTCGCTGATCAACAGAATCATCATTTTATTTTTGGACGTTACTAATCTGACTTTAAAGTGGGTAACAGAACAGTCGCTGTAATATAATATAACGAGTATCAGTACAAGCTGTTAAATTTCAAAACAACTATTCAATAGAATATGTATGTAGTTGTAGTAGTCCCTGCAATTTAAGTGGTTTTCCTGATTTTCTCAACTTCTTCTTCTTCTAACACAACTCATGTTGTATGTGTTAATTTTATCCATTAGTAGCGGCAACTACTGCTTAATGACGACTCCCAACGACAAATTCGAAAAACTTTTAATGCTAATTTTATTTACTGTCAGAGTTTTTGCCCGAAGACTGCTGAGAGGAAGCCGCCGAATGAGGTAGTTTTTTTCTTTTCATTTTATTATTGTCATATTATGACAATTGGTAGAACACTTTCCTTTGATTGTTGTTGTTCGTATATTCCAAAAATTGTCGATTGGACCTTTTCATAGTGCATTTTGCAGTTTTTTTTGAAAATATCATCATGATAACAACACAATCTGTTACTTTGAAAATGCATTATATACGATATTATGATGTTGAGACCATATTTCGAAGATTTCCTCCAAACAACAACATTACCGCCATACTGCTTTACAGTCTTAAGAGTGGGATGAAAATCTTAAATAAATTACTCTTTGCTAACACAGTATTTTCTGGATATAAGCACTTTCATAAATACTAAGAGTGAATATCGTTCAATAGAAGATAGAATTCTGTTTGTCTTATTGACAGCAATAGCTTCGTATTCGATGAAATGCCGGCTGTTCAAAGAGGGCTTTGATCATCTTCTACAGCTGATGAACAAAGTTGTAATTTGCTGGGCCTCCTTGTCACTTCGGCTCACTGCGAAGTAATTGCTGACGGAGATGAATCCGCGGTAGTAGCATTTACTAGGCAGATAATCAGGTCGTTGATTGGGTTGGATTAGTAGAAGAAAAACTTAACAAATTACGAAAGGAACATTGGTGGATGTAGTTTTCAGGAATCAGTTATCTGAGATTGCATTGACTCAGTTGGTTACGTCTTCTGGATGGGACAGAGTGCATCCTCTGTCTAGATAAGAGTGAAAACATAAGGAACATTCTATTGAAATTGCATTGCGCTGTCCAATTTTTAGACTACTTTTTCCAAAAATATGCCTTATGCTATTAATGGTGACTATTAGCTTACAATGACTAAAGCAATTCAGAAACATTTAATTGCACCAACCTTGTGAACAGGAATCGAATAGTTTCAGTACACTTTGAAGCAAAAATCAAGATTGCATAAATCTCATTGCTACTAAGAGGGGAATTATGATATCCGGGCTGCTTATATTAGTGGAACACTATAATATTAGTGTAAGTCCATGGAGGCCATTTTCCTCCAATTATATTTAAATGAATTAGTTTTTGTGGTCCATAAACTTATCACAAATTTTCTCATTTTTCTTATTTTTTCATCAAATCTATAAGTGTCATATTGGTGTTGCTACTATTCTTGACATGACTGTAGATTAATATCTAAAATGAGAATTTAATGGTGCTGGAAAGAAATATGTAGTTCGGTAAGCATATATTATACAATTTGAAACGTATTTTATTTAGAAAATGTCGAAAATATTTTTCACTTTTAAATGCTTCATTACGTTATACTATAACAACAACGGCTTCAGTTTGTGCTACAACTACTTTAGTCGGTTGCAAACCTAACTTAATATTTTCACATCATTCGAACGTTTGCGCTCATATTGTTGAATGTCTTTGTGAGTTGTATTTCTTCATAGAATTTCCCACATTTTCAAAAGGGTGTAAATATTACAGTATATTCTTCTATGTTTGGTTTCACTATGTAGAAATACAAATTAAAATATTGAAATAAATAACGAAAGTATATCAAAATTGAGAATTATTACGTTTTTTTTTTAACTTTTTTGGACAGACAAGTTCCATAGCAGTACTAAACAGACCAACAAAAACAACCCTGCAGAGAGAACTGAAGTTGCTCCAATTGTAGCAACACAAATATTATTTCCACTGGCTTTGTTGTTTTTGTTTTAACATATACTGCCTTATAGTAACGGTTTATTCAAAGACATTTCTCAGGAACAATGTATGCACACATATACACAAGTTCTTGTCCGGTTTCATTTTTAATGAATCGTTCTATATAAATACATACATACACTTTCTAAACCATTCTCTACTCTATAAATACATACATATATACAGACATGTATACATACATAGATACCTACATATAGCATACATAGTTTATAGTTCTAACAATTTATATATTATTTCCTGGTTTTTTTTTTTTGCATTCAAAATATCGTTGTTGTTTCATTATTCATCTTTTTCCTTCCATTTTAGTTTAATTTGCCCTCTTTGCATTTGTATGTATGGTTGGTTCTAATATTAGTTACAACCATCACAGTGTGTTAATTTGAAATTTACTTTATTAGCAAACAATGTACAGTGTGATCGAAGATAGCAAAATATCCAAGTGCACCAGTGAAGGCCCATTAAAAATTGAGCGAATACGTCTTGGACACCAAAATAAGACAGGAAAACTGTAAATTTCAAGCGCACTAGTCCGCGATCGACCACCATACATAAACAGCTTAGATGTTATCGTTTAACCGTCTCTTTATCGTGTAACAAAATTCCTCGAAAATTAAACCGCAATATTTAGAGTTTACACCGTAGAGCAAATTGTTAAGTAGAACGCTGAAAATTGAAACTGCTATTCAGCAGGGTTTTGTCCTATCATAACTACTACTTGATATAGTATTATGTCATAACTTTTATTCGATTATGCCAGTCCTACTTTATTTTTTTTTATTGTTCTATGAGAATAAAAATGATAACAAGCTATCGAATTAATTGACAGTTGATAATGACCATTTTATCGAAGCTATAGGGTCATAGAAAAGTATACATTTCATATGCACTCCAGTCATATAATAGTGATGATATACATAATGATCGATGATAACTCGCACATACTTTATTTTATTTAAATTTAATAATAGGAAGCTCTTAAAAAATTACTAATATTAACTCATAAAGTGTAATTTGGTAATGGATTAACTCGCGTAGTGATAATTTTGAGAACTTGACAATCAGATTTAAATTCATCACTAATATTTAAATGAAAATTATGGTATCCATGTACATTGGATCTGGGACTATTCTGGAATGTAAGAAGACGATTAAAGATCCTCAAGAAGTGATCAGAAATTAGAAAGCTAATAACGTAGCTAAAATAACTAGAGAATTACAGAAGCCAAATTCAGACAACTCAATGCGTTTTAGTGTATTGAAAACCGGGCTATGAAATTGCTCGAAAGCATTATTATTGTGATACTATGGCACACAAAGAAAAATTGAAAATAATATTTAGCGACTATGCTGATGGGAGGAATATGATCAGTGCTTTAAAATTAAGTAAATATGAGTTTAGTATACTACTGAGAGTTCTTAATGGGCACTATGCCGCATGGTCTTGGTGGATAATAAGGGATGTAGGAAATGTAGAGAGGACATCGAAACAATAGAACTCATTTTAAGCCAATGTCTAGCCTTCTTAAGCTAGGTATGTAGGTTGGAGTGATAGGTTTGATACCAAAAGCTCACTTGAGCACGCATAGCCCGTTGTGACGTCACAGGTGAACGCAGTCCCTGTACTGGCCAAATTACACCAAACTAGGGAAGAAGTTGGTCAGCAGATGAGCTGCTTTTTAAGCTAGAGATTTCAACATTTTAAGGAAGACTAGAAAAAGCAAAGGAAGTTTGTACAAGATCTGTATCTTGATTCCAATAATATAAATCTTTAGTATTCATTACTGATGACAGAAAGCCGATTTTGATGTATGCCGAGAGACTTCAGACTTTGATCCTCTATATACCTAATGAATACAAGCATTTTTTTTCGTTTTTTTGTTGTTTTAGAAACAAAAATTCTGATGAATAAAATTCGTATAAGTAACTTACGAATGCAATACATTAAAAAAAAGTTATCTACGAGGCCATTTAAAAAAATTGATGTTCCGGAACTGAACATTTTGTATATGTCGGCCTTGGTATCTAAAATTTTTTTACTCTTTAAGATGCTTCAACACATAATAAAACTTGAAATCACATTACTTTTTGTGCATTAATTTTCATTACATGCCACGTAATAATATGCAAGTTATAGTTTAATTTCCAGTTTTATACAACACCATGAATTTTTGATCTTTAAAGATGTTTTAATCGACTACTTGAAGAAAATACATTTTTTTTCTAAAAGTTGTTCAGCAAAATTAAAAATTTACAGATATTGGTTATACTGACTAATGGGTTTATGGCTGTTGCTCTCTGTCAGGGACAGAGCAGACTACAGTAAACAAAAGTGTTTACAAACAGAGCAGTACTTTTACAGCACATGTAGAAACTTTACAAAAATTCATGCAGTAATTTTTTTTTTTTTTTTGGTTTAAAAATGTACATATGTAAACATTTGCCAGCAAGTATTTTAGGAAAAATATTTCTCTGTTATGTGTGTGTGAAACAACTTCGCCATATTTTTTTGATATTTTATTTGTTCTTTATTATATTCCACCAAAGGGAGTGTTAAATGGAACTAAATTCTTGACTACAAAGTGAATTGATCGTAGTATTTGTGGGCTCAAGCAAAAAAGCCTTAGTCAACTTAAGTCAAGTTGCTTACTTCTAACGCACAATTGGTCATTCTCTTCTGCATTATTTTTAATTGTAACTAAGATGTTCTGTTTTTAATGACAAGATTGTTAGTTTTATTCAAATGAAGTTGTTATGAATTAGTTTATGTTCTTTCTCTTTTTAATTAAAACTTTACTGTTTAGAAGTTGACATATTCAACTTCGTTCCGAGGTACCCTTATACTAAAATATGTGCTAGAGATTGTAACAATGTACTATTAAAACCTATGCTGAAACAAAGAAATAGACAAGATATGTTGTAGAGTGCAGTTTTTTCTTATAATTTTTCAACGTTTTTTTTTTCTCAAGTGAAGACTTATTTAATATTTCCCTTTCAAATATTTTATATACAGACTCGCAATCACTTTTAAAGTCCCACATGTTCGAAGATCATAGCAATTGCGTGAATTTAAAAAATAAAATTAATGTTATTAACCCTTTGACGACCATACATTTTCGGCTGAAGCTATTTAACCTTTTGTTTTATTTTAATAATCTGTGGCCTAATAGTAGTGACGAAAACAAAATTGCCCTCCTGGGTATCCTCTAAGTCCCCCATTCCGCTTGGCATTCCGAGAGCAATCTTTTTATCCCAAATTATTAATTTTTCGACATGATTTAAAAACAGTTTTTTTTTTATTAATTCCCAGGTCAGACATCAAAACGAAAATATGAAAATATTTCTTCGGCGACTTCCTCTCAGCAGATTTCTGGCAAAAACTCTGAGAGTAAATAAAATTGCCATGAAAAGCTTCTCAAAAAACTGTCGTTCGGAGTTGACTTTAAACTGTAGGTCCCGCCACTCATGTATAAAATTAACGCACACAACATAAGTGGTGTGAGAAGCAAGGTCGTAATCCTGACTGAAGGGTTGTAATGACCAATTATGTATGTATGTATGTTTTTTTTTATTAAAAATATAAAGTAAAATACAATAAATCTTAAAAATTTATAATTAGTGTTGTTCGTGATAGTTTCCAAAGCAATCACGGGATGTGGTGAAACAAAGAAACACATTGCATTGAACGCAAAAAACATTTGTGCGACTATATTTTTTATAGGAAGCACAATGAAAGCAGTGTTTCCAACATTCAATCTTTTCCATTTTATAAAGAGATTTGGGCTTACTTATAAAATGAGTTCCAAATTTTGTTGACGCTGAAAAGGCACGTTTTCTTGAATTGAAGCATCTTATCAGTTTTTGGCTAAAGCTGCTCGAAATTCAATTGAAGTCACATTGATTGAGGAACTGTTAGCCAACATGAGTTTCTTATACATTATATAACTATTATGAACACATAGCTCAAATAGGTCGAAGAACATTCGTAAATAAAAACGCCACTTACTTCTGCGATCGAACTCATAATAAACTTTCTTTTGGTCCATTAGATCAACGCCTCCCATTCCTTTGTTGTAGTGCTGTATAATCAGAGGGCAATCAATATCTATTTTATTAGCTTGTCCAGCAACAGGTCGCTTGACCTCGATTACCTCTGGACCACGATTGTCCATCCATTTGACGACGGAAGTGCTTTCTGACATGAAGTAACTTATGTTCCCTCTTTTCATTTCCTTGTCCGCCGAAAAATTCTTCGGTATGTGTTTTCTACTACATCGAATAGTTCCACATGCCATTATTTCATTTTGCTGGAGAATGTGCATTAAGTTTAGACTTGTAAAGAAATTATCAAAGTAAACTTCAACCCCTTTTTTTGCCAGTGGCTTACATAACTGCAGGACGACAGCTTCGCTAAGACCGTGTTTAACAAATGATTTTTTTCCTGTGTAAATGTCAATATTATACAAATATCCAGTTTCTGACTCACATAAACACCATATTTTGAATCCCCATGAAATAGGTTTGTCCTTCATATACTGTTTTATGGTATTATGTCCCTTAAACTTTACCATATGTTCATCAATTGAGAGTTTTTTGGAAAATGTATATGCGTCAGGCTTGTTAATGTGCTCTATAATTGGACGGATTTTGTAGCCACGGTCAGTAACATCAGCCTTACTGTTATCGCAAAGGTGAAGATTGGCTGTAATTTTCTTAATTTTTGACAATTTAAAGACAATTTAGAGGTTTCAATTCCAGAGTTTTTATGAATGATAATTTTCGCTTCAACTCATAGACAAACATAATTGCCAAACATAAAATGACTATTTTTAGGCAGTTTGGAGCTTATCCAAAATTGTTCATTATATTTTTTGATAGACAAAGGCTAAATCCAAAACATAATTGACTCCCATCCCTTTGTGCCCTATCTCTACCCTGTAGTAGCCCTCGGTATAAAGACCATTATTTGGCCAAATTTGGAGCCTCGTAGATTACAAGTGGAGCCAGATAGGGTTTTGCACTCAACTACATTTTTGTTGCCCCAATCTTCTTCTATAAAACATTCTCTGACATATTTTCTCTATCTGTAACCTGGAAAATATATAAGCCAAAAACCCCCGGGCAAGCACACTTGCCTATGGTCATCAAAGGGTTAAACAATATGGACTAACGAATTGTACCGTAGCTTTCAGAAATTTTTTGTACAAGCAGCTATTGAGCTCTGAATCAGGACGACGACCTAGCTTCTCACACTACTTATGTTGTGTGTGTTAATTTTGTACATAAGTGGAGTGACCTATCGTTTAAAATCGACTCCGAACGACAGATTTGTAAAGAAGCTTTTCATGGCAATTTTATTTACTCTCAGAATTTTTGCCAGAAATTTGTTGAGATGAAGGTGCCGAAGAAATATTAAAATTTCGTTTAGTTGAAGATGTCTGACCTGGAGTCTAAATCGTAGACTCACGTGGCCTAAACCGTAAGCCAACACACTATCTACTAGTCTACTTCGACTTCAAAATGAAATACTTTTGATAATAATAATTTTGTATGCCATTAGACTAAGCTGGATTATGTGCTATAGTGTGCATTTGAAGGAACCGATAATGGCTTTCTACCGTATATCTTTAAAATACGGTTTGTATGAAAATAGTATGAAATTTTACTGTTACCTTTCGGCTTTATTAGTTGCGAAAGTTAGACTTTATATAAATGTGTATAGGAAAATGGGAAATACGACCTTTCTATAAGGGGTTGTTCTTATACTCCAGTCTGAAAGGTACGTTTATTATTAAAAATGTATTAAATTTAAGCTCAAGGTAGGATATTGGCTTATTAGACGTGAGACCCCTGGTTAGACATCTTCAGCTAACCGAAATATGAAGAAATATTTGTTCGGCAGTTTTCTGGTAAAAACTCTGAGAGTTCATAAAATTGTTATAAAAAGTTTTCTCAAAAATTTGGCGTTCAGAGTCAACTTTAAACACACACAACACAAGTAGTGTGAGAAGCTAGATCGTCATACTGAATGAAGGATTGTAATGATAGATTATGTATGTATATGTGTATTAAATTTAAAATTTTTCATTATTTTCAATTAATTTATTTTCATTAAAAACAAAACTTTACAATTTAATAAATTAAAAAAGTATGAATAATTGTCGTGATTTAGTATTAAAAACTAATACGAAAAATCTAGTTTACGTTTCAAAAAATAAAATTTTTTTTAAATTAAGAAAAACTATTAATGCTGGTCCATGTTCTGTTTTTTTTTTTTTTTTTTTTGGTTTTATTTGGTTTGTTGTACTTTTTATTAAATTAAACATGCAAAATTTTTAAAGAATTTCGGGTATAGTTCGTTTAACAGTCGTATAATACAACTTAATTGGCCACAATTAGCTCATTATTGGTTTGAATGTGAAAACCATTTTCTTAATCTGCAGCGGTTTATAACAGTGTTCGTTCTTTTGTTGTATAAAAAAGACAATGGAGAATTGCCGATTAGTAGAGTTTAAATTTCGTTTCACAAATCTAAACTACTCATTATTTGTTGAGGCCATGATAGATTCTGTTGGCAAACAGCTTTGTCACTATGTTTGGCCTCCCAACACCCGTTCTATAGAAATAATGGCAGCAGTTAAATTCCAATAATTACGCAAGTCGAAAGTCGAAGTAGTCTAAATGCGAGCCTATTGTTCAATCCCTGGATCAGCCAGCTCAAACAAAACGAAAAATGAAAAATAATAATTATTCGGCGAATTCCTCTCAGCAGTTCACAGAAAAAAACTCTGAGCGCAAATAAAATTTCCACGAAAGTTTTCTCAAAAATCTGTTATTCGGATACGACTTTAAAATGTTGGTCCCTGCACTTATGGTAAATATGAAGACACAAAACATAGGTGGTGTAAGAAGCCAGGTTGTATTTCTGACTGAAATGGTTTAAATCGGCAATTGAGTAATTTTTATTAAGTTTTTAAATGCGCGGTTTCGAATAAAAAGCTTTGATCTTTTATCTATATAGAACAATAAAAAAGGAATTGCTAAACATTTAAACAATTGCTAAAACATCGATGTTTATTATTCAACTCTAATTGTAACAGAGCTGGTATACAGTTAATATAATTCCTAAATTTGTAATCATCTTAGCATCCTATTGCCACTATAAGTACCGTATACTGTGTTAGTTTTGTTTGTTGATATATAGTCATACCATATATTCCAAAAGAATTTGACATTCGCATTGTTTTGATTATAAAAGCATTAGAGATCCATTCATCAAATTGTCGAAAAATAAAATATAAATTAATCTATAATAACAACTTTAATACAAACAATATGCTCAAAGGACAGCAGACATCTAGTTAAAAGATTTATGGCCGAATACATATTCAATAAAGCCATGAAACGATTTTATTTATTTATTCATCCTTAAACCTGTGAAAGGAGCACAGCAAAAAGACTATACCACGTAAACAAAAGAAATCAATGAAAAGACCAAAAGAATTAAAGAATTAAGGAGATGAAAATGAAAAAAATTCTCAAGAACTTCTTGAGCCAGTAGACATTTACATGGTAATTTAGTTGGAAAATAAGTGTCTTGGAAATTGATGAACGAAATTGGCAGGTTATTTTGTGTTTTACTTTACTTTGTATTCTCTGTTTATTTTATTATTTTCTCTTTTCAACCTTGGGCTACATAATGCTTAATTTATTCAATTCACTTGAGTTTATATGGAAATCAAACACAATCTTGAACATGTAGGAGAAAAAAAATGCAAGAAGTAAAGAAAAATGAACTATTTCCCCAAAGATAAAGAAAAACAGTATTTGAAAAGGTCAATCAACAACAACGAATGGATTTTAATGCAACTTGTGTGTTTTATCATATTTTTCTTGAAATACATTCCACGTGCAAACGATGTTAATTTTTTGACAATCGTGATAATTTATTTGGAATTGTAAAAATTTTAGGCAAACATTCGATTTCACAATTCCAACAGTTGTCTTAATGAAAAGATATTGGATTTTGAGAAAAGGTTAACAAAAAATTATACGCAAGCTCACTTCAGTTGTTATTTTTTAAAAGTTCAGCTGTAAAAACTGTATGAATAGTGCAAGTCTTTTAATATTTAATATATCAGCTTAACTAACTCTGCCTAGCAAGCATTGCTTACTTAAAAGATTAAAACGTTAATTACAAAGTTTATTATTATAACGGTTTTATAAGCCGTGATTATTTACGTAATTTAAGTGACTGTGCTACAAAAGCAAAAGCAAGGTCATGAAGATGATGAAAAAAGCAAGATCACAGTTTGAAATGTTTGATAAAAATAGCGAGTTGTAATGTACGAGTCTGTTGTAATGATAACAGCATTTACACAAACGCTACCACAAATAATTATTATGTGTCAGCATGATTTGTACCAGATGGTTTTTCAAAAATACATGCGTGGGAGTAGTTTACATAACGCATAAATTCATATCATACATACATATGTACATAACATGTATGTACTCCATAAGTATTACGACATAGTTTATCACACCACTTATGTGTGGTTTTAATTTCATACATGCGTGGGAGAACCTACAATTTAAAGTCGACTCCGTACAAAAGATTTTTGAAAAACTATTTCATGGCAATTTTATTTACTCCCAGAGTTTTTGGCAGAAATCTGTTGAGAGAAAGTCGCCGAAGAAATATATTTTTCATAATTTCGTTTTGTGGAAGATGTCTGACCTGGAGTTTGAACCACATGTCTAATAAGCCAACACACTACCTAGTAGACTACGGTGACTATAACCCATACAGAAGTGGCATTAAAATCAAAAAAAGTTGAAGGAGTGTTGTCTTGAAGGGGTACAATAGTACTGTGACCATACCATCTATTGTGCTCACCACAAACTTCAGCATGCTTCTCGATGTCAACAATGAAAATACTTTGTACATTGTTTGCTAAGCACACAAGTGTTTTGTTCTGGAATGCATTATTGCCCCTCAGGTTCTAAGAATGTGTTATGATGATTCATTTTCATTGTCACAGAATTTGTGTGTTTGGTTCGAGAACAAGTATAATTCAGTGGAAGTAGAAGGCACACCAATCACAATGTCTTCTCGATCACAGTGGCCACGCCTGCAGGTATTGCGATATGGGAAGAAAGGCAAAAGACTGCAGCTTCCATCCAATGATTTCTGGAGTGGGTGTAGATCTGGTGAAGAGGAGTTAACTATTATCCACTTTCTCTGTCAATGGCCATATCATGCAAGGTACAGATATAGGTTATTTGACTTTCCATTCCTTGTCAGCTTAACTGAGTTATCATCCATCCACATCAGGAATAGAACTTTGTTATTAAACTTTCAGGTTGGTTTCCAGCATAAGATAGTCGTGCTTTTATTGCACAAACCTTGTGCTGACGAACTTCTCCGATGACTTTGGTCGAATTCGGTCAGTATAGGAAGTGCTTTTACCTGTGGGGTCACAAGGAGTCGTTATGTGTGCTCAAATGTGCTTTTGCACTTCCCATTGACCAAGTGTGTTTTTCAATATTTTACTCAAAAGTGGCCACTGTGGCACTGTGGAGGGTACACCTCTTGTGTGTGCTCAAAACATTTTACCAACTTTTCTTTTTTGTTTTTCCATACTTTTGTCGTCCTTAATTATAGGAATAAAGAAATTTTCAAAGTTTTCCTTCCCATATTGGATTGGCTTTGAATGGGTAAAAAACAATGGATTATGGATACCGCTTACAAGGTAACACTTTCCGATTGTTTCAGATGTGTGAATTGAATTGAGTTGTCTTATGTGTTGGTATCAGAGAACGAACATAGAAATATTGTGGTCAATTCCTACTATTTTATTTAAGCCAGGCATGACAACACATAAGAGAAGAGCGAATCTAAGGAAATCCATGCATTGTATTGCATGTTCTTTTACTTACGTACATACCTGCATACATAATTGGTCATTACAACCCTTTAGTAAGGATTACGACCTAGTTTGTCACACCACTTATGTTGTGTGCGTTAATTTTTATACATGAGTGGTGGGACCTACAGTTTTTAAAGTCGACTCCGAACGACAGATCTTTGAGAAACTTTTCATGGCAATTTTATTTACTCCCAGAGTTTTTGCCAGAAATCAGCTGAGAGGAAGTCGCCGAAGAAATATTTTGTCATATTTCGTTTAGTTGGAGATGCCTGACCTGCGGTTTGATCCAAGGCCTCACGTCTAATAAGCCAACACACTACCTACTACACCACGGCGATATGCTTACATATATAATTGATTATTACAACCTTTTATGCAGAATCAGTTCAACCTAATTTGTAATATTACCCATGTTGTGTGTGTTAATTTTATCCATATGTGACGGGACCTACAGTTTAAAATCTACTCCGAACGAGAGATTTTTAGAGAAACTTTTTAATTTTATTTTCTCAGAGTTGTACTCTCTTAAAATCATAGCAAAACAAAAAACTAAATTGTTTTCGAAGCTTCGCTTGTGTAGGTACATATATTTCGAACAACTTATGAAGGATATGATATTTTTGATATGATGACAAAATAAGTTTTGATAGAAGTGCAAAAAATTTTAGATATCAAAAAAAAAAAAAAAAAATTAAATTGTTTCATTCAAAACAAACAATTTCTGTAAACAATTTCTTTTATCAAATCTTATTTTTTCATCATATCAAATAGATAGAAGTGCAAAAATGTCGATTTATATATTGTTTTCCCAATTATCGCACTATACCGATTGTTATAGATGGGATCCCATCAAACGAGTTCAGGTTAAACTCAGGGGTACCGCAAGGTTCTCTTTTATCTCCAACTCTAATTCTTATTTTCGTTAACGATCTTCTTTCTTTAACTACTAATCCGATCTACTCTTTTGCAGATGACAGCAATATTTGCCATTCATATTTTTTAATGGTAGGCCCAGCCTTTGGAGACTTGGGCGAAAAGACTTAATATAACCGACACTCTCACATCCGACCTACAGTCAATCTCCGAATGGGGTCGCATGAATAGGATTTGATTTTAACGCCCAAAAAACGCAATGCGGTTTATTAACACACAAACGCAACAACCTCATCTGCAGCTATGGATGGTGGAAATATTAATGGGTCAGACGAACTTGATATTCTGGGCATGAAAATTCAGTGTGATGTTCGCTGGAACCAGAAATTTTTTTCAATTGCCGAAAGAAGCATACAAGTGCCTTGGTTTCTTAAGACGGTGTAAGAATTACTTCTCTTCATATGTTCTCCTTACTATTTACACCAATTATATCCGACCGAAAATGGAATACAACTCTCTTGTATGGGTCTGTGCCTCAAAGTCTATTTTTAGGCTTCTTGACCACGTACGAAAACCGTGTATTCTTATGTATCACTCGCCTTTCCCACAGAGCACTTCCGATTGTGGCGGATTGGCCAGTGGATAGCACACTACATTATAGATAGAATTCGTTCTTTAGCCGGACTATCAGTATGTGGAACTCCCTACCTGCAGAAGTCTTTTCTACCACTTATAATATAAAAACATTAAAATCTAATGTCCACAAACACCACTTCCCTTGTCCTTCTTCCCATTGCCTATTTTCTTAACTCTAATACAATTCTGTTAAAAAAAATTAATTCTTTTGTTTCCACAATTTCTATCAGACCACTTGGACCGTAGCCTATACCTTAAAAATGTTCTGTTCGGAGCATGATATGATAATGATTTTGCTCTTCTTTAAATTCGTTTTTTCTCACTTTCACAATTTTCTTTCTCTATGGCTATGAGCATTAAATTAATTAAACAAATATTTGAACTTAAGAAATTTCTTTTTAATCGTTATAATATAAAAATTTTACCACAATATCATATTCATCCCCTTTTACTTGATTCTTTTTGTTAATCAACCATTGTAAAAATAGCTTGAAGCATTTAAATAAAGTTTAAAGGTTATGAGGATTCAGTCTCTCTAACATGTCTGTTTTTGTGCGCTTTAATTAAATGAAAACTATTCTAATCTTTCACGCTGTAGAAACAATGTAATGGCAAAATAAGAAAATGTGAAAGCAATACAGAATTAAATGCACCAACTTTATCCAATTAGAAGCATTTACATGGTATCGCGTGGAAATTAAATACGTTTCTACCATTTAGTTTTCGGGTAAAGAAATAGATATGGAAGTTGGTTATTAATATAAATGGATTTCAGTGGTTAAACGTAACAATATACTTAACTTAAGCATATGTTTTCATTGTCATTTCATTTTAATAAATTTAAATATTAACAAAGAGTTTGATATTCATCATCAATTTTTTGAATAACAACTAACGCCAGTATAATTTTAATATAAATTCAAAAAAAAAAAAAAAATGGATCGATAACAAAGCTACAGGGAACAACCTGGAAATACATACATAACATTAGTCATTACAACCCTTCAGTTAGGATTGTAACCTAGCTTCTCACATCACTTATGTATGTTGTGTGTATTAATTTTATATATCTACAGTTTAAAGTCGATTCCGAACGACAGATTTTTGAAAAACCTTTCATGGAAATTAATTTTACTCTCAACGTTTTTACCAAAAATATAATGAGAATATGCAGCCGTAAAAATATTTTTTCATATTTTGTTTGCTTGCATATGTCCGACGTGTGGTTTGAAACGTGGCCTCACGTCTAATAAGCCAACACACTACCTACTAGATTACGGCGACTACAAAACACCAGGAAATATAGAAAGAAAAAAAAAAGTTCAATCAGATCTTCCAACAGGGCTTTCAGCTAGTTTGTGGAAGCTACATCTGTCAAGTTGGTTGTCATGCAGTCAGCTTTGCGAAATTCCCCTGGACGAATATAACCTTCAAGGCCCAAGAGTACCTAATGCATCCTGAAAAACCACTGTCTTTGAACAGTGAAACACAAGCCACAATGCAACGATGCTTTAATTAATCAATGTATCTGAATACTGACATTGACGAGAACCTTCGGGCTCTCCTGTACGCGGTCGAGTAATCTCAAAACAGGCGTTGAGGCAGCGGCCAATACATGAGAGTTGTATTATATTCTCGGTCTGATATACATAAGTGATGTAAATAGGAAGAAGATCAAATGAAATGAAATATTTCTTGCACCGTTTTAAGAAGCCAAGGCACAAAAAAATGTGTCGATTTTAGCGAACATCGCACTGAATTTTCATGCCCAGAACATCAAGAGCCTCTGACAACACTGAAAATGATATAAACTACTCGTATTTTCGAAAAAAATATCAGAAATGAAAAAAAGAGATGGTGGCTTTTAATTTCCCAATTGGCCGCCTAGATCGTGCGATTTAATGCCTTTAGACTATTTTTTGTGGGGCTATGTTAAAGCTCATGTCTATACAGACAAGCCCGCTTCAATTGACGCATTGGAAAACAACATTGAAGCATTTATTCGTGAGATACCGGCCGAAGTGTTGGAAAGAGTATGCCAAAATTGGACTAAGCGGATGGACCATTTGAGGCGCAGTAGCGTTCAACATTTGCATGAAATAATCTTGAAACATTAAATTATATGGACCGTACTATCGATTCAAATAAAGATTTCATGCATTTTTCTGAATTTTATGTGTTTTTTTTTGAAAAATTTTCCTATAACTCTTAAAAAATCACCCCTTATTTAAACTATTGTACCTATATGTTTTTAACATAGAAATATATTCTATAAAACACTCGGTTATTAAGTTTATTTTTATAATTACTTGTTAAATTTTTTGCTAAATTTATTTTTATGTTTTATTATTGTACTAAAATATATTGTTACATTTTTACCTTTTTAAAAACGAATAAAATATGGGTTCGTTGATTGCAAACAAAATAAAAATAAATTTTTGTTTATTTTCTTGTTTACAACTTGATGAATACAACAATAATTTGCTTAATTCCTTAATTTTTTTCCACTCTTATTGTGTAAATACTAACAACGCAGATCTTTACGACTGAGACCTTCAAACCAAGACTTTTCTCTTCACATGCAACGCGTCATCTTGTAATTTCATTGTTGTTTGTGAATTTTATTTACATTCTTTGTTGTTGCGTTCTCGCTTACTTGTCTATCCCCTTTTCTTTCCTACTCATTGTGTTTGAAAGATTTGAATTTGAATTTTGACGATTATGTTTCTAATATTTGACGATTTTATGCTTTATTTTTCTGGCACCTATGGCTGTAGGGGATATTTTAATTGGAACACCATGACGTATGAGTGATATTATATTCCTGCAATAGTTTAATAATACTCATACGTCTGTGAACGTTGTAGTTATTAAGTTGCAAATTTATTTTATTTTTTTGTTGTGAAGTACAATTGTTTCGGGTAGAAATTAAATATTATTTCTTTCATAAAGCCGCCGCAGTTGGCTTCAAAGTACTTCATTCGATGGGACCAATTTTCGTGCACTTTAAATATTCCAATAGAAAGAATGTGCGGATGTCACAACCATAAGCAATAAAATCAATTGGAAGTAGTACAACGTGCTGCCACAGTTAAAGTGTTAAAGAATAAAAATGCAATAATCGACTGCCTATAAATCAAAATACTTTTTGCAATCATTTAAACGTAACGATTTCAGTTCAAGACAGTCTGTATAAAAAAGCACCACAACGTAGTTTAAAGGCCAGAAGAAAAAAGCAAAGGAAATATTGATGTGGGAAAGGTCATGGTAGTGTTAAATATTATTGTCACAGTTTTTTTATGAGTTTTTTGTCACATGAAACAAAGATTAGTAAACGTCGCCGTAGTCTAGTAGGTAGTGTGTTGGCTTATTAGACGTAAGGCCTCGTTTCAAACCTCATGTCAGACATCAAAATGAATGTATGAAAAAATATTTCTTCGGCGACTTCCTCTTAGCAGATTTCTGGTAAAAAACTTTAAGAGCAAATAAAAATTGGCATGTAAAGTTTCTCAAAAAATCTGTCGTTCGGAGTCGACTTTAAACTGTAGGTACCGCCACTCATGTATAAAATTAACACACACAACATAAGTGGTGTGAGAAGCTAGGTCGTAATCCTGGCTGAAGGGTTGTAATGACCAATTATGTATGTAACTACGAATGAAATTATTCTTGAATACAAATTATTCATGGCGATAAACGTTAATTGTTTTGACAAATTTACTATGAGGATTAGTCGAAAACTATTATTGTGAAACCGAAATTATTATTTCTTTTCCAAAATAAAATTTCCTATTTCACTATTCCACAGTTCGAGTAGACAAATGTTGTCTTAAACTTTTTATTTTATACTGTGCTTATAATAGCAGTATACTCGTACTACAAAATATACTCCTATGTAGACTTATTGATAGCAAAGTACTCTTATAGCGTTTAGATTTCGTGTCTGTACTCTTTGTGTCTGTAAATTATTAAATGAGAGCATTGCACTTTAAAGCTTAACAAAATGGCTTTAGCAGCATAGCTAAATGGAGGTTATACTTCTAAAGCTACTGTTCATCTCAGTGTGTAATTAAACATTCGCGAGCATCGGTAATTATTTCTTTTACACTTGCAAAGTGAACGAGCATTATATGGAAAGACTGCATGTGTTTGAGTGTATGAAGGTGAATAGAGAATAAGCTAAAAACTCTTTTCATTTTCTCATAAAATACTAATTATTACATACAGACACATTCAAACTCTCTCATATACCCTCTAAACTCTTTCTCTTGCCACTTTTAGTTGATTGGAAATCTTACTCGGAGAAATATTATAAAAAAAAAGATGCAAAACAGATACAAATATAATTTAACTCAATACTGTAATATTTTCCAATCACAACTTGTCAGAGCGGGAAATTCTATTTTTTTTTGTCATATTCTAAAGTGAATGTAAAATTCGAAGTTAACCACGTTAGTAATACCGGAGAAATATTTATCAAACGACATTTCCATCGATGTTGACATCTTATGAAGAATAATATATGAAACCATTTCCTTATTACTATTTCGAGGTTCTTACAATCACCCATTATTTCGAAATAATAAATTCAGGGGAACCAGATTTCTGTTGGAATACAATACGTTGAGGCGAACGATTGCCGTGGAAATTTATATCAAATTTATAAAACTGAATAGTCCAGGAATCAGACAAAACTTTGATAAACGGTCAAGGTATGCTTTATGAATTTGTTTTTTATGAAGTCCATCTAGATTACGAAGTCTGTTGTCCCAAAGAATAACCAAAAAATTTTCATGTACATATATACTGTTACGTTTTTACCTTAAACTTAAATTTTAAACTTAAAAATTTGTTTTTGTTAGTATGACATGGTTTGGTAGGCTGTTGTCATATTCTTGCGTTGGAATTAACTTTAAGTTTCTAAGATATTATTTATTTATTTATTTTAATTTATTAAAAGTAAATTAATTTACATTTAATAACAAATTAAGGAACTAGCTGCCAAGGCCTTCGTCCTCTTCTAAGATATTGAAAATTATACTTTTTTCAAATTTAGTCCTTAAATTCTGTTAGATTTTGCAGATCCCTGTAATATTTTCTGTAAAAACTTTTAATGTTAAATTCACACAAATAATTTATAAATGGTAGGTAGGTAGGTCGGAGTGGTAGCTCTGATGTCACAAAGCACACTTGAGCACGCATAGCGTGTTGTGATGCCACGGGTGAACGCAGTCCCTGTACTGACCAAGTTCCACCACAATGAGGGAAAAGGAAGAAGTTGGTCAGCGCAAGGGCTGCACAATTTATAAATGGACAACAGGATATTTTCTTTTTACATTTAGGCACTTTTAAATTTTCCTTTTTAATTATTTTCATTTTTTTATTTCCAAATTGGATATAAAAAATTAGGTGTTGACTCGCCAGAGTCTCTAAAATGCTTCAATTCAGATTTAAAGTGCAAACAAGAGTTTAAATTTTGGTAAAAAAAACCTGTTTTAATGCAAGAAAAAAAGTGCGTTTAAGATTATCTTCTATTAGATAAGACAGTGTAAGAAAATATAATAGATAAATTACTGCCTACCAAATATTGCTATTAATTCGGTTACTTTAAATGTTTAAGACATTGTTAAAAGTAAATAATTTTCTTTAACATTGTTTTACGAATACATACTCTAACTGTGTTATATACATTACACCACATAAATATACACACATATACACACAGTAAATCACATTAAAATTGGTCCACTTGCAACAGAAAGTTAAACACTGAACACCAAATCGTTAATAAAAGGGGAACAAAACTAGAAAAAAAAATCATCCTTATTTTGTAAAATGAATGCCGAGTAGGAAATCGAACAAAAGTTTGCTCACGGAACGTAAATAAAGAAGGACCGTCAAACAGTTCAATATCAATCGAAGATCAAATGTCCCGATACTGTGAGATATGACTGCAAAACATTTTACATTTAAACTACAACGTCCGAATTCTTAGAAAGAATGATCTTAAGTGCATAGCTGAAATTACTGTTGAAAAATTGTATACGAATTATTAAACTTCAGCCCAATGTCTAGATTTAATCACCATTGAAAATTTGTGGATGTGGAAATTTAAATAAGAAAACAAACTTTTTTCCAACTAAGCAGAATAGAAAAATACCCTTTTGCAAGAGCGGAGTAAATAAAGTTTCCAATACGTAAAAAAATTTGCGAATCGGTACCAGAGATCAGCAACGAGTATTCAAAACGATGAGTAGATTCGAGTCATGCTTATAATTTCAGATACTTATACGCATTCATACTTATTTTAATATCATACTCATACTACTCATATTCAAAGTTAGAAATACTCATCGTACTCATACTTAACAATACGCATGATGTTGTTGATTTCGACTCTCCATGATTCAACATATACACGAAGCACAAAATAAGTATGATTCGAGTACGAACACCATAATACTCGTTAGAAGGTTGTGTGTGTGCTTCGCTTGTTGTCTTTGTCTTTTCTTTTTTCTTCTTTTGTAAATGCAACAATAACTACTACTGTAAATTTTGATGAATGATTCGAGTCACTCGAGTATTATAAGTATTTTTCTAAATTTATGAATCTGAATGAGTAGGCGTACGAATCAAACAATGAATCGAATGTTGTGAGTTTGATGTCAACGTTGTACTCATACTCATTGCAACCTATACTTATAAATCAATGTTGTAGCGAGTACGAATGAATCAGAGTAGTTGAATTTCAATACTCTTGTCTCACTCATACTCAAAATTTCATGAGTACTTATGAGTAGCGAAAATACGATTCATTGCTGATCTCTGATCGGTACCAAAGTATCTTAAAAATGTAATTTACCAAGAATGCTATTTGTGGGCACTTCTTAGGACTTTTATTGTGCAAAATTGAATGCATACACAGCAGGCTACATGACAATATTATGCCACACATACATAATTGCTCATTATAACTCAACTCACCTCAACCCTTATACATGAGTGTGGCGGGACCTACAGTTTAAAGTCGATTCCGAATGACAGATTTTTTTCGAAAAACTTTTCGTGGCAATTTTATTTATTCGCTGAGAGGAAGCGAGAGGGTTTAAACCCTGGTCTAATAAGCCAACACACTACTTACTAGACCACGGCGACTTCATATTACATATTATGAAATTTTTTGAATAGTTTCAAGTGCTAGTCGAATGACAGATTTAATTTAATTTAATAATCACTTAATTTATTATTAAATTCTCTGCCACATTTGCAGTCACTTCAATAAGTATTCATACTTATTGAACATCTGTGGCAAAGTACACATATTATTTACCCTCTCTATATGTTGATATGCGAGTGTATTGTTTAAAATGTGTTTGACGACCTACATAATGTATAATCTGATTATCAAATAAAATTGTACATTCTATCGATGCTGACAAAAGGTACAAAAGTACAATTCCCTTACAAATAAAAAATATTATTGAAGGAAAAAAAAAAAAAATAAATTTTTTACAGCAATTATTTACACTGCGTGTGAAACTATTTTTATTGCAAAGATTTTAAGGATATTAAGAGAAATAATAATAAATAAATACAAATGTTTAATACAATACGCAGTCCCTAAGGACATTAAGGGATTTGAATCACTGTTCTTTTTATTTATCAGATACAACCCTTTACATCCTTGTAAATAATGAATTTGTTTTTGTCATTAAATATTACGAAAATTCACATGAAATAAATGTAATCAAATTAATGTTGTGAATATTTGAAACACTGGGATTTAAATTAAATTATATTTTTGAGAAATATCATTCCAATTGTCTGTCGTCGAAATCTTTGAGTTTGTGTGACAAACATGCAACTCAAATGCGTTTCTGTCCTCTTAACTGAAAATATAGTTACCCTCATTGAATATAAAGTGTGTTGGTAGTGTGCTAAACTTCAAGTTTCGAGGCCGTGGGTTTGATTCCCACTAGAGACTCTAGGTATTTGTGATTGTCTGACTGGTTGTCTGATGTTAAATTTGATTACTCGAACACCTCCTCTAGAATTGGACCTTGATTGATTGAGGATCCTTTGCAGGGACTTCTTCGAAGGTTTGGATTCTTTGCCGAGAGCCGACATTAGGGCTCTCAATGGATTCATAAATAGGTTGAGCTGGTTGAGAAGTGCTGGAGCATCAAGGTTGTAGTCGCGCTCTCTTTTGTGTTTGTGGCCCATCTTTTTGCCTCCGTCTCTTATATCCTCCCTTCCCTACCTCTTCTCCTTTTCCCATTTCCCTATCTACTTCAATATCCTTTCTAACTTGTTCTCTTCTAGGACGCATTTACAAAGCGCATTTTGACCTCTTGTCCCAATAACAAGCACACGTCCTTGAATTTAAGAAAATGTGAGTTCTGAAAAGATATTTGTGTAATTGTCAGGTTTTTTTGCAAACAATCAATTCCACTTTTAAAAAATTCTTACCTTTACAAGACATCAAACCCATACACAGCAACCACTAGTACGATTTGCAGAAGAAAAAATCCAAAAGACAGAGTTAAACCTCACTAGTAGAGTACAGAAACAGAGTTGCGTGGCGAATGTAGGAGGACTTTTAATAATTTCGAGTTAATGAATAGTCGGCGTAGTGTACTAGATAGTGTGTTAGCTTACTAGACGTGAGGCCACGGTTCAAATCCCTGTTCAGATAGTTCGAAAAAAACAAAATTCGAATATTTCTTCGGCTACTTCCTCCCAGAAGACTTCTGGCAAAAATTCTAAGATGAAAAAATGGAGCCTAGTAAACTTTGCAAATTTCTTACAACGATATATAGCGATATGGATCTCATAATGACTCCTCGATGTACTTAAAATTTTCCTCAAAGAAAATTTCCCGGGTAATTTTGAACACATTTGCAACGTAATC